>JACEGR010000188.1:0-355624 GCA_014170235.1 Listronotus bonariensis | reverse complement strand
TGCAGCCAACAGAAGAACAATTAAACATCGGGTTCTAGATTTCTTGCAAAATATTTACTTTTTTTAAATAAAAATCCTCTATATTATATTACCATTCAAAGGATCTATCAAAGAGCTTTAAAAAATTACACGAGTTATCCATATATTCAATTTTTAATAGTTTTGGAAATACGGCCATTCTTAGGAATTTGAAAGTAAACTGGGATTTTAAAGTAAAACACCCAGTGTATTTAATCACCATTGAATAGATATTTAGAAGAACTTTAAGAAAGTGCCATATTTAGTATGTCCATCTTTTATAGTTTTGGCCATCCAAATCTAAAAAATAGTGTTGTAGACATATTACCCATTTTATCTACGACACTAAACTTTGTGTTTATACCTTAAAGCTGTAGAGATAATAAAAATTTAACATATTTTTCAGATTTTCATGGCAATTTTTCCAAAACTACAAGAGATAGAAATGTCAAATGTATGGTATCTTAAAGCTTTTTATAATGTCATCGTGATAAATGGTAATGCAATATACAGGGTCTTTTATTAAAAAGTTGCCGGTTTACTATCACATTCCCGAGGATGGCTATATTTCCAAAACTATTAAAAATTGAATATATTACATGTAGACTTTTTTAAAGCTCTTTAATAGAAGTTCCAAAAGGTGATATAATAAACAGGATGTTCGATTTAAAAAAGTACAATTTTTTTGTAATCGAAAACCCTATGTTCAATTGTTTTCCTGTTGACAGCACACTAACTAGCGAAAAAAATATTACAAATTTCACTAATCTAACCAAGTTCGTATCTTCAATAATAAAGAAGTTAGCAATAGTGCCAACTTAAGTTTGATCACTTTGTGTACACTTAGTTAAAAAATGTTTACAATTATCTAGATACTTTTGAAACTATTTCAAGAATTAGTTTTAAATTTTTAGAGAAAATACTTAAATACATGTGCAATTGAAATATGCTAACAATAATTTGTTTCAAAATCGCAAGGGAATATAACCCCCATGAGAGCTGTGATCATAGTTAAGTAATTTAAATTAAGACTAAAAGGGGTGACGGCTTCGTTATCATCAACAACGTCGGGCCTAACTAGTTATAATTAGGCGTCATAGTGTAAACGTCTCAAAACAGCATCTTTAATTTGAAATGTGTTTGTTTCCATTTTACTATACTCTTGGGCATAATGATGTTGTTTGTGCCTGAGCTTGTTTATTCACAAAACATTTTTTTACTTTGATAGATGACAAATAATTTAGCAAAAAGTCACTCCAAAAAATGATTTTATTTTAGGCCGAGAATTATATTTAATTCCAGTCCATATACGTGTACCATCGCTAAATTTCAACTTAAAATACTACTTTCAAATATGGAGAATTTCTCATCTTACAGCTCTGTATTTTTCATTTTAAAGCAAAAAAGACATCCCTCTAAATAAGGACACCACTCCGACTCTGTAATGTCATGTGCAAATAAAATGTCAATTAATAAATGTATGTCATTGTTCTCGGAAAGTAATTTTTTATTTAAATTGGTAATAATATACCGGGTGTCTTATTTTAAATAAAAATGAAAAGGTCCCCATATAACATTTTTTGCCGGCGTTGTACATTTAATTTACTGGCATTGCCAACACTGTTTAATGGCAAGGCATTGGCAAAAGGGATCAAAAAGACGCGAAAGTGGGCAATTGGCCGTTATTAGGCCACGTGTTGCAGATAATGTGATGGCATCCGTCATTAATAAGTTATGATAAAAAAATACATTTAGGATGATGGCATCCATCATTAATAAGTTATTGGCAAAAAGATAACAAAAAGACACGAAAGTGGGCAAATGCAGATACTTCCAAGCCGCAAGCTGACGTCTTATTGACGAAAATTGTTGCATATACTTTTTTTTAAAGCTGTCTCTGATGATGCGATATTTTATTTGAAAATTAAAATGGCAAAAAGCTCCTTACTGCATGCAATTTCCTTGCAATGCAAAGTAGCATCTCTCGAAACACTGTCCAACTTGGAGATGCAGATTTTTACACTAGCCGAAAATATTTCTTTCAAAGCTAAGTGAGATCACCTACCTTACACTGCTCTCGAATTATTTTTGTCTAATGGGTACGGTTTAGACGATAAAAAGCGAAGATGTTGCAGAAATATAGTAGTTTATTGTCCATTACGCCATCTATCGGTATGTCAAAAAACTATCAAATATATAAAATATTTTTTATTAACACGTCTTTAAAACTTGTAATAAGGTTTTAAACAAAATGTTTACAGCTCCTAACAGTCTACTCGAATATCTTACCTTCTCGACTAGCAATTACCAATTAATCACACAATACACACTTATTAGGTAATGAATACACTTAATTATGTCTATTAAAAAACTCTTTTCTTTAAAAAAGAAACTAAAAAGCTAGAAAACTACGTAGAGAACAAATGCACAAAGCGGTCACCTTTGGTCAAAATTAACGTAGCTAATTTTAGCATCATTTTATTTTTATTCGCTCCAAAATACATAATAAACATTTTGTTTGACCTAATTTTTATTTGCCTGATTTTTAACAATAAAATGTTATGAAAAGGCCATTTCCTTTAAATTAGGTAAAAGAACATAAAATAATGTTGTTTAGCTGCCATTATAAATAAAATAGATCAAAAAAATTGCTCTAATGTTAGTTAAATACCAATGTTAATAATATGGTTTGAAAAGTATGAATATGGGTTGAAGGTTTGCCTTCAAAAATCGAATAATTATTTGCCCGCAACAAAAAGGCATGCTTTATTTAATTAGGATTGGTATGCCGCCATTTTTGTATGCTTGCCGGCAATTCGCCTGCATGTAAAATTTATTGGCAATTAAGTGTTTATTTAGGGTTGACTTTTTAATACGTGTTAGATGTTGGCATAATATTGCCACCAATTGCCAATGCTGTACCATCAATGCCAATATAAAAAATGTACATTGCCGGCAAATAGTGTTTGCTGGGTCGTTTACCATTAAACTGGAAGTAATTAAAAACAACTAAAATTGTGAAACAATTTACATTTATATGATATTAATACGTACCAAATTTGATCTTGAGATTCTAGAAAATTAAAAAGGTATAAGGGCTAGGGACACCAGGTATTTAAGGTACATTTTCTCAGAAACTACTTAACCGGTTATAAAAGGTAAAGTTTGTAAAAAGAGGTTTTTAAACCCTTTAGGATAAAGTATCTTAATGACTGCCGTAAGCTGACCGGCATGAGGTTCCTTCTTTTATCTCTTTCTGTTAGTTTTCATTGCTTCCGCTTAACATAAGGAAGTACATAAGAAAGTACAATAAAGCATTTATTTTGCTTAATTATTCAATTATTTAAACTTAATGGATTTTAAAAGTTATATAATAACACTATCACCTATTCTAAAAAACGAATTTTAAATATAGAATGTGTCTTTTATTTGTAAAAACGTACCTATAATTAAAAGTAATGACGGCGTTGTTGCCACTCATAATTTTAAAATTATAATCTAAATAAAAAAGAAACAACACGGCGGTCGGCATGCATCACTCATTTTTTATATGTAAGTACGTGTATATTGTTAAACCGAATCCAATTTAACCGATCGGTTAAAACTCAGAAACGTGTTTTTGTTGGTCGATTACAAATGTTTCGTTAAAAAATGACTAATTACAACACGTTTTTAAGTTTTATCCAATCAGTTGAATCGGATTCAGTATAACGGTGTACACGCACTCTGTCTCTAAATATTAGAAGTCCATTTTGCTTTAGTCAGTTAGTGTTTGAGCACTCCTTAATTTGCAAGGTTGAAATTTCTTTTAAAATAAAAGTAAACAAAATAAATATTGTAAATTAATTATTAATAATACAAGTTTTGACACAATTTTTCACCTTATTCTGAAAAAAACCTTTCTGTTATAATATTAAAGGTCCGAAAAAAAATACCCAAATATGACCGCCCCAATGACACAGTTTTAAATGACCGTCTATGGCGCTTCGAACCAATTAAATTACACGTATTTTTGCCTTTTATTGTAGTCGGCAAAACACACTGTACGTCTAATATGCTATCAAATATATAACAGTCATTTGCCTTACAAGGACCACGGCAAATTCTATTTACAGAAGCAAAGGGCTTTTAAATAGAAATTATATTTGTGAATTTATTTGCCCAGGTAGAAAGCATTTGCCTAGACAGAAGCCATTTGCCTAAAATAACTATTTACCTGCAACACATATATTTTTGTGGCGTGTTTTAACATGCCACCTCGTATATTTAAGCAAAAACAGATTGTATGCTTGATCTATCTCACGTATTTAATTTCACGTTTTGTAATTTAAGGAATCGTATCCTGGGGCGAAGGATGTGCGCAGCCAAACTACCCCGGAGTTTACACCAGGGTTAATCGATATATCACTTGGATTATGTCAAATACCAAAGATGCTTGTTATTGTTAAAAGTTGTTAAATTAGGTGTATCTATTTATTGTCTTTAGCTTGTAATAAAATGCTAAAAAATCTTTACTTTGTTTTTATATATGTAAATCTATGGATAATATGTTATTATCCCAATAACAAATCCTTGAGAGTATGTAAAAAATAAATATAGAGATAGAATTATAATGAAATCAACAGATTTTTTTATACAAAAAAAAACATTAAACCGACTTAAAAAAACTAAATAAAAAACTTAAAAACAAATAATGAAAGTTTTAAAATAAAGTCGGTTTATAACATACGAGTATGTAGGTACATTGTACATAAATATTAGTTTATAAAAATAACTAAATGCACAAAACTTTTTTAATACTTTAAATGACATAACCGATTTTATTTTAAACTCCTATACAGGGTGTCCCACCAGAAAATTCTTGGGAAATAAAAAAAATAACTAAAATATTTTTCCGGTTCTACTACTTTCGGTTATACCGGAAGTTAATGTTAACTTTGTTATTTTAAATCGGATACCCTATATATTATTTGTTTTTTAAATTTTGCGTAAAATTTTAACATATTTAATGTTTAGTGTTTTATACCAGTTCAACCGTTTTTCTAAACAGAAGCCCTTAATATACATTAGGGTTGGGCTTTTCCTCTTGGATAAAGTACTTTTTAGTAGACTGTATTGATATTTTTACAATTAATAAATACAGAGTGGTCAAAAGTAGTCATTTGACAAAAAGCCTAACAGTCAAGTTTTTCATATGGAAACCCCTATCTTTTATTACCTTATTCTATTAGGCATTAACAACAAGGGTAAGTTTGTATAAGAATGTCTATTTCGAAAATTTATAGTTTTCGAATTACTTACAATTTAATATATATTTCGACGAACAATGCTTTTAAGTACGGCTTCTAGGTTGCCCTGACGGCGAAATGCGGCGCCATAGTCGTAAAGTTAATTATTTGCGAGATACAGGGTGTCAAATTTTTGTTTTATATTAGTTATGTTTAAATATTTTATTATATAACGTTTAAATATTTTATTTATTACTGCATTTTTTTTAAAACCCAGTGAAAGGGTTTTTTTTTCAAGTTATGAATAAAAATCTTTTCATATATTTATGCTATTAAATGTAGAGGGAGCCACCTGCATTTTTTTTGTTTTGTTTAAAGTGTCATTAGGTATTTTTTGCCTCGGTAAATCGTAATTAGAACACAATGTTGATTCTCTCATATTTTTGCCCAAAAAAGGAATTGTTACAAAACAACTCGTATAAAAACACCTCTCCTGGTTTTTATACCTTTTATTAACAATGTAACGTAACTATGGTTACAACTGTAACAAAATGTTTAGTTGTCAATGTCTCGAAATAAACAACACAAAAGTCGAATCTATACTACTCGAACGGAGGTTTCCGTCGCCCTTTTATAGTTTGGTGAAAGAGTGAAGAATGATCTAGAATTGTGAAGAAATATCGCTAAAATTTCATAGTTCAGGATGGCATAAAAGTTCTCAATGGATAATTCGGGCGTTCTCGAAAACCTTTGAAAGTGATTAAAGAACTTGGAATAATAAAGGTAAATTATTTAAATAAATTAACAAACTAAATCAAATAATCCTAACTGTCTAAAATTCTGTAACCTAAACACATTTTTAAAAGTCTGTAACAATATACATGATAAATATCGCTAGGAGCAACCGATTCTGAGATAAGTATTTTAGATTATTAGATTAAACTTTTTATTACACACTACCCGACCCGTGCTTACTTTGTTGGGCGTTAATTACAATTATATATAGGGTATAGCACTCCTAAATAGTGTAGCTTTTTGATTGTGAAAGAATTTTTATGATCGGTTTAGTATTTCCGAAAATTAGTCCTTACAAACAAACAAACAAAGTTACAAACTTTACCTCTTTATAATATTAGTATAGATACAAAAAAAATCGTATTCTTTACGCTTTATTTAGGCCACCCAGGTTTCTTTAAAAAGACAGTACAAATAATTATTGTAACTACAATTTTAAAATTTAAATAATTATTATCTTACGCAAAAATACAACGGCTTTCCCCAATTTTCCTTAATTAAAAAGTTGATCGTTTTCGAGATTCAGGGTGTCTAAGTAAAAAAAAATTGAGACCCCGTATTTTGCAAACCAGTAACCTTTCGACTAGGTTACCTAAATTGCATTAGATCGTTGTATTTTGTCTCAACAAATTTGTATTCTGTACAGATAAACTCCCTCTTACTTCGCTTAAGACATTCACGGTACGTTAGTTTTTAGGCTTTTAGCCTTCGTGGATTCTCCAAAGATGAAAATAACTCTTTATACAGTACCAGGTGGCCTAGATAAAGCATAAATGGATATATATTGGCAAACGTTGGTAAGGAATAAAATATTTAGGTTAGTACACCTTTTTCATGCCAAAATATGAAAAAATAAAAATTGTATACCAACATAATAAAATACGGAGGAAAAAAGTTATGACATTTTGAATCTAAGCAAAGGAATGCAGGTGGCTCACTCTACATTTTATGACAAAAACGTTAGCATATTATAACTTTTCAACTTGGTAAATCTGTTAATACTAAATTTGGTTGAAAATGTCTTAAAAGAAATAAAATATTTAAGGATAACTAAAATAAAGTAAAAATTTTAATACCCTGTAACTTGCAAATGATCAACTTTTCGACCAAGGTATATTACCTGCTTAAATGTTATATTACCATTACAAGATCTTAAAAAAGCTATAAGAAAATACCACATTTAGTACATCTAACTTTATTAGTTTTGGAAATATGACTATCCAAATCAGGTATTTAGGTAATTTTTTAAAGCATCGCCTTTTGATTTTAGGTAAAGTTATTCACTTTTTATTTTAGGTTTATAAAGTACTTGCCAGGAGCTTTAAAATAATGTATCACAACACCCCCTTTATATTTATTTTTTTCTAAGATGGCGTCCAGCCGCTATGCATCAATTTTATATCCCTTTAACTTTTTAAATTTGAGTCGGCCAAAAAATAAAAGGAGGGGGAGACATTAAAATTAAATGCACTGTATGATTTAAACACTGTAGGTACATAAATAGCGTGTAGAACTTAAAACTCATAACGGTGGCTCCATCATAAGTTTGTGCTACACAAAAATTTATATCAATTTAGACCAACTTAACCTTTTCTTAATAAGCTGCAACAATGACTATGCATCTAATTTTTTTGCAGCTTTGAAGCCCAAAAACCCTTCGTACAATGCACCGTTTAAGAAATGTCTAACTACTATTGATAATTGCTCAGTTTTACTTAGGTCTTTCGTTACGTCTGCCATTAGGGCAAAATATCGTGCCTCATTAACTTCATCACTAATACGTTTTAAAGTAAGTTTATCTAGACAATGTATAACCATATTTATTTTGAATGGTGTAATGAGTGTGTCTTTTTTGGACCGTCAAGTAGAATATTTGCAATTATGTTATTGTAACATGACATCAGAGTGGCTTTCCAGTGACGCAAATAGAGCGCCCCCGAGTGGCTCAGGAGCATTTCGTTCTTCTTTATGGCGTTCCAGTGACGGAAAGTGTTATGCACCTGAACTACTTCGTTTTTCTTTCCTCTTGCCCCTCATGCACCAGCCTTTCTTTTGATTTTTGTGCTTCAAACGTGTTTTTTTATGGGTAAGGATGGTTTTTTTAAAATTATTTGTTTAAAATTAGATATTAAAAAGAGATTATTATTATAAAGCCAAGAAAGGTTAAAAAAAAGAAATTTTAAAATTTCTTAAAGCTATCTTTCTTTCCTTGTCTAAGGATGCGTTCCAGTATACTGTATTTAATCCACGGATACATTTTGTAAAACTTTAATTGAAACGATCGTAGATAAGCAAGTTTTGTTTTTGGAAAATTAAGCAAAACTGGTCAAATATGAATGTTAGGACTGCTATCAGCGCCACTGGTAATGTGCAACTTTTTAGAAAATATTTAAATAAAAAAAAATTAAAGAAACTGGTCTCATAATTTAAAAATAGCATTTATTTTAAAATCACAATTTTTTTTAACATTGTTAAATCAACATTTTTTTATGTTTATATAAAAGTTAACCGATATTTTCTTTTGGTAATTACGTAATTTATCATAGCCTACGATGTTCTACTTCAAATGCTTGTAATTCTAGAACGAATGGGCCGATTTTTAAAAATAAAACGGTGCTGAATAGAGAATAACACAGCTTTTAAAACAAGGTGCTACCCTTTCTAATTAACAAAAGAAGTTGCCAGTGCCCCCTTGACACTAGGCCACGTAACCAAAATCATTTTTATGCCAAAAAATAGTTTAACTCAGTTATTTACCAAAATTTTACCCGATCCCGTTATCCTGTCCCATTAAAAGATAAAGGGAGAAGGACTTTTAATATTCTCACTAAAAATTAAGAATTAGAGGTAGAGAATGATTATTAGTTTTAAGTGATGTTAAATAAAGGGTTTAAGTAATAGTAAAGCTGTACAGGCTACCCCGAGTGAGGTATGACCTTACTAAATTAAGTTAGCTTTTGTATTTTATTTATAAAAATTTAAAAAGCTCTTTCCGGGAATAAAAAGTTATATACATATTTTATTTTTATATTTTTAACAAGCTCGCGGGCAAAAAAATGAGAAAAGTTTTTTCCCTATTTTATAAGTATTTGTATTTTCCTTGAATTTAAATACTTATATATGAACATAAAATATTAAATTCATGTTTTTGAAGATTTTACGAGAATACAGCGAAACAAATTCGAAAGCGTATATTTTTGAATAAAAAATGTTTTAAATACTATTAAAACTAACACGGTATAGAAGACAAATGGACAATTGCAATCATAATAAAGGTTAACAGGCATTCTAAATTTAAAAGCTATATTAAACCATAGCCAAGTTAACGTTGTTTAACAGAAGTAAATTAACAAAGTTTTGGAAAACCCCGCCCAACTGGTACCACCGTTCACTGTCCTCTGTCTGAACGTAACGTCTAATCGTACCAAGATCTATTTCTTCGTACACACTTTAAAGCTGAAAGGAAAACTTAGCTAATTTGTGCTTCGCGAAACCAGTTTAAATCCTTTAGTTAATTCAATTTAGTTGATTTTTACGGATTTAATTTGTGGCATAAAAATACATTTCACACTAAAAACTCTTATTTCTGTAGATTATATCGATGGTTTTTTGACAAAAAATCATAGTGCCTCATTAACTTCATCACTAATAAGTTTTAAAATAAAATTATCTAGACAATGTAAGGGCATATTTGTTTTGAATGGTGTAGTGAGTGTATTTAGCCTTTTTTAGACCGTCAAGTAGACTTTTTGCAATTATGTTATTGTCACATAACATCAGATCTCACAACTCTAAAAAATTACATCTGTTTTTACTGGTACCGGATTCGTTGTGCTCTCCTAAAGCCAGACCCTGAGTGGACAAATAAGCTAATACATCGTATAATAGATTTTATGTACTTTTATGTATTTTGTTGAATCAATTCATGCGCAAAACTTATTTGAAGTGACACTGACTGCTGAATTTTAGAACTTTTATAGGATTGCAATGCCACCATGGCACTTTTATGTTGAAAACTGTTACTGTGATTTTTGAATCCAGCTTTTGTTTCGGACGCTCCTGTCCAGTTTTTGTAACCTTTCCGAAATAAAACTTTTAGAAGACCCTCTGCCGTGCGTTACAAAAAATCTGCAAGGATGACAGAATACAGCATCCCTTAAAATACTATATTTAATCCACGGATACATTTGGTAAAACTCTGATTAAAACGATCGTAGATCGGCAAATTTTGTGTTTTGAAAATTAAGCAAAACTGGTCAAATATGAATGTTAGAACTGCTATCAGCGCCACTGGTAATGTGCAACTTGTTAGAAAATATTTAAATAAAAAGAAATAAAGAAACTGGTCCCAAAATTTAAAAATGGCATTTACTTAAAAACACGAAAAATTTTTAACATTGTTAAATCAACTTTTTTTTATGTTTATATAAAAGTTAACCGATATTTTCTTTGGTTTAATTACGTAGTTAACCATAGCCTACGATGTTCTCTATTCTTTCTATTTTTTTCTTGGTTTTGATCCCTTCAGGTCCAATCCACCACTCTCACCACTTCCGGACTATGCTTTCCAGGGCTTCGTCGGCGGAAAATCTGGATAATCGAGCTCGTAGCTCCCAGAAAATCCAAAAAGAAAACAAACAATTCAACAATCGATGCAATGCATAAATTGTCGGCTGTCAAACCAAGATCTGCTATTGGTGTTACGTATAACCTTCACTTTCACTACTGACAGTTCCCATGGCACGCCCATCTATTTCCCGCCATTTGAGAAATACCTCGTGTTCACCATCAAACAGGGTATCATCAGCTTATAGGAATCTTCGCTCACAGCGCTTAGATCCAGAAGAAAGATGCCGTCAATTTAGCGTGAATCATTTCCTTGATCCCCGAAGGTAAAAACGTTCGTACGACACCTCTAGCCGCCACTCCGGGAAGAACTTTGTAGTCCTCATACGCACGTCCGCACTATCCGGAGGTCAAACAAAGAGTGAGCCTACGATGTTCTACTTTAAAAGCCGATTCCCACTTAGAGGTGCTCACCCATGACGCACGAGTCGACACCCATCAGATGATTGTCGGGGGTTTTTCAAGGACACGAGTAAAATTATATCTATGCACATTTGAATCGAATCACAACTCTTGGTAATACCAACCGTTAATATATATAGGGAATTTTGTCAAAAAGTCGTCACCCAAAGGGAAAAATTAGAACCAGTCCTAATTTGGCGGGTGGAAACGCACGAGTTTTAAACCCCTTACCCATGACTCGCAGCGGGTTATAACAATACCTCCTAAAGAACAAAAGGCCTCGGCGCTTAAATTATATTAGGCCTGACGTCATCAAATCTAGGCCGAGACCTTTTTCCATATAAAATGCATTGTATCGTAGCTCACAGCAATATTGTGAATGACATCGCCACCGGCGCATTCAATATTGTACTGTTCTACTACAATTCCGGCTTTCTTGAACTTTGTCCTAGGTAGTTTTACTAGTTTAGTTTGAGGTTAAATGAAGCGTTGGTTTGTTTATTTCTTGCCGGTTTCGGACGTTTTCTGATTTTTTCAAAATAAAAAAGTAGTTTTATTATTGAAATTACACTTTAAAACTAATGTGAATATGCCGTATAAGTGTTACGCACCGGGGTGCCGTGGAAATTACACTAACGGGCCGAAAGTACACGTATTTGGTTTTCCAAATGATAGTGAGTTACAAAAGAAATGGTTGCGTTCAATTCCTCGAGACGATTTGGTCCCCAATAAAAACACTAAAGTGTGTGAATTACATTTTACTGCAGGTAGTATTATTTGGATTATTTCCCAACAGGATATAAAAACAGGTAATATTATCACAGTAAATTTAAAAAGCCTCGATTGAAAGACAATGCTATTCCAACTGTTTTTCCAAATTGTCCAGATTATTTTTCAAAAACGTACCATCTCGGAAGAGTAAGGATGAAAAGTATAAAGACCTAGATGAATTACATCTTTTACAAGCATTAAAACAGAGTAAAAAAGAATTTAACATTCATAAAGAGGCTACATGTTTTGAGGATTTCGATGGGTTTTTAAGACTATTTAAAAATTTTATTGTTAAAGGTGGCTGGTTTTCAGTAGTGAATTCAGATAATTTAACATTATTTAAATTTGAGTATACCCCTGGTCCTGTAATAACTTGGGCAATTGTTATTTCTAGTAATTTAAACTTAGAGACATATTTATATGGCCAGTCAGTTTGTGTTTCAATAACTAATTTAAAGTGTCCTTTTAAAATTAGCACTTTGGATGAATTAGGAAATATTATTGATGCAATTGATAATACAATGTTGTCAATTCCCCTAAGTCCTAATACTGAGTCCTCGACTGAGCCTTCGAGTAGCATACCCAGTTCGATACCAGATCCTGAGTCTAGTTCGTACCAAGCCAAGCACCAAGCTGACCCTGACTATGACAAAAATAAAAAGATCCTAAATTTTGTTATAAATATTCTTTCAAATTTAAAAGGGTCTGATGAACAAACTCAAAATCTAAAATTTGTTTCAGAACAGTTAACTTTATTATGTTTACCAAAGGAAAGATATAGATATTCACCTAGCACCATGGTTTTATGTTCAATTTTGTTTACTATAAGTCCGCATTCTTATAAATATTTGCGTAACCATGCTCCAATTATATTACCTCATCCCGACACAATAAAAAATATTTGCAATACATTTTTGACAGATCCCCATATTGATGAAAGAAAGTTTTTTTAACCTATGCTCGCAACATTTTCCAGTATTTAACCGATAAAGAGAAAAATGTTATATTACTATTTGATGAAATTCATATTGAACCCTATTTGGACTTTAAAGCAGGCAATACTGTAGGAACAGCAGTAAATAATAATACTGTAGCATCATCCGCAGTGGCATTTATGATAACTAGTCCTTGCTCAAGTCTTAAAGAAGTTATTCATATATGTCCTGTGTCCACAGTAAACTCGAAAATGTTATATCAGTTTATTAAAACTATAATAGAAAATTTAGAAGAAATTGGATACCTGGTATTTGGCACAATTAGTGACAACAATGCAATAAATAGTAAAGCAATGAGCAATTTTTCACCCTTTAATGAACTTAGCATAGTTTTTCCACATCCCATTGACCCAGAAAGACCACTATTTTACCTTTTCGACACCGTTCATTTACTAAAATGTATTTTTAATAACTGGCTTAATTCAAAACCCGACCAAACACTTTCTTATCCTGATTTTCAGACAGGTCAAAAAAATGTGCTGCTTTTTCTACTGTAAAAAACTGCATGAACTGGAAAAAGACAAATTACTAAAACATGGCTATTCACTTAGCTTAAAGGCTTTATATCCATCGTCTATAGAAAGACAAAATGCAAGAGCACATAAAAATCGATATTTCAAAAATTTTTCTTAGTAGCATTTCTAACACATTTCTTAAAAATTATTGCTCTAAGAATAATCATAATCAACTGAGTAAAAAAAAGAAAAAGGAAACTACAAACCTTTAATAAATAGGGTCGTAGCTCGCTTTCTTATTTACTGCAGGTTTACTTATCTGATATTAAACCTTAATTATGACAGTAAACCCCAATTATGAGAATAAACCCCATTTACGAGAGTAAACTCCAATTATGACAGTAAACCCCATTGGTGACACTATACCGATAATGACGCTAAAATCTCCAATATTACATTTATGTGGATATCGGGTTGTTGCTTTGAAATTTCGTTTTCCCGAAAAAAATCGAATGGGGTGCGACTAAGGGTTCAGTTCACGTTCTGGCAGCCCCGTTTAAACCGGAAACCCTTAACAACCTTATAAAAATTCACATATATAACAAACTTTGTTATAATAATGCGTATGGTACCTATACACTGCTAGGCCTAGATATGATGACGTCACGCGCCAAGCCCCCAGGCCTTATGTTTTAGGAGGTATTGGTTATAACCCCTAGGTGGAAATCGGCTATAAATTCTTGTAATTCTAGAACGAATGGACCAATTTTTAAAAATAAAACGGTTATGAATAGAGAATAACAAGCCTTTTAAAACAAGGTTCTACCCTTTGTAATTAAAAAAAGAAGTTATCAGTGCCCCCTTGACACTAGGCCACGTGAACAAAATCATTTTTATGCCAAAAAGTAGTTTAACTCAGTTATTTACCTAAATCTTACCCGATCCCGATATCTTGTCCCATTCAGAAGATAAAGGGTGGGAGGACTTTTAATATCCTCACTAAAAATTAAGAATTAGAGGTAGAGAATGATTATTAGTTTTGAGTGACATTAAATAAAGGGTTTAAGTGATAGTAAAGCCGGTACAGGCAACCCCGAGTGGGGTGTGACCTTATTAAATTAAGTTAGTTCTTGTATTTTATTTATAAAAGTTTAAGCTTTTTCTAAATTTTACCTAAAAATACCGAAAAAAGGGGTTTATTGTTCACCTGCCCAATGGTCTCGAAGAAATAGTTTCATATGATAACAGTCCCTGATTACGTAAAAGGGGCCGGTATGAAAACCTCCGTCACAATATTGTTAAAACGTCGATGGCCGACCAATTGTATTGTTTCTCTGTAACACGCGGTGGGACATTCATGAAAAATTATGAAAATTCGCTAATACCGCTCGGTAAAAAATAGGATTGCAAAACAAGTGTATTAGAGAAATAGGAACCAATTGGTACATTTAAAAGTATACGCATACCTATTTTTTATGGTCAATTAAATATGTATGCTAAACATTGATTAAAATTTAATTATTACCAAAAAGAGTTTACACCTTTGTATTTCCTAATGTACTTTAAGGACTACAGTATACGTATATACCGGTTAAGTTAAATAACATAACACATAGGCAATATGAGAAAAGAGGGAGACTAATAGCGCTTGTTTTTGTTATTCCATTACTGGCCTATTTACCAAAACCCATTACACATGTAGTATATCAACTAACGAGAAGACAAAAATTCAAGGAAATAAAACGTTATATACATATTTTCTTTTTATTTTTTAACAAGCTTGCGGGCAAAAAATGGGAAAAGTTTTTTCCCTATTTTATAAGTATTTGTATTTTCCGTTTCTTGCGTTTCTTTTAATTTAATAAAAATACACCTTATAAAAATTTGCCTCTTTTTCAGTTCCCATTCCATGATTAAACATTAGCGTAAAATCACGTCACCGAAATATATTTTAATAAATTAATAGACCTTATGCTTTTAAATTTTATTATATTGATTTCTAAAATTTTAATCACAAAATATTTACTTTGCATTATTTAATAATTTACAACCTATAATTTGCATGTTATCCTAAATTTAATTCCAACTGTTACAATAAAATAGGAGAATTTAAATAATTATGCATATGCATTGATTCTAAAATTGTATTTAACTAATCTCTATCTAATTTTTAACATAACACAGTGTGTCCACGGATGAAAAAGAATTACCCTATAATATACAGGGAGATTCAAAATAACAAAAATGCTATTTTGGAAAAAATGGGTTATAAATGTTTTTTACCTACTTCCTTAAATAGCGTGAAAAAATATTAACTTTAACTTTTTGAAAAAAAATCATTACTTTGTGTATTACTACTTATACAGGGTATTCGCAAAATGCGTAAGAAAATTTAAGGGGGTCATTCTGCAATGTAAAATATTGTTAGTAAGTCTTTTGACAAAATGTCGAAATCTCTGTTTACCAAGTTACAGGGGTTTATAAGTTCAATTTTTATTTTTGTTTTTTTGCCATATTGCATTCATTTTTTAACCAATCTAGTTGACATTTGGCACACGAATCGAGCTTTGCAAATTCTAAAACTTTAAGGTTAAAGTTTTTTTTTAATACTGCCAGAGGACACTTTACCTGAAACCTATAATTTATTTACATTATAACTAATTTATTTTGACAGGTATGGCAGAGATGGGGGCGCCATTTTATAGATAATCAAAAACTTAAAAAATAAGGTACTCTTTAATAAAGTCGATAAACCCCTCCGTTTAGGCACCAATCGACATCAAAGTTTATATCAATTTCAATCAAATTACCTACATACATACGGGTGTCCAGTAACTCGGCCGACAAACTTTAAGGGGTGACTCTACAATTTAAAATAGAAAAAGAAAACATATGTTCTAAACGTCTTAGTTTTTGAACAACGGTGTGTTAAATATTTATTTATTTTTTTTTAATTTTTAACAATCTGTAGTTCAAAAACTAAGAAGTTTAGGACATATGTTAATATGAAGTTTTGTTTTTTTAATTTTCCGTTGTAGTATCGCCCCGTAAAGTTTGTCGGTAAGTTACTGGACACCCTGTATGTATGTGGGTAATTGGATTGAAATTGATGAAAACTTTGATATTGGTGCTTAAACAATAAGGTTTATCGACTTTAATAAGGAGTACCTCATTTTTTAAGTCTTTAATTGTCTATAAAATAGCTTTGCGATATCTGTCAAAATAAAGACGTTATGATGTAAATAAATTTTAAGTTTTAGGTAAAGTGCCCTCTGGTGGTACTTAAAAAATACGGTTGTCTTAAAATTTTAGAATTTGCAATGCTCGATTTGTGTGCCAAATATCAACTGAATTGGTTAAAAAATAAATGCAATATGGCGAAAAACCAAAATAAAAAATTGAACTTTGACGGCTTGTAACTCGAAAACAAATGACATTTTAATAAAAATTTATATGAAGCTTTACCCTTATTTTGTCAAGTAGAATCATCCCCTTAAGTTTCGTGATCGATTTTTAAATCACTCTGTATAGTCACTTTTAAAAATTTATATATATACAGGGTGTCCGGGAAAATGTGGGAAATCTCTTGCACACGTATGAAACACATGAAAATAACACGACACACGACAAGTTCCTATAAAATTTTTCCGTTTAAGCCCCCTGCGGAGATATGATCCCCTAAAGGGGACAGCTAGAAATCGATTTTTCGTGAATAACTTTTAAAGCGCTCTGTATAATTTGATAATATTTTTAGTACGATGCATACTAGTAAAGACCTCTTAAAATAGTGCCCTTGAAACTTGTGTCGCTTCTTTGGTTTGCCAGGGACGGACTAGTTTTCGCACATTATTGATAATATTTTTAAACCCTGTATGGTGAAGACACAAAAATATGTTTTTGGGTAGTTTAAACCTTTTGCTAAAAAAAGGTACTCTTGTTTGACATCGATTAAATGAGCCGTTTTCGAGTAAAAAAGTCTTTGTTTTTCTAATTTTTGTGGGGTTGATATGAGGAAGAATTCCCTTATCATCCACATTTTTATAAAATTCAATAAAAACTGAACATCAACTGCTTAATTAAAAACTTCGTAAGAAGGTTTAACATGGCCTCCGTGAAGTCTGATACACTCACGAGCTCGACGAATTGAGGACTGCTGTACCCGCCACAATGGGCCAACATTATTCCTTATATGATCGCAGTGAAACGTGATTCTCCGGAGAAGTTCCTCCCTACTTTCGACAGGAGTTGAATCCACCAAAGTTTTAAGATGTCCCCACAAGTGAAAATCGAGTGGCGTCAAGTCGGGAGATCGAGGAGGGGAGGCAATAGGTCCTCCTCTACCTATCCAACGGTTTGGATAGACTGTATTTAGGTGCTCTCGCACAGCAACGCTGAAATGGGGTGGTGCCCCATCGTGCATGTAGTACATGTTTCGGCGAGTTTCAAGTGGTAAGTGTTCTACTAAATAGTGAAAATCGTTCTAAAGGAATTCCAAGTAAAGTTGTCTATTTAGTCGTGTCGGCAGTACGAATGGTCCAATCAAGAAATTGCCAACGATTCCTGCCCAGACATTAATTTGTTGAAACTGATGTTGGTGATGCGAGACAATAGTCGCATGAGGATTTTCGTCAGCCCATACATTCGAGTTGTGTAAATTAATGACTCCATTTTTGCTAAAACCTGTTTCGTCCGTGAAGAGAATCGTGCTAATGAAATTTGCATTGTTTCGTTGCTGATTCAATAACCAGTTTGCAAACTGCATTCTACGGGGAAAGTCTTCAGAAATCAATTCATGCACTTTTTGCAGATGATATGGATACAAAAGCTGTTCTTTAAGAATTTCATGTACTATTGTCTTCGACGTATTAAATTGCGCTGATAATTTTCGAGTGCTTGTTGAAGGAGTGTCACCTACAGCATTTAAAATATTTTCCTCTAATTGAGCTGCACGTACTGTTCTTCCCCGACCAGCGTGTGTACTTCTTTTCCCAAAATTTCCTAAAAGTATGAAGGGATTTAGTAAATGTATTACCTTTATTAAAATGGAATCGCCCACCATTCTTTTCATTCTCTCTTAGACGTTGGTCAATTCGTTGAAATGTTTTATGATCGGGAAGTATACGATTAGGATATCTATCGTGGTATAACCTCCTGGCTTCCAAAGCATTGCAAGATGCAAGACCATACATCAGGTGCATGTCTGCATATTCACTAAACGTGTATTCCATATTTCCAATTACTTATTCAAAGACGAAATTCAAAAATTAGTTAAGTTAATATCGAAGTAAAGAATGAATGTGTCACCGACGTGAAAGTTGACAAGTTCTGAAAGGTGGTAATTTTTTCGTACCTAGATATGTACTTAGCAATCTCCCTAACAACATTTGCAACAAATTCCTAACCTGCTACGAGAGGACTTCAATACTGAATCAAAAATTACAAATTACATCGAAAATAAAATATTCTATTATTAAACAAAAATAAACTCTTATTGTTAAAATATTTTTTTACTTGAAAACGGCTTATTTCATCGATGTCAAACAAGAGTACCTTTTTTAGCAAAAGGTTTAAAATACCTAAAAACATATTTTTTGTGTCTTCACCATACAGGGCGTAAAAATATTATCAATAATGTGCGAAAACTAGTCCGTCCCTGGCAAACTAAAGAAGCAACATAAGTTTCAAGGGCACTATTTTAAGAGGTCTTTACTAGTATGCATTGTACTAAAATATTATCAAATTATACAGAGCGCTTTAAAAGTTATTCAAGAAAAATCGATTTCTAGCAGCCCCCTTTAGGGGATCATATCTCCGCAACGGAAAAATTTTATAGAAACTTGTCGTGTTATTTTCATCTGTTCCATACGTGTGCAGAGATTTCCCACATTTTCCCGGACACCCTGTATTTATATATATATATATATATATATATATATATATATATATATATATATATATATATATATATATATTTTTCATTTCTCAAAATTATCAGGATTTTCAAGCACTCTATAAAAATTAAAAAAAATACACGTTTAGTTAAGTCCATCTAATGGAAGTAGCATTAAATAATAAAAAATTACTTACTTATGATTTTTAAAACATTTAAAATATACAGGGTGTTAAAGAATATTGTTAAGAAAATTTAAGGACAAATTCTACATCAGAAAGAAAAGTTTATATAAACATGGGTCCGCAAATGTTTTGTTATTAAGATACAGGGTGTAAAACTGTAAAAAAACTAAAAAAAGAAAAATCGAAAATACATAATTTAGTAAAAATTGTTTAACGGGATGTAAACCTTATTTAAATAAATATTTAGTTTTGTTGTTAAATAATTGCTAATAAAAAGTTATAAAAGTTCTTGGAGTGAACTTTTTCTTTATGGTATAAAAATATGCAATTAGGTGGATTTTTTTCTTATAAACTAAACAGTATACAAAAAAAAGATACATTAAAGATAAAGTTTTTTTTTATATTTCATATTAAAATAATTAAAATATTCCTTCTGTTGCTGTTCATGAAGCCACTGGTTTTCATAAAATACCATTGCCATATAAAAACAAAATTAGATTAAGGATATTTAAAATATAAAAAAAAACATTTGTTTTTTTACAAGCTTAATACCCTGTATATTTGCAGTCATAACTAAAAAAGAATTTATTTATTTTTTAGAAGCCAATATGTTAGCATCTCTCCTTTTCCCTTGATTTTAATATTTCCTCTGCACACTAGTTTAAACATACCACTTGGCAAAAGTTTTTTAACATCTGAGGATACTTGAATTTTTCCAGGCTAAAAACATATAAATATTTATTAAGAAAAACATTCTTAAAATTTAAAATAATATAAATCAAAACTATCCTGTTCTTTGTAAGCAAAATACATGGCGTCCGAAAAATAAAGGTTTAAAATTACATTATATTTCTGAATGTGCTGGACATTGCAATATACAGGGTGCACGGAAAGGTAAGATCAAAAATAATAGTCCAGTTCTTGAGGAAATTATTAAAATATGGTAAAAATAAATAAAAATGGTGTCTGTAAGCCTTTTAAACTTAATAGTACCAATAGGGACTGTTTTTAATAATTTTACCATATTTTAATGATTTCCCAAATAATTGAATTTTTTATTACACACAAAATCTTGGTACGTCTCGATTTAAAATGTGATTTAATGAAAAGGGTCCAAGTTATTAATTTAAATAAGGTATACCTTTTTCTGTACAAAAATAATAAAGAAATCAAACGGTCAAATCAAAATGTCAAATTTTTCACCTCTGTAAAAATGTATACAATTAACGAAAAAATTAGTCTCACCCTGTATAATTTAACATACTGCGCAATCATCTACCTATAATAAAAAGCATTGGTATGAGTTTATTTAAATGTCCAAATATTATTTTTTTTGTTGTGGCAACCGTTGGAAAGTTAAAAATAAAATACATTTTTTAAATTCTAACTTTGGAGGTTAATAACTTCCTAAGGAAGCGATAAAAACTTTTTTTTATATGAAGTACTAACATTATTTTGACTCACTCTATCAACACTATCAATTTTGACCTCACCTTTCTGGACACCCTGTATAAAAAGTTTCGGAATTCCATTGTCGATATTTAATTTATTTACACAAAGTTTCAGGCAGTACTATCTTTGCCCGTGCAAGTGTAAACAAAGTTGATTTAGTCTTCTTTTAATTTTATTATTATAAACTATTCTTTTGATGTCAACTTGATCATATTTAAAACTGTTTACCTCACTACTTGACTGCATTCTTGACGCAGTATTTACAGTATCTCCAAAAAACAGTATCTTGGGACCTTTATGCCTACCACTCCTGCTACGGCATGCCCTGAATGCATTCCTAAAATATAGTATATAGTGTCTTTAAATTATCATAACTCACTTTGCACAGGTACTTAAAGTATATAAAGTATTCTCAACGTTAAGTCAATTTAAACAGCTTAAAGAAGTAATACAGCATTAGTTAGTAGAAGGCAATTTGTTAAAAACTGAGGCATTGAGATCCAAAGGTGACCATCCCACAAATCAAAAATTTTGCTTTACCATGTGGTATACGTGAGCTATATTATCTTATAATAATTAAACAATGTGTTCACTTAAAGAAGGGCCAGTATCATGGGCGCTGGCTAGGGGGCGCTTGCCTCCCCCAGGATTTGGGTAGCTTGGGGTAGCAACCCACAAAAAATTAAGCAAATGGTTGCTATTTATAAAGTTTTTTGAAAAAAGACAGTTCCAGTAGAAATAATTTTTTATTTGTTGACAACTCTTAATTTTTTTGTTGGTAATTTTTGATTTATTTGGTTTTTTTAAGCTTGTATGTAGCTATTTTAGCTAGTAGCTAGCTAGTAGCGTACTTTCTTTGAGATTTGTGATCCGTAGTTAGAGAGGTAAAACTTTAAATATTAAATAAAAGTTCTTCGAATTAATGCTCGTTAAACCCATAGGAGTAATTATCAATCAAAATATGTGTTAATAAATGATTCAACTTGTTTTTAAGCATGCCATCCACAACGGCTACAATGGAACGTTCATTCAGCACACAGTGAACGGCCAGACTAAAGAGCGGGCGTGCGACAAGAGAGCGAGCGATTTTTCGGAATACGAAGGCTGCATGTTAAATTCGCCCGCCCGCTTAGTTTTGAAAAACTCGCTGCTGGCGCGGTCTTCAGTCTGGCCGTTCTTTCTGAAATGGTTTTTTCAAAGATATAGGGTGTTGAAATTCTAAGAAAAAAAGATATTTTTTAGTTTTTAAACCACTTCAAATATTTTGTTATTTAGGCTTTAAAGCAGCAAAATAATTTTTTTATAAGAAATATTAAAAAAAAGATACTGGTGGCTTTCGTACCATTTAGAAAAAAAGGTGCATTACTGCTTTTTTCATGAACAAACAATATTTTATAGAATCTATATTGAATTTTAAACAAGTTTATTCTCTTGACTTTTATTCGAACGATGCATTGATTTCAAATAAAAAAAAATAAAAACCACTTTGATATATGACAAAGTTGTAAATAAAATCTTCCCGAAAATAATTTAAAATTTTAGATTTTTTAATGTTGACCATTTTAGTCATAATTCTGGCGAATTTGTCATGCATTGAAATGGTTTTATTTTTTTCCTTTAGAACAATGCATCGTTCAAAAACTATTAGGAAATAAAAATTAGTTTAAATTAATTGGGGATTTAAAAAATATTATAATTTTAGAAAAAAGCAGTGAAGCACCATTTTTCTTAAAAAACAGTTTATGGTATTGGCGCCACAGGTATTTTTTATAGTT
Source organism: Listronotus bonariensis (assembly GCA_014170235.1). NCBI lineage: Eukaryota > Metazoa > Arthropoda > Insecta > Coleoptera > Curculionidae > Listronotus > Listronotus bonariensis. The sequence goes on along the minus strand of JACEGR010000188.1, from coordinate 333,032 downwards.
CACATGGAAAAATGTATTTTGCTTCTTTAAAGCAATGTACCAAATACCAATTAAATAATCAGAGTGGCTTAAAAATTATGATTAAAAAAAAACGTTCTTTTTTTCGTAGAATTTCAACATCCTTTTTCTCTCACAAATAGTAATTTTTGTACCAAGGGCATAAAATAACACTTTTACGCCCGCGACTGAAAGTTTTGTACGACTGAAATTAATATACAAGCATTCTCTGTAGCTAGAAGAAAATTTTCCAGCTTTTAATGTTATAAATTGTAATCAGTATACTTTTAACATATGTTTAATTAAATAAATTTTTGTTTTACAAAAAAAACGGGGCATTATTTAATTTAATGATTGTTTTATAAATGCGGGCGTTTTTGATACTTTTTGCCCTAGCGCGTAAAAGTGCAATTTTACGCCCTCAAATGGCGGCGTAAAATTGTATTTTACGCCCGGTCGTAGAAAAAGTGTTTTTGGACATATGTATATATAGAAAACTGGGGCTAATTTTCGACGTAAAAATTCCACTAAAATTAGGTTCATTAATTTCAGAACATTTTGTATAACAAATAATTTTAAGGATTTGTTTATCTTTATAAGTCTTAAAAGCTGTTAAAATAAATGACTTTACCTTGAGAACCCAGTGTTAATATTTTTAAAAAAAATCGAACAATATGTTACTTACCAATTTTAACTTCCACTGGACCTGAAGGTCCGTTAATTTTTTAGCAGCTTGCAGCATATTTAGTGCAACATTTGCTATATTTTCTGCGTGCTTTTCTGTTCTTTCTGGGGCACCACACGCTGCCATGTAGACCTGGCCAACTGTCTCTACCTAAAATAATTTTTAAAATGACTGGTAAAATATTTTTTTACAAATTTGTAAGTGTGCCCACTGATGATGAATTAAACGATAATAATACCATTTGTAATTTTTAAAAATTAAAAATAATAATAATAATAAGTTTGCTTCATCTAATATCAGTAAAAGGAATCGCTATATATACAGTATGTTCCAGGAGAGGTGTTAAACAAGAGAACAAATGAATCTACAATTTTTAAATTTCCAAACGGCCTTTTTTGAAAAGTAGTCGCATGGTCCAAAACTAAAAATACAAAATTTTACTTTGATTAGTAATATACAGGGCAAGTTATAACTAAAAATATAAAAAACCACCAAGAGTAAATCACATTTATTTCTAAAAATTTAGCAAAATTGTTTAAAAACATATTGTTCAGAACTAAATTTTATGTCAAAATTTAAAGGTAAATTATTAAAGTAAAAAAATGTTTGTGGTATTTTTTTACATTACACGAGCACGCAAATTTGAAAGACATTATCAACGTGTCTTTTTTCTTTTAAATCTATTTTCCTCTTGCCCATTATCAACCTAAAGAAAATAGAAAATATCATAACTTTAAATATGTATGCCCTTTTATAATAAAATATTTCTTTGGTCAACAAGAAGAAGAATAAAGTGACGCCAAGAATGATAACGAGTTCGACAACGTACCCTCATAAATATACATTTTGTATTTTGTAAAAACTTTTATGAAATGCTGAAAGAATGGCATTTTGTATTTGTTTTTATAAAGTAGATAAAAAATAACAATTATAAAATAATATTACTTCGTGTAAAAACAACATAAGTCAAATACATTTTTTTAGTAGCCTTAGATCCGAATAGGATATGACCTGATTCAAACTTTTTATATTAAAGATAGTATTTAAACAATACTGCCAAGGAGTTGCCTTAAAAAATTAGGTCAAGGCTATGACCAATTAAAAAATGTAAGTTTTAAAATTCTTGAGTGACCCTGTTAATGTCAATTTTTATTTTTTTATTGTACATGACAGTACTAATATATTAGTACATTTTGTTTCAAAGATTTTATAATAAAGCTGTGGTAAATTTTTAAATTTTAAACTTTATAACAGTTTTTTGGTACATTCTGTATTATTTAAAAATATATATTTTAATAACTAGCATATCTACGTATTTTAAAATATAGGGGTTGCCATTATAAAGGTTTGTCAAAAATTTTGAGATTATTTTTTAAATTTAAATATGGTCTTGACCTAATTTTTTTGGTCAACTCAATGGCAGTATTGTTTAAACACTATCTTTATTATAAAACTGTTTTTATCCGGTAAACAAATGGATGAAGGTCGCTTCCTATTCGTATCTTGTACTATAATATATACGTAACAATTACGAAGTTTTTTATAAATTGCATTTGTTTTTTTAATTATTTTAATTATTATTTATTCTCATTTATGCGTATTGCCTAACTAAAATATTTTTTTAGTTAAAATTGTAAAGTTGTTTTTGAAATGAACGATTTAAGTATAATCAGTAAACTTTGATAAATAGGTAGAACCAGGTCCGTATGGAGAAATGGATCTTGGAGGGGGCAAGAAAGTAAGGAAAAAAGTCAAGCCGATAAAAAGTGATGATCAAAAATCCTCTTTTTTAAAAACATTTAAAAATTTAAAACAGAAAAAACATGAACTAAAAAAAAACACCATTAAAAATATACATTAATATCACAGAAAAATTTCTAACCCATTTAGATACATTACTTTTCTAGGGTGGGGCAAATGTCAAAAAAGGCCATTAATAACTTCACCCCTTTTGGGGGGTAATTGTCTAGTTGTAGGGGAATTGCTTCCATTGCCCCCTCTACGTACGGCTCTGGGTAAAACTGATAATAATTTTAAAGGTTTTATTAATTTTTAATTTTGACATAATCAAATCCCTGTTCGCTTTATATTTACATAAACAATATATAGTTTTTTAAAATTTTCTTACTGATTTGGTTAATTTAACAGGTAGGATTACCGTACTTATCTTGGTGCTAAGTAAGGATATTCAAGTATACGTCGAGATAAAGTAGATCTACTTATATTCAGTGCCGTGCCTACCGGGTGGTGCAAGTGGTGCAAGGCACCAGGGCGCAACGCTGCAGGGGCGGAAAATTGTGGAATGAAGGGGGAAAGTTAAAAAATGAAAGGCGGTATTTAGTTATTGAAGAGGATTCAGTTCTGGTTACTTGGAATGGACTGATTGAAGATTGGTTTGATTTTTGGAAAGTAATGACATCTTTTTGCCTTGCCAAATGCCTTAATACACATTTTCTGGCAGGGTCGGCAAATAATTTCTTGCACCACGGTGCGAGACACCCTAGAAACGGCCATGCTTATAATGATTAAGGGGCCTAGTTTCTAAGTGTACAATCCCTATACTTTTTAATACAACAGTAAAAAAAAGGTCTTATTAGTTGTTTTTTTAACAGCGCTGAATTTCATCATCATCACTTTTTGTCCATTACTGAATCGATAAAAAGTTCAAACTTAAAAAATAATTTATTACATTCAATGTGCAGGTTCTTTGTTCACTTTTTATTAAATATAAGTAACAAAATAATCTAATTTTGGAGATTGTAAACTTTAAAACTAGCCCCCTCAATTGGAAAATAAGTAGCTAAAATACTATCACTTATTTTACCTTGTATACTTTAAATTTGTCCATAAGTTCATCAAAAGCTGAAAAGGCGGCATTCATAGTTGTTACTACTGTCATAGTTTCCTCCACTGTTTCAGAATGTAAACCTACCAGTTCGCAAAATAAAATGCTTACAGAATCGAAAGACTGAAAATGAATAAAAATATAACAAAATTGTGAAACAAATATATTTAGTGCTATTAAGATACAGGGTTCTGGAAAATATACATTGTGGTCCAATCGACTGGGGAAGTCCAATGGTTCAACAATATACCAAGTGTTTCTCACAGGTGGTTCCCCCTAATTTTTTTTACTTGGTAAGATAGAAATTCAATTTGGTATATCGTTACTTGATATAATTGTGAATTAATTGATCATTAACTTGTTTTTTGGTTTTCCGGTTTAACTGGAAATTACTACTTTAAAATTTTATATGTCTCCACCGGTAAATTTTAGCTAACTACAATAGAATATGACATTCTGAATAGAATGACACCTTAGAAAAGGCGCGCACTGAAATGGTAAGCAAGTGATGTCGCGGCCAGGTGATAAGTGAATGCCAAAAATAATCTGTTAAAACTGAGTGAAGAAATACAGAATCGCGCATTCAATTAAAGTGTTGGTGTAATGGTGTTTGGCAAGTGTATGGCGTCATTTGGGTAGTACTAGTCTCTAAATTGTTCAATTTTTGGAAGCTTTGGAGGTTATACCTGCCACTTGCTCACTACCTCACTGCCATTTCAATAGCTTGCCACTTTAGTGCGCGCCTTGCCTTACATATCATTTTGTAACATTTCTGCTGTCAAAAGTTTATTTTTAAAATTTTAATATTGAATGCAATGATTTGGCTAAAACGGTTTATTTTAAGTCAAGTTTGTATGAAAAAAAATATTCATCTTTTGTATTTTAAAAGCATGTATCAAAATAATTTTTAACTAATCATTATACTTATGATAATAATAATATTGATTTATGACAATATTATGAATTTATTATGTGTTCCGCAGAAAAAGTCCTACTCGAAATACCTTCCATATAATACCAAATAATTTGACATAAAATATTTCTTTAGGATATGCTATTCCCGTTCCATTTTTAAAAAAGCAGTTATAACCATAAATAGAATTTTGAAAAATTTGACTCAGCCCACTATGGTTTATGGGACCCTTTTTTGGCCAAAACTAATAAATGCGTTCAATTAAAAAACTTACAAGTAAAAATTGGTACCAATAATAATAAGTAATATAAAAAAACTCAACTTTCACATTTACACAATATACAAGGTGTCAAAGAGAAAAAGAAAACCAATTTATTTGGATAATTTTTGGTACTTTTTAAATATTTTGATTAAACTTTTTATTTAAGGGTTTTTGACATAAACTATTTAAATTTGATAATACTTTTTTGAATAAGCTAGAGGGCGCTACCTACACTACTTTAAATTTCTATAAAAATGCACAACTTTTTTCTGCCACTCTGTATGTACTTTCTAAGTAAACATATAAACTCTTTATGCTTTTTACACAAAAAGGTATACTTTATAATAATGGCTCTGAGCAACCGTTTTTGAGATATTTGCCAAAAATTCCGACATTAAACCATTCGTATATGATGTGGCAATTGTACTATACAATTTTAAGGCAAATATTTTGGAAACTGTTGCTTATACACCTTGTTTGTGTTTAAAGTATAGGATACTAAATTGGTATAATAGGTGGTATTTATTTGGGTACACGCCAAAATAAAATTAAAAGTACTAAAAAACCAAAACAATTTTTAAACAAGTAAAAGATAATTAAAAATCGACGTTTCGGTGGCAAATCTGCCACCGTTGTCAAGACAAATGGAATAAAAATAATAAAAATAAAAACTTACTATTATTTAGGTTTTAAAATTCAATATTTTTCTGTTTTTCTAGGATATTCGGAAATTCTGAAAACTTTGACATATTGAATATCCTAGAAAAACAGAAAAATATTGAATTTTAAAACCTAAATAATAGTAAGTTTTTATTTTTATTATTTTTATTCCATTTGTCTTGACAACGGTGGCAGATTTGCCACCGAACGTCGATTTTTAATTATCTTTTACTTGTTTAATTTTTTTTGGTTTTTAGTACTTTAATTTTATTTTGGCGTGTACCCAAATAAATACCACCTATTAAATGAATCCGCCAAACTACAGAACATATCTTCAATTTAAATTGGTATACTTAGATAATACATACAGGGTAGCAAGTTAAGGGTTGTAAAGGTACAAGGTACTTTTTAAAAGACCTTTATTAAAATGTACACACAATATACTTATTATTAACAGAACACAATATAAATTGGAACTAAACTTAAATCTATTACAAGCCTACTATTTATATATTATTAATTGCTAACGTTGCATTTTTAGCTGGTCGATGACCCAGTGCAATTATGCTGATCTGCTGGGTTCAAGAAACTATAATTTCTCCATCTCCTGGGAAAGTTTTGTAAGGGACGAACAAAACTGGCCTTGCATCTTCTTTGGTTCTTCATCAGGATTCTTCTTTTTCCAGATTTGCTTTATTTTGTAACCCGCAAAAATCAAGAGTATAGTAATTGAAATATAAATGGGTGTCATCCAGAAGTAGGTATGATGATTTGTCCATGATACCATTTTGATTGGTTGCAAATGTTCTTCTTCTTTGGATAGTTTATGAAGTTCATCGAGGGGAATCTTGTTCAATTTTAGTGGTTTTAACTTAATCTGCTCCTGAATGGCTGCTGTTCTTACTTTTGGTAAAGTTAATGGTTCTTCCTGGATAGTCGTTCGGGAATTTATAAAGGCTTCGTTGTTTGTTCGAAACTCGCAATTTGGTGGTACCTTAACAAGAAATGTTCCTTTAAGAACCATAAGTTTCGACGTTGAGCATTCTGTTGACACTTTGGTTTCCTGGGGGAATATAGCAATGTAGAAGGCTTCTGTCATTTCTTGAATAAAGGTGGTGTTGATGGAGATCGGTATTTTTTGACAAGGAGCTTCGGAGTTGGTAATCTGGAGAATTTGAGTAATACAATCTTGATGGTTGGTTTTTTCTTGTAAAAATTGCTCGGGGCATACGTACTCGGGCCCATTTCTTCTGCAGGATACATCCATGTATTGGTAAAGTTCGTAGTTTGAGGCTAAGTAAGGGGCAGGTGGAATGATAGTTGTTTGGTTTAATGTAGGTATAGAGAAGAGGTGAAAATAGGAGAACGGTTCTGAATGTATATTCCTTGCAAAGTAGCCGTCTACGGTGATGACGTCGTAGTATTTTACCAGATCTTCATCTTTAGTATATAAAAGTTGGCTTTCTGGATGGTGTTCTAACATCTGCTGGATGGTCCATTTCAGTTCTTCAGGTTTAATTAGGCTGTTGTGAAGGGTATTGAGTCTCGTAAACGTCATAGCTGTTTCTAGGTCGTTAAGGATTTGCAAAACAACTTGAAGAGCCAGGTTCAATTGGTCCAATAGGTTTCTTGTTTGCAAAAAGTGATTAAAATCGAAAATAAATTTATTAAGTTCAGAGCTGATCCTGTTTGTTTCTACTTTAATGGTTTCTTCATTATGGTTTACAAGGGTTATAGTTTTGTTAAAATTGTCGATGATTTTCTTGTTAAGGCTTATATGATGGTTTACTTGTGTGATGATGTTATTCTGATTATGTTGAAGAGATGCGATGGCGTTGTCGTATTTTATTGCGTCCTCTTGATCAAGGTTTCCAGATATGGTTTTTACTATACTTCCTAACCCATTTAGAAGTCTCCTTTTGAATCTGTATTGCGGAGAGATCGTGCTGGGTTTTTCTCGTGCGGATAACTAATTTCGTCCAGGCTAGTTGATTGCTTGCTGTCGTGAGAGTTTCTCTTACAGTTGCTCCTTGAAGTCTTTGTCTTGGAAGCATTATTGTTCCCTGGGTTTGTTTTACAGGAAGTCTAACTTGTGTTACTGAATTGGGTTCTAGTTGAATGGAATAAAATTTAGTTTTATTTGTTTCATAATATTCAATTGGTAAGACTGAGTGTTCGGTAAAAAGCTTGGAGGATGGCAGATCTAGTGTAGCTTTTAGGAGCTTTAAATTATCAAGGCCGATAAGGCGGTCGAATGTTTGATGAAATTTAAAAAGATAAAATTTAATTTGGGCATTAGAGTTAAACTCAGAGAAGATAGGGATTTCGGCGCAATAGTCCTGCGAGTGGTTTTGGAATATGGAAGTAACAACAAAGGGTTCGTGTCGGATGTTATCACGATAGTGGTTAAATGCAATGTCTGGATTAAAAAAGGATTTTGTTGCGCCGGTATCGATTAAGAGTTTAAGAGGTGAATTAGAGATTGATATGTAAGGAAGCTCATTTTTGTCCGTGTAGCTGTGTAACTCAACTACGTTTCTTCGTTTGTTCTTGGGTCTTCTTGAAAATTTACTTCTTCGGCTTCGTTCTGGAAATCTTGGAGGTATTCTTGATCATAAGTATGATGGGTTTCTTGGTCATTGTAGTTCCATGCGTCTTTTTCTGAGTAGCCATAGGGGTTGTATTGACAGGCTTCGTCTTGTTGCTCAATATTAAAAAGTTCTTCGAAAGTGTACTTGGGGTTGGGTTGTTGTGGAGGCCTAAAGGCTGGAGCCTTGTTTTGTGTGACAGCTCTCGAAGTTGTACTCATGGGTGTTGGTTTTGGTTGTAAGATGGTCCAGGTGGATTGGCTCAAACATTATGTTGAATTGGTCTATTCATAGGTTGGCTCGGTTGAAATCTAGGGGTTGAATAACAGGTCTTGGTCTATTGAACCGTTGTGACGAGGGAACATTTTGCTGAGGTTATGACCTAAACACCGGGGTTTGTGGCCCTTGTGGTCAAACTGGTGGGGGTGTCCACATTGGTTGTTGTTGTACATGATGTCTAGGTTCAAATGATCGCCACTGGCTAGATGAAAACTGGAAGGCAGGCTGCAAGTTTGGTTGGAAAGAATTTCTATTGATCGGTGCAGAAGAAATACTGGTGTTTTTCTGGAGATACCGAATGTTGTATTCTTCTTGTATAAATTTCATGGCAGTAGCAAGGTCTGTTGGTCGCATGGCTCTAATAGTTGATCCTAGAGGTTCCCGTAGTCCTGCCAGAAAGGTGGTAAAGGCTTGTTGTTGGTAGATGGTATTTTTGCTAGCTTTTACGGTTTCATTGTTGTTGTGAAGTCCCACGTAGTTTGATATGGTGTTAAGGAGGCTCATAATCTTTCAATGGAACTGCTGTGGAGTTTCATTAGGGTCTTGGCGTAGATTAACAAGGTCTCTGGTAAGAGAGTTTTCATTTTGTTGGTCTCCACAGTTATGGATGAGTGTTTCCTTGAGAGTATGCCAGTTGAGACAGCCATAAATCGAGATTACTTCTCTTGCTCTTCCTCTTAATTTGTTTAATATCCCTTGGAATAGTATGTGGTTTTGAAAGCAATTGACGTCAGTACTGTTCCAGTAGTGGTTTAGCAGCAGAGTAATAGCTTGAATAAAGTTGAAAAGTTCATTAGGATTGCTATCATATTCTGGAACGATGCTCAAGTTCTTGATGTCAAATTCAGGTGTTGTGTTCATGGTAATGGGGGTAGTTTGTTTAGTTTGGGGGTTGGTAACGGGTAAAATTTCGTTGAGACTAAGGGCACTAAGTTAAGAGAGTAAGTCTTCTTCTTATGACATAGATTACTTACATTATAAGGATGATGCTATTAAGCATTTCCACTAAAGTTAACACTTAAATTACACTTTATTTAAATTAATTTGCAATTAAAAGTCAATTTTTCTGCAAATTTAGGCACTAAACACAATCACTAATCTTCGTTGGCGAACTATAAGGCTGTTTCCTTAAAGATAGATTCTTAAAAATCAGCGCATAAACGTTAAAAAACGACGAGGATCTAAGGGCAGACTCTTCCGCTATACTACCGACTGCGCCAGTTAAGGGTTGTAAAGGTACAAGGTACTTTTTAAAAGACCTTTATTAAAATTTACACAAAATATACTTATTATTAACAGAACACAATATAAATTGGAACTAAACTTAAATCTATTACAAGCCTACTATTTATATATTATTAATTGCTAACGTTGCATTTTTAGCTGGGTAATCGATAAGTGCAATTCTGCTGATCTGGTGGGTTCAGGAAACTATAATTAGCACAAAAAGCTTGCTACTTTCTGAAGAAATTCCAAGTAGCCATGTCAAAAATGACATGTAAGGTGTCATTGTATTCAGAATGTAAAATGCTATCGAAATAAGATAAAATATAACATACCATACCATATATAGGTATTTTCGGTTAAACCAGAAGTTACAGAAAACAAGTAAATAGATAAATCAATTTACAATTATGTTAAATAACAATATACAAGATTTCATATTTTTATTTTTAAAGCTAAAAAAGTTGTAAGGGGGAACCACCTGTGAGAAACAACCGATATATGACAAAAAGTTTTAATATAAAAGTTGTAGGGTTTTTAAACGTACATGTCCTAAAAATATTCTCTTATTTATGTCTTAAAAATATTAATAAAAAAGTTAGTTTACTTTATTTGAATTGCCTACTTTTCTTTAGAAAACCCAATTGAACTTTTGTGTATAGTAATATCTCTTTCTTATTTTGACATTGGTTACTATGCTACAACGGTATTAATTATTGACTATATTTTCGTAAAAACAGGATACCCCAAAATACGTTATTAATGAAAACAAATTAATTAATAATATCACTTGGCTACGTATTTTAAAACACTTAGGACAATAGAATTAATCTAAAATGGTCTACGTCTTTCACAGGGTATTTTTAATGGCGTAGACAAAAACTTCACATTTAAAATGGTAAATTCCATTTTTTAAATTAAAAACCATGTATAGTGGTCCATTTTTAAATTATGAGAATAAAAATAAAGTAGGTTATTTAATGAGTAAATGTAAGGTTTTTAAGATATTTAAGAATTTTGAATAATTCATGATAAAAAAACCTTGTTTTAAATGGTACACCCTGCAAATTTATTATTCTTTTTAAAATTTAATCATTATTATTTAAAAAATATGGAATATGCTATGCTTATTTAAAAAAATACATTTATTGGCCTCCGAAAAATTGGCCAAAAGCTTTAGCGCCTTTTTTTATAGTTCTGGCTAGTTCTATTTACATAAAACTAATTTTATTATTAAAAGCATCGACTAATTTGTAGAAAAAATAATACCTCGCAAGTGTCCAGCGCAGAGGTTCCAGAGCTTAATCTATCAGCTATCGCTTTTGGGATCATTGAATACAAAAGATCATCTCCACGCTTCTTCCAGGTATCTAAAAGTTCATGGCTTTGTTCTAACTCTTCCGAATTTTGTTCAGCTTTATCAAACATCATTTGTAGCCTATAAATACAATTATAGATACAGGGTGTAAGGTAAGTATTGGTACACAGAAACACTACAGATTTATGTCAAAATATTAAGATTAAAGCAAACATACCTATATTTTAATAAAAAGAATAAAGAGTGGTAAAGTAAAAAACAAAATACAATTTTACATTATTTTAAAACGTTTTAAATATTTTAATAAAACTCAGTATCTAGGGATTTTTTACATGAGCTATTCAGATCTTATATTTTTTTTCTGTTTGAACCAGAAAGTGCAGTATTTAAATTTTTCCAAAAATTCAAAAAAAAAAAAATTGTGCTGCTTTGTATGTATTATCTTACTAAACTAGTAAGCTCCTTTTATTCACCACAAAAAAGTAAATCTTTTGTAAGGATGGCTCGGAGCAACCGTTTGTAAAATATTTGCATTTAAGCGGTTTAGTGCAACCAAAAAGTATATTGAAGTATACAATAATTTTTTTTTTTTATCTTTGGACAAACCACGAAGGCTTAAAGCCTAAATACTAACGTACCGTGGGTGTCTTAAGCGAGGTAAGAAGGAGTTTGTTGACACGGGACTTAAATACTTGAAGATTTGGGGGAAAGGAAACACCTCCGCGGGCAGCAGGTTCCACAACCTAGAAACTCTAGGGATAAAAGAACGAACAAAGTGGGAAGTTCGGGGCCTGTCCAGTTGGACCGTATAGGCATGCATACGCGCGGAACCACGAGTTTCTCTGTTGGGAACCGTAAGTGGAGGAACTATACTGGACAATTCTTCAGAGCAGAAGCCATGGAAGTACATATAAAAAAGCGATAAATCCCCCACAGCCCGACGATGTGCAAGAGAGGAAAGCCTTTCTGTAAGTGAAGGATCATTAATGAGACGAATAGCTCTTCTTTGAATAGAATGAAGAATGCTTAGGGTTGTGGGGGACGCCATGCCCCAGATATGAGAACAATATTCCAAGGGAGGTCGGATTTGGGATACATATAAAGTGTATAAATTAGAAGGGGAAAAATACTTTTTGGCTCGAAAGAGAAATCCAAGCTTTTTGAAGCTGCCGTGGCTATAGATACAATGTGTTTATGCCAGTTAAGGTTACTTTCAAATGTGACTCCCACAAGATTAAAGGTGTCTTTGCTCTGTAAAACTTGGCCGCTCATAAGTAGAGGATGAGTATTTGATGACTCTGACTGAAAATTACATTTTTATCATAATGCAGTCGTAGTTATAGCTAATACGCAGGCTTTTTCGGTTGCAGTAAAAAACATGAATATATTAAAAACGGTTTTCCAAAGCCATTCTTACAAGGTATAACTTTTTTAAGATATTATTAAAAATCCGTTTTTAAGTTTAACAACCTGTATCTTAGAAACAAAGCATTTCCGGACTTATGTTTATATGAACATTTTTATAAAAAAATGGCTAAGAAATACGCCCTTAAATGTTCTTACCGCAATTAGACCAAACAGGCTGTATAAGATGATATGGAAGCAGCTTTAATATTCGGGATTAGTTCCGATTTTTCCGAAACGACCGGACATAAAAATCTACTTTCCAAGCGTTTATCCGAAATGTAATATTGCAACTTAATCAAAATAAATACTTACTTTGAATTGTGTTGCCATCCCGCCAGAACCATTTCTCTACTCAGTCCATGAAAATTCAGATCATTTAGGTATAACGATTGTGACGTTAGTTCACCTATGTCATTTATTCTAAAAGATAACATTTCTTTAAAGAAAATTCTATTTTTATTTATGTCGTTTAATGTAATACATTTTTGATAATATCTTTATTTTAGACATACAGTGTGGATGTCAATCCTGTTTTTTAAGCGATTTAAATTAAGTTTAGTCCAACCGGAGGTTATATTTGTACGATATTGACGGTTTTGGATAAGGTTTGAAAAATGACAGTTAACTAAGACAGCCGATAAGTGTAGAAACAAAATAGTGGGAAATTAAATAGGTTTAAACATTTACCAAAATATTGTTATAGTATTTCTTAGTGGTTTGTGTTATTATTTTAATTTTTCTAAAATTAAAAAAATTAATTTAAAAAATACCACAGAAGTAAGGTTACAAGGTAATTGTAAATAGGAGTAATTGAAAATGAAAATCATATCTTGGATTCTAAAGCAATAATGGGAACAATGACAACACTGTCGTACAGACAGCCGACATCTTTTCTTGCGTCTGGCACCAGTAACTTTGGAGATATTCTCTATATTGGTTAGGCGGATTCATTTATTGGATGGTCGGTCCTGGTCCCGGGGTATACGAGTTGACCCTGTTCAGCCCTAAACGCAAAATCAAACAAAGGGCGAATATATTATCAAATAAAGATAATTGTGTAGCATCAATTTCAGATAATTTAAATAATACTTGGTTGCCTTTGCTCGATACTGAAGTATCTTCAGGAAAACTATAAATCAACTAACTTATTACCTATTTTGTCTTACAAATAATAAATACCAGTTACTTATGTCACTCATGACACATATGTCAAACTATTTTCAGTTTGCAATACAAAAATAATTTAAAATTTTAATTATTTTTAATTTAAATATTAGTTAATATTTTATTATAATTTTTTAACTAAATTTTTAACTTGACAACGATGGCAGACTGGTCACCGAAACGTTGTTTTTTAATTAGAATTTTTTGTTTTTTTTTGGGGAGTTTTTCTTTTATTTTGTTTCAGGCGACCGGCCAGTTCATAGGGGTCAATTATTTATTATGTAACTTATAAAGCATGCAATATTGCTTGAGATTTACTATAAAAGTTTAAAATATTAATCTTTATAGAAAAAATATTCTTTATATTTACCCCAGAGATATGAAAGAACAGGTGTAATTAGAAATATCTGTTTGGGATAAATATGAATGGTTATTAAATGCATTATTTGCTTTTTTATTAGAATAAAAGGCAGAAGAACTGCAGTTAACAAATTTGGAGCTGGATGATCAACAATCTTTTCCAAGAACGTCGAACTAAATACTAAAAATTGTTTAAAAGCAAGGGCTCGTATGGAAATATCCGTGCGATAAAGAAGATGTGGAAATTATGGTTAAAGAATACGTCAATATTAAAAACCTCAAAGCTCCTTTTAAGAATAATCAACCCGATGATTGGTATTATTCTTATATGAAGCGCCATCCTTATTTGTCTTTTAAAAAGCCTGAACTCTTAGAAAATAGTAGTGTAAGATACCCGTTTGTTATTTATGACTTTTATAATGATCTGTCAAAACAAGTTAAAGAAAATGGGCTGATGGATAAACCTCCTTTTGTGTTTAACTGCGACGAAAGTGGTTTTAGAAGTGATCCTTCACAGCTGAAAGCTATCGGTGAAAGGGGGACACCTCTTAGCCGTACATCTGGAGACTCCGGAAGAAACTCCATTACTGTAATGGCAACGGTTTCGGCCGACGGAAGTTTTTTGCCTTCTCTAATAATATTCAAAGGTGTTTTTCTTTAGCCCTGTTGGGTATCAGAAGATGCGTATCCTGGAACAAGATTTGCCTCTTCTTCTAATGGTTGGATGAAAGAAGCATAATTTTATTTTTGGTTTTCTAAAGTTTTTAACGAGTATGTTAAAAAAAATTAGAATAAACTAAAACCTTCCAAATCAAGCTGCGATTTTGTTATTTGATGGACATGCTAGTCACATTAGTGTCCGAATAGCCAAAAAGGCTATGGAACACAATATCCATTTGGTAAAGTATCCTAGCCACTTGACTGATAAACTACAACCTCTTGACAAATGTGTCTTTGGGCTACTTAAGAAGAAATGGGAAAAATTACTTGTTGACTTCTATAAAGTACGAATGAACAACAAGGAAAATATTCGGATGTCAAAAAAGGATTTCAGTATTTTACTTGGCAAGGTTTGGCGGAAAGAAATGAAATCAGAAAATATCATTTAGAGCTTTCAAGCTACGGGAACCTTCTCGTTGACAAAAGCAAATTCCTTGAATTTAATTTTAATCCTGCAGCACTTAAATGCTTAAAAAATGTAAAACTACTAAAACCCCTACTACAAGAGATTATGTTTCGGTAGCTTTAACATCTCTGTTCAGGTATCCAACATTTAAAAGTATCAATGGAGGAGTGCTATGAAAAGGATCCACGACATTTGGACCACATTTTATTTAAGAAGTAAAATCCGCATCCCTGTACTTTCAAAATTTATTATTAAAATTATTGCATCACTTTTAATTTTTATTTTGTGCTATGTTAAAAATGAAAATTTAGCCACCCAGTACAAAATAGCGGTACTTTAACAATTACCTAAACACCTATTTTGGATGGCCATATTTCCGAAAACTATAAAGCTAGACGTATTTTAAGGTGGTATTTTTTAAATGTGTAATTTTTTTAGAAGTTATATAATATACAGTGTGCTTCATTAAAAAATGTATACTTTTTGCCTTTCCCTTAAAACAAACTTTGGGAAAATACCACATTAAGTAAATCTTCATGGTTTCAGGAATATGGCCATTTAAATCGGGTATTTAGGTTATTTTTAAAGTACCGTCATTTTGTTGTTGGTGAAGGTACGGACTTCATATTTTAGGATTATAAAGTACTCACAGAAGCTTTAAAGTGATGTGCCACAAAACCCCCTTTCCATTTTTTAATGGTGCCCCTCCGCCATTTTGCAACCATAATTTTTTAATTCAAAAAGTAGTTTATATTCGCCCATTACTCATAGCCCAATTTTATAGAGTTAAAATTAAGGGTACAAAACCTGGTAGGGGGGATATTTACGTTTACACTCTTTAAATCATAACGTTACTGCTTAAACAAGGTAAATTTATACCAACACGTATACTAATTGGAGATGCTGCCGAAGCAAGAGCAAATGCTTCTTGACTTTCATCTTGTCTAGTCTCATCCACTAGACAAAACAATTCTTCTGCCGAGGATTTATCATTTCTTTGAGGTTTCTGGTTTTTTTGACTTTTAATAATAAACATATTAATTAGTACCAAGAAAGGCATACCCAATGATACAGTAATATACCTTAAAAATTAAAATTAAAAACTAAACAAAAAACTGAAGAGGTGTATAAAGACAAAAAATAAGCTCATAATAACAAGACATATAAATAACTACTAAAATGTTTAGAATTGGAAAGCAATTTTATATTTTTAAAACCTCTATTGGAAAAAATTAAAAAAAAAAAAAAAATATTTCATATTGTAATAACAGCAAATTAAGTAATTTGGTAATAACTGTTGCATTTTATTTATTAAAAAAAATGGGAAACAAAAATACTATTTAACATATATTTTTATAAATATAAAAATAAGAAGGAACTTGCAAACTAAGAAAAACTTTAGATTATTATAATAATATAACTAGTAGCTTACATTGGACTGCAAAGAAATATCATTCCGTTAATATCTTTAATGTATTTCATCTGCCCTTTAAGCAGTAAAAAGTTTTGGTGCTATCACTGGATAACTCAATTTCTTTTACATCTTCATTAGTAGTTGTGTCATAGATACTATAACCTTTATTGCATTCCATTTCAAAAATCACAGATTGTAAATTCTTAATCTAAAAAAACATGTATGTCGGGCATAAATTTTTGACGGTTTATATTAGCCAGAATTTCTGTCTATAATAAGTATCATGCAATAAATGTCAGATGTAAACCTACCAAACCTACCATAAAACATGACGCTATCGACAACTTTTGGCAAGTCGGTGTCAATAGAATATACTACCGGTATGGAAACCAAACCGTCGACCATACACAAATCAAGCACTGAATTCCTGTCACCGACCTGCTATGTCTCCCCTAAAATTGACCGCTGCAACGAAAGCGCTGATTTCAGTTAGGGCTTCCACCGGCCCACCGCTTTTGCCTTTCGTTGGACGACGATGCGAGAAACACACAATATTTACTATGCTTTTAGGTCCTATGGTCGGCCAGTTGGTTTCCACATCTGTATATCCAGCTTGTAGGGGCTAATCTTGGGAAATATTGAACCTTTTATAAAGTTACACTATTTAGGAGTGCTATAGGCTATATTTTATTATGATAAAAAATCAGAGAAAAATATAATTAACGCCCAACGAAGTGGGCACGGGTCGGCTGGTGGTTCTATAACTGCTTGGTTTGTACCTGTCGAAAATATCTCTTAGAACACCGTGGTGTTTAATATTGATGGTTTCAAACATGTTTTTAGTCAAGGAGTCATAGAGTAATTATGTTTAGATTCATTTTAGCACGAGTGGTTGATATCTTCAGAACAGAAGGCATGGTTCTTAGCTGCTATACAATAATACATTTATAGTTTTCGTCAAGTATAAAGTAAAAAGTGAATGTGGTGTCAATTGTTTATAGCAACGATAATTGCAAACCATTCAATCAGTATTTTCTTATGACGTTGTCACGTTCAACTATCGTCAGTAAACCGACTTTGCAGACAACAGATTTTTTAAATTATTTAAGAATTTTCAAACATTTAAGTAGTTTGTAGGTAAATTTAGAAAGAGAGAAAGAATTGATTTATCTTGGGTGCGCATAAGTCTATGACTAGAAGCCAGGTTAAAATGGGTCTTATTTATCGAAAAACCCAACAAATAATTTTGTCTTTTTTTTATTTAAAGCTTTTAAACTTGTAATGTATTTATGTATGTATGTACGGGTAAAATCTTGCAACTTGATTTTGAAGCATTTTTTTTTACCGATTGAGATAAAATTTGGTATACACGTATAGTTTTAATGACAATGCATAAATAGCTGTGTCTGACGTCATTCTATATTTAACATGGCGGAACCTACGACATAACGAACTGATTATGTTTAATGCACTTCCATAATATGGGTATTAAATAAAAGAGCTTGCCAAGAGTAACTTGAAAAATAAAGTAACATCATTCTAAATCCAACATGGCGAAATACCCAAGATGGTGGACTTTCTGAATGCATTTCTACAATATATGTATTAAATAAAAGGGATTGTTAAGAGGAACTCGAAAACTAAAGTGATGTCATTCCAAATCCAACATGGCGAAACACCGAAGATGATGCACTAATTATTTTTCAATGCATTTTTACAATATGAGTATCAAATAAAAGGGCTTGCTGGGAGTACCTTAAAATTAAAGTGACATGAATTAAATATTCCGAACCAAGTTTTTTATCCTTCTCTACCATATAAGTATCAAAACCTAATTGTGTTGCAGTAAAATTGTTTAAAATTAACCGGCAAAATACCCTGCAACAGTAATGCGTTGAATAAGATAAACTGCTGGAACCTGTTTAGCTATACCTAAAAAGTAAAAAATAAATTAAAAGTAAGAAACTATTTTTAAAACAAGTTTTTATTTAAATACACAAGAAAGAAAAAAAACGTTTTCTTTTAATCTTGTACTATAAAAATATAGCGTTATTACACAATTTATATAATATAAAAGCTTGTCGCGAGATTTACCCAAGTAATTCAACAAATAAATTAAATAACTTAATTTGATTGCTTTTACCCTTTATTAATTTTTAACGTAAGTTAATTGTTCGGTCGTAGAGACCTTAGGTTAGCCATTTCAAATAAAGTGCCAAAAGTCCCAAGCTATCCCATGTGTGCTTTGACATTTATTTTAGGTCAAAGTTTTTTAGATTTTTCTTGGAAAGGATATGTTTAATTAAAAAATACTAAGGACCAAAGTAAGTCTTGAAATTCTATATAAAAATGATTCTTTTAAGTTTTTTCCTGAGACCGAACATTTTCCAGATATTGTGCTTGTAAGATTCACGTTCTACATAATATGCACAGTAGGGTGTCGGTTATTTCCCAAATCGATTTTTTAGCGATCGTCCCCTAAACTTTTAGTTTATAGCCTAAAAATATATAGTCAATGTAAAAATGCTCGTAATTTATAATTTAAACCGTGCCGAAGTTATGCTGCTTTTCTCATTTAAATAACATGGGATTTATGGACCTTTTTTTCTCAGACACAAATAAATGAAATAATCTACCTATCATATATTCTAATGGAAAATTTTACGCTCCACAAAAAGTAATCTTACGAATTTTTGATTAAGTCACTCCTTTAAGAGTTATTTAGCGTCAAACGTCGAGATAAGATTAAGTTGTGGCCATAATCGGCAATTTAATAGTAAACCTGCATTTAAAAAACACTCTGTATATTTTAAAGAGCTTTAAAAAATCCCATTTTTGTATATCTATCTCTTATAGTTTTAAAAATATGGCCATTTAAATCTAAAAAATAATAGTATATAGTGTTTATATATATAGTATATCTTCTAGCTTAGAGCTGAAGATATAATGAAAATTTAACATAATTTTCTAATTTGAATGGTCATATTTTTTAAAGTATAAGAGATAGATATATTAAATGTGGTATTTTCTTAAAATATCTATTTAAAAGTAATGTAATATACAGAGTGTTTTATTTAAAAAATGCCGATTTACTATATAATTCCCAAAGATGGCCACAACGCAATCTTATCTCAACGTTTGACCCCAAATAACTCTTAAAAGAGTGACTTAATCAAAAATGCGTAAGAAACCTTTTTGAAGAGCGTAAAATTTTCATCAGAATATGTGATAAGTAGATTTTTTTATCTATTTGTATCCAAGAAAAACAAAAAAAAAAGAAAAGTTCAAAAAT
Source organism: Listronotus bonariensis (assembly GCA_014170235.1). Taxonomy (NCBI): domain Eukaryota; kingdom Metazoa; phylum Arthropoda; class Insecta; order Coleoptera; family Curculionidae; genus Listronotus; species Listronotus bonariensis. The sequence goes on along the minus strand of JACEGR010000188.1, from coordinate 313,498 downwards.
CCCATGGTTTTTAAATGGGAAAAGCAACATGATTTCGACACGGTTTAAATCATGAATTAAGAGCATTTTTACATTGTTTTTTTAGGCTATAAAATTAAAATTTAGGGGCCGATCGCTAAAAAAAGCCGATTTGGGAAATAACGGGCACACATATGCCACGTATATTCACATTCAGACACCTACTTAACCAAGCAAAAATGCCTACTTGTGCCTCTTTTACATATCGCAGGCAAATGGTTATTTTTTGGAAAATGGCTTCTGCCTAGGCAAATGCCTTCTTACTGGGCAAAAGACTTAAAAAATATGATTGCATAGGTAAGTACAGATATTTAACATCCGTAAAAAATACAAAAAACAAAAAGCAAGTTCAGCCATCTTGTCTTCCTCCAACATCGGCATCTGCTTTCAACACTTGCATAAGAGTATACCATCAAGTTCAGACATGGCAAGGCAATCAACCAAACGCGGAATAATGGGGTTGGAAATTAATAAATAATACTTTAAAAACCAATTTGAACTCTACTGCCCCCGCTCCAGAAAAGCATCTTAACACTAAAAAGTTGCAATGCCAAATGTGGCTGTAAAGAAGTGGGGTTGCAGTGTTCTTTAACGTATTCCAATTTCCAAGGTCTATCTTGCTTAAATGTTTAATTAAATATAAGAGAGGAAGATTCATGTGATTATGAACAGACAACTGATGCATCTTCATTAAAACAATTTTTAAACATTTAGCAAAAGGAAAAAAAAACAGAATTTGAAGAAGAAGAAAAAAAAACATTATTGTTGGAGATGAGTATGAAGAGTAATCAGATTTAGGTAATAAAATAAAATAAGAACGGCAGTTGAATTAAATAACAAATATTAATAATTTTCTTACTATTAAATAAGAATTGTTCCTGAAAATAACGTTATAAAGGTTCGTGGAGTAGGCCTACGGGAAAAACCATGTTAAAATAACTCGCCAAGTACACTACCTCATAGGTGGTGTGGAAATGTGTGCATATCATGACCGTGATTCTTATAAGCCCAATATCTGGGACACGGTAGGTCTTAGAGAAAAAATTTTAAGAACCATTTTTATAAAGACTTTCAAAATCTACCACTTTGGTTTGCAGTACTTTTTCATCAAAAGATTTTTAAGGACAATTTAAAAATTTTAAAACTTTGACCTTTGACCTTAAATAAATGTCAAAGCACAAATGGTATCGGAATGATTGTTATTTGATCCATATTTCTATGTTTAAATTGACCGGATAAAAAGAAAAGTACTTAAATTTCGCGGAAAGATTTTATGTCATAACGATTGTGTACTTAATGAGGCTATATTTTTATAGTACAAGTTAAACAAAAACGTTTAATTTTTCTGTTTAGTACATTTAAATAAAAACTGGAAAAAGTCGTCCATTTTTCTCAAAGAGACCTCTTGTAAAGTAAACAGAAAAGGTACAACTCAAAGTCGTGGTCTCAGTCAAAGGAATTAAAACATATATTTTAAAGCACGTGACACGTGTTTCGCTCTTATTACGAGCATCATCAGACCTATAAAACAGAAAGAACCTAACTTAATTAATTATATAAATAAAATAAAAACTTAACATACCATTTAAATAATGAACAGGAATTGGCTGAATTACTAAATTATGTGAATTAGTTACACAAGATTCAGTTTACTTTGGAGAAAGAAAATAATAATAAATTACCCTTCTGGACCTCTTGTTAATTCGAAGTGGCAGTCGAATTCTTTTCGAGGTTTACAGAAAGACTTCCCCTTACAGATAATGCAATACAATATTCATCTAATTCTCCTTACCAGCATAAATTCGCAGCTTTTAATTCTCTGTTTTACCGCCTATTTAAACTCCCACTTGCTAAAGAGGCTTTTAACAAAGAACTAAATATCATCAAACAATTAGCTCACAATAACGGTTTTCCTTCAAATTCAATTAATAAAATTTTTTACAGATTTTCAAATAAATTCAAATTCTCTTTTCACACAATTTATCCCGATAGAACTAATAAAAATAATTTTAAATGTATCACTTTTTTCGGTAATATTTCACTACAATTAGCAAAGTTTTTTCAACGGTTAGATATATCAGTGGCATTTAAGACAGTGAATACTCTTAAAAAATATCTGGTAAAAACAACAGACGAGACCGATAAACTTTCCAAATCAGGCGTTTACTCTCTTAACTGTGGAGACTGTTCTGCCATTTACGTTGGACAGTCAGGAAGAAAAATTTCTACCAGGGTACAGGAACACATTAGCCTTTTCAATAAATACAAAGATTCGGACATCTCCAACACTAAGTCGGCTTTTGCTAATCATTTATTGGAATCTGGGCATACTTTTTCAACTACAGAAAATGTTAATATCTTACACGAGTGTTCAAAAAGTAGAAAACTAGATCTTCTAGAAAAAATGGAGATAACCAGAGCTAAAAAGAGTCCTGTTTTAACTTGCGTTAATGACGTGTTTAATTTTGAACCGATATTAATTTTTAATAACTTACAGGAAGAAGGGTAACTACTATAGTTCCGTGGTTCAGTGGTATAATGTTGGACTTACAGTCGAAAGGTTGGGGGTTCGATCCTGGGTTGGACCAAAATATTTTTTATTTTTATTTTTATTTATTTTATATTTTAAATTTGTGTGCTGATCTAACCTCATTCTTTGTTATTATTTTAATATGTAGTGTTGTGTAAAATTCTTTGTTTTTAGTATTTTAATGGTATGTTAAGTTTTATTTTATTTATATAATTAATTAAGTTAGGTTCTTTCTGTTTTATAGGTCTGATGATGCTCGTAATAAGAGCGAAACACGTGTCACGTTTTTAAATATATGTTTTTAATTCCTTTGACTGAGACCACGACTTTGAGTTGTACTTTTCTGTTTAGTACATTTAAATAAAAGCCTAATTTAAAAATAATCTTTACTTTTAATTTATTTTATACGTTTATTTCAAGGAAAATTAGACATTACACTTACATTTTTCCATGTCAAAGCAATTCCTTTCGGTCGTCTGAGTCTAAAATATTTAGAAGCGGGCTGGTTAATACAAAGCTCTTCCGGATTCCAAGTCATATTGAAATTTTCCCCCACAGCCATAATGCGCAACTCTTTATCAAATAAAACAGCAAATGGAAACAAGGAGATAAAAAGTCAATGGAACAAGGCGCCAATTTTGCGTTTTGCAAACTATGGTCTTTGGACTTTTATAAAGCATCTAAAATTGACACAAAAACTATTTAATTTATTTATACATATATTCACTTTGTTATAATTACTAGATATTTTTAAATTTCAATAAAATATTCTACAAAGTTTTAATTTGTATTGTAAAGGGTAGCCCATCATATTCGATTCGGTTTTGATCATAGCATACACTAGTGAATAAAATTTGTAAATCACATAGGCCTACAGTTTAAAATTTCTTTAACCTATACAGGGTGACCTAATGAAGTGTGATGTATCAAAGTTATATTATTCTTTGAAGATGGTAGTAGTTATGTTTTTATAATACTACTTTCTTGGACTTTCGTTGTCCTTATTTTTAACTTATACACGACGTTTTGGATGGTATCGTTTTTTAGTGATAACTAAAAGTACTTTTAAGAAACTACGACTTATATGTATACTTTGCGTTGTTACCCAAAACTTGACCTTTGATAGTGATATTAATTTAAAAAGGTTTTACAGGTTTTATTCTTACTTACTACTTTATTTAGCTGTAAATCTTCAAAACAAAAGAGGCTGATGATAAAACTTTAGTGCTATTTTCCGGAGACGATTATATTTAAAAATAATAGCAATTAACTAACTGTAGTAAATTAAATCAAGGGGAACATAAACACTGTTTTAAATATTTTTTTCAATAATAATAATAAATATAATTTAATATAATTAATAGGGTTGCAATGTATATTTTTAAAAGCGCGATTTTATATACAACGCAACGGTACATGATATCAATTAAAATAAATACCATTTTTTGTAACATATATAATAATAATAAAAAATAGTGAGTGTAAACAAAAAATAAAAACACGCTCTTATATGCAACCTGATCTAGAAACATTAGAAAATAATTTCTCATCCTGAAATAAACATCGGCATTACAGAGACACCGTTTGCATTACACTGTTGTTCTTCATAACGTTGCCGTCATAGATATTTGCAAATATAATAATTATAACATTTAATATATTCATCACCCCACGCTTTTTTACTATGAAATGACAATATTTTTTTTAATGAAAAATTATTTTCTAATTTTAGTTCGGTTGCATATAAAGCGTGTTTTTTAGTTTTTTTAAACTATTAATACTATTTATTTATTTAGTTTCTGCTACTCTTGACAAAATGGCGAAAATTTTTTTAATGAACAAGAGTGGCAAATTTTAAAATTTTTCCAACAGATTGCAACTCACTAAAAATTTCTTCTTCATTAAGTAGCAAAGTTTGAAATTTTGCCAACAGATGGCAATCCAGGCAATGTTTGGACCGTTGCCAATATATATGCAACCCACTAAAAAAATTCTTCTTCATTTAATAGCAAAGTTTGAAATGTTGCCAACAGGTGGCAACCTAGGTGTTGTTTTTATATTTTTATAATATAAAGGAAATTTTTTTTTCCTGGCGATCCAAAAAAAGAATGTTAATTTTTATTAATTGCACATTATGTATTATGTATACATTACACATAATGTAATTTTTATTATGGAATCCTTGAAGTAATGGTGCAACTAACCCTATATTTTTATTGTTCATAAAAATTGAACACCCATGGTGCAACTAACCAAATTGTGTAAAAACTAAAAAATTTCTTCTTCATTTAATAGCAAAGTTTGAAATGTTGCCAACAGATGGCATCCTAGGTGTTGTTTTTATAATATAATGGAATTTTTTTCCTGGCGATTCAAAAAAGATAACGGGATACTGTTTTAAATTATTGCATCTTCATCGGTCCTTGACACGTGTGCAAAGTTTCAAAGAAATCGAATAGCTGGAAGTTGGTTAAAATTAGGCTCAAAGATTCCGTTACATAGATAGATAGATAGATAGTTACAACCCAAGTTAATAAAAGACAATCATCAAATTATGTCAGTCATCTAAGAGGTTTGGCGAAATAAAGTACCTGCATTTTTGCCAATATAGCAAATTGATATAAAGAAAAAATGTTTAGATTTTTTTTAATATACAATTTCGGAAATGAACAAAAAACAAAAAATCTTTCTGCGACAATCGCAAATATTTAAGTTTGTACATTAGTGCATTGTACATTCTTCTTCTTTTGAGAGCAATAAGTTTAAAAAAATAATTTAAAACTGTCCTATGACATTTATAATCATGAAATGTAGTGCATTAATGTATAAACCGAAATTTTCATCATAATTACAGAAAAAAAACTGAATTTGTGCAACCTTTTTTTGAATAAATGGATTAAATTTATATATTTACATAACAACCTAATGTGTGGTGTTTGTGACGTTAATACGGCAAAGACTATTGTCGTAGCTTTAATTTGCACGACCTACGTTCTGGGCAGCAATGTTGCCAAACTAACCTATAGAGTCGTTTCGATTAAAAATCTGGTTGGACTAATCATTTTAATGGTTATGTCAACCGGTGATTATATACCATGTGACACGCTATTTCGGTAACCACTAATTAACCCTTGATTGTTTAATCGATTCATTACCATCAGTTGTGAAACTATTAACGAATAGAAATTTTACATGAAATATTCTAAGCTAATAATTTATAACTATTAGCTATATATAAGGATTAAATTTAAAAATACCAATGGTTTTTTATAAAAACTTATGCGCCTGTTTTGTTTCAGCTGGAATATTATATGGAGAACTACTACCAGTGGAAACTAATGGGGGTAAAAAATAATAAAAAGTAATTCCTTATAAGTTAGTTAAAAGACTTAAAAGTGATATTTACTCCAGTCCAATTCCATCGATATTTGCTTACAGTGTGGATATCATAATCAGCGATACTGGTGAAGACACGACTCCATATGCATCTAAAAACTAGTGTCTCATTAAACACTCCCAAGAAAACAATAGGAGGCAAATATGTTCAAACTAGCATTCCCATGAAATAGTTATTTTATTTTAAGAGTCAAACCAAAGCATTCCATGAATTAGAAAACGTTCCAAGCTCCGATTCAAGGGAACATTCTGCTGAACCTGCGAATATTTCAGCCAGAGACATCAACGAAAATTTGGTAAGTCATTCGGTTCAAACTGACCTAACTAATGATACTTAAGCCAAGTATTTAATAAACTATATTATTGTAATTCTATAATTTACACTTTGTCTTTACTATAAGTATGGTTTCAAAAATTTAAACAATCTTATTGCTTTGAATAAAATTGTTGTAGTATGTAGAACTCTTATTAATTTATGTCCTTCACAAATACCAGTCAACTAATTTTTAATTATTTTTTTACAAAAATTTTATTAGTATTAAACTATAATTGTCTTTGATTATAGTCAACAATTGTAATTATTACTATTTGCTACTATGATATTATTATCCTATTTTTTAAGAAAATCTGTTTCTATTTAAATTAGATTTTAGTATTTTCATAACTTGGTATTCAACATTTTTCATTTTTTTATTTTTTTTTATGTTAATATATTTGAAGTTTATAAAACAAATCCTATTATTTGTGTCTATTTTAAACCTTTAAAGCAGGTAATATTAGTTGTAAATTTGCCAATAATTTGTAAAAGTACATTTTTATTTAAAAAAATATTAATCCACAATATATTCTTATTGTAGTGGAAGAGCTAGTAAACCCTTCGAGTAACGTTGGGCCTGTAAGGCTAAAAATTTGTATAGTGATGAGTCATAGCATGCTACGTACGACAATCATCACCTTGCAAGCATCAGCCTTGCACATTTTCACTCTGTATATTTTTGAAAGTTAAAAAAATCTTGGCGCTGTAAGCTTAATTTTTTTTAAATTAAGTTTATTGGTAGTAAGGTTTAAGGCATTTTCGATGAGCAAAAGTACCTGTCAGGCGAACTGAAAGGGTGGCTGATTTGGATGGCCATATTTCCAAAACTAATAAAGTTAGATGTACCTACCCTAGATGTAGGTATTTTCTTAAAGCTCGTTTTAAGGTCGTTTTAATGGTAATATAATATACAAGGTGTCAAATTAAAAAAAAAACTTTTTTCGCCCTGCATATAATCAACAGTAACACGTAAAAAATCTTTAAAAGAGCTTTAAGAAAACACCACATTAAGTACATCTAACTTTATTAGTTTTGAAATATGGCCATCCAAATCAGCCACACCTTTCGATTTGCCTGGCAGCTTGTGCTCATCGAAAAAGTCAATTTGTTTTTAAACCTTACTATGAATAACAAGCTAACAGCGCCATTTTTTTTATCTTTTAAACATTATCATCCTATATATTGGGTGATAATGTGCAGGGCTGATGCTTGCCAGGTGATGATTGTCGTACTTAGCATGCTATGACTCATCACTATACAAATTTCCAGCCCTACAGGCCCAACGTTACTCGAAGCGTTCACTAGCTCTGGGACTATTGTTTCTTTAATTATATAATAAAGTACTTTTTGATTTTTATACATGTACGTTTAAATTAGTAAATACCTTTAAGCTAAAGAGTGCTGGTTATTGATCATTTGATGTAATTATTTAGTTCAATAAAGGACATTTAATTAAATGAAACATCACTTAAAAAATAGCTTTACATTTATTAAAAACATTCATCTGTCTGCTACCTACCCATAGCTGCCTACTTGTATCAGATCTACTTTTTAATACAATATAAAGTGAAATTGCAGTGTTGCTTTAATATCTTATAGAGTAAGAGCCCGTGAGCGGCAGATCTTCCACATTTTTAAAACTGAAACTTGGTCAATGCATGCTCCCAATATGGGTAGAAGTAATGGTGGATTGTAAAGTTTGACTCATAGTGGCTTTGGCAGGTACGAGGTACCAAAGGTTAATTAATTGAAACAAAAACTTCGTTATTTTGTACAAGCTGAATTTTATATATGTTACTTGGATAACTATTAGAAGATATTTTCCCAATCGGCAGACAGTTTTGACAGTTCCAACTCCTTGGCAGACAAACATTTTGGAGTGACTCAATGGTCCGACCATGTACAATATTTTTATTATTTAACAAGATATGACAAAAAGTTTTATAAAGAGATGTAGATTTTTAAATAGGCATGTACTTAAAATATTTTGATGTATACAGAGTGTCCCAAAAACATTTTTTTTTAAATTAACCTTAAAGCAATAACTTTTTTTGAAAACTCTGTATACATCAAAATATTTTTAGGACATTCTCATTCGAAAACCCTACAAATCTCATATTACACTTTATATTATATCTTGTCAAATAACAGAAATATTGGTCTTTTTTGGACTATTGGACCACCCCAAAATATTTGTCTGACAATCGATTGGAAGTGTCAAAACTGCCTGGCGACTAAGAAAATATCTTCTAATAGGTACCCAAGTAACATAATGTAAAATTTAGCTTCAACAAAATGACAAAACCTAAGTTTTAATTTATTAACCTTTGGTACCTGGTACCTGCCAAAGCCACTATGAGTCAAACTTCATAGTCTACCATCGCTTCTACCTATGTTGGGAGCATGTGCTGACAAACTTTCAGCTTTTACAAAATGACGAAGGTCTGCCACTAACGAGGCTCTTGGACTATTAAGTTATGTAGAAAAAGAATATCTACGATACAAAATATATTATTTTAAATGCTATATATAAACCAGGTATTATTTTGTAACTAATACGTAGTAAAGGCCTCAAATTCTTAAATTTGTTTTTTAGATAGTGTTTAATCAATTTTTTTGACACGGCTAACAGTTTTTCATCAGTTTTTCCAACTATTTCAATAGAATAAAAAGTGTTTAAGTGGGTAATGAATCTTGCGGTTCTTTTTTTTCATCTTGGAAGCAAAATGTTCAAAAAGACTACAATTTGCCGGATTTATATCCATGTTAAACCTGCAACAAAGATAAACTATGGTATTTAACCCATTTTGGGGAAAATCAGAAATATACAAATAATGTTAAAGACATACAGATACTCTAAGAGTTTTTATGATTCTTACCTTGCCAATGACAATTCATTTATCTGTTTGGCCAAAATGCTCTAAACAATCAAGCTTTATATTGTTGACATGCATTAAGTTGTTGACCAATATAGTAACTATCACTTAGTATCCAATAATTTACAAGGTCCATCGTAGTAACACGGGGAAGTTTAGAAATTTCCAGGCTGCATTCTCCAGTAGTAGGAATTGCATATGGGTCAATATTGCCTATTTTTTGATTATATCGGCACTTAATATCACCACTAAGGGTTAAATACATTTACTTTGAACAATTTCGACAATTAGTGCCAAATGTCACAAAAGTCAAATTAAGCACAAAAGAACTCGACAACGCGTGTAAACGAACGGAGAATAATCAGTTTGTGTGCAAGTCAAGTGTTCTGGAATGTTTAATTGGAGCTTTCTATTGATTATGTGTTTTCTCGGTTAAATATGTTGATAATGTATTTTTAAAGTAAAAATAATTTAATTTTGTTTTGCTATGGCCTACATACTGACAAATTAGTTTCGTTACTTCATCCAATGTTAATTAGGGTATTATTATTCTAAAGTGTTTAATTTAATAAATACTACCAAGTTAAAATAATTTACTTGGCAACACTGTCTATTTTCTGTAGCCAATAAAATAGCTTTTTAAGAGCACACAAAAAAATTGAAAATTTTGATTTTTAATTTCGAATTTTATAAAAATTAATAAAAAAATGCATATTGTAGAGTATAAGAAAACGATTTTGCATTCTTTTATAGTGTTTTTTTGCAAGGAGCCTATTTTTGATATTAGCAAAAATACAGGTTCTCTTAATCAAAAATTAAATTTTTGAAAAAACCGCGTAGATGACTGATACAATTTAATATATGATGGTTGCTTTTTTAGGCTTTCGACCATGCAGAACTTTTTTAAAGAATAACTTTTTATCGTTAAATTAATAAAAAAGTTTCCCATATGACACCAACTTACGTAGACACACTGTATATGCATAGGAGAATTGATACATATTTAATTAGAATGCGCAAATATCATTAATACATGAAATTTATTTAAAAGTCACAAATTATACAGAGGGTTTTACAACTTAGCCAACAAACTTTAAGGGCTAATTCTAAACTAAAAAATATAATAAAAAAAACTTCATATACAAATTTGTTCTAAACGTCTTAGTTTTCGAACTACAGGGTGGTAAAATTTTTAATTTTTTTGTTTTTTTATAACAACTTTTATACAAATTTAGATATTTTTAAAAATTTTGGGAGACGCTTTCTATGTACCAAAACACAGTTTTTGGCATACAAGAACAAAAATTAATTATTAACAGTGTCGTCCATGGGGAGTTTAAGGTAAATATTTTTGCGTAAATAAATAAAAACCATGACTTGCCACGGTCATTTTGTATGGATAATAATAAGTTCTACAGTAAAAAATTAACATATTTTATTTTTTAATTAGATAGGGATTTGACCATGCCGAAAAATGTTTTTTATTTATTTACTCAAAAACCGTGCATCAAATTAAAAAAACATGGTATCAAATTTGTTCTAAACTTTATGGGAATTTCAAAAATTATTTTTATTTTGGAAAAACATAGTGCCGTACTATTTTTTTATGAAAAAATATTTACCTTAAACTCCTCATGGACGACACTGGTAATAATAATTTTTTTATGTATGTAAAAAAAGGTGTTTTGGTACATAAAAGGCTACCCCCAAATTTTTTAAAAATATCTTGGTTGGTATAATAGTTATTATAAAAAACAATAATTTTTTAATTTTTTAACACCCAGTAGTTTGAAAACTAAGACGTTCGAAACAAATTTTTATATGAAATTTTTTCATATTTTTAGTGAAGAATTGGCCCTTAAAGTTCGGCTAAGTTGTAAAAACCCTGTATATTTTTAAATTTTAATTTAAAAAGGATTACCTTTTAACCAATAGCAATTTTTTTAATTTTTAATAAAAAATATAATTTTGATTTACTCTATTATCTTTAATATTTACCTCATGACCTCTTTGGATACCCTGCTAACTTAATTAATTTATTTTTATGTTACCCTGCATGTTATTAATGTTATTTAATTGTTTATCCTAATAATTTATTATTTCGTGGCTAAAACACTTAGATTGTAAGGCCAGAATCAGAAAAAAAATTGTTTATCCTTAAAATTATTGGTTAGAAATTAAAGAGCGGTCTAAAAGTCCGTAAGCCAGGCGCAAAATTTGGTTAAATATTTCCTCTTAGTCGATAACACGTAAAATGCTTCAAGAAAGTTGTACATAAATAGTTGTGAGCGTCAGCTTTGGCTCCTAGGATGGGTGACCAGCTGGCGTAGAATCCACCACTTTATAATTAGCTGACAAGTTTGTTTCTTTAAAATATTAAGTTAACTATGATTTAATAAATTTTTATTCGAGAATAAATGACTATATTTTTTTATTATTTCGGGCCTGGGCGATTACTACTGTTCAACCTACCACCGGAGCCGCAGCTGACGCTTACAACGATTCATGTACAATTCTCTCAGTAAACCAAATTATAAAAATACTTTGTTTTTTTTTAAGTTACCCTGTACAATATTAGTTTTACAAGTTTATTTTTACCTACATAAGATTCATTTTTAAAGTTAAGCCTAAAATGTACCAAAATTTGTTTTCTAGAACCACTAGCGGAGTTAGCTTCTTCCAAAACTCTTATTTTTAGCTTCAGGTCAAAGAAGTCTTCCGCGCATTGTTCCAATACACCTTAAAAGTATATTTAATATCGTATACAAGTGTATCAAGACATCAACAAAAAAAAAACAGAAATAAAATTAAAGAAAAATTTTTAATAATAAAAAATCTACACTAAAAAGAAAAATAGTGTTGGTATAAAAAAGTATATAAAACCTAGCACTAAGCCTAGTTTGCAAAGATATTACATTATAAACTTGCTGCAAGTAATAAAAGTTGGTACAAACAAAAAATTTTACATTTAATATCAAACGACTTTTTAGATTCATCTGAAATTGAGGCTAACAATATAAATTTTAAAACCCGAATAATAATAATAATAATAATTTAATTTTTATTTTTATTTTATTTTATCTTGACAACGGTGGTAGACTTGCCACCGAAACGTTGATTTTTAATTTTCTTGACAACTTTTTTATTCTTTTTGTTTTTTTGAAGGTTTTTCTTGTTTTAAAAACACGATCCTAATGGCGTGTACCCAAATAAATACTATTAATTAAATCCGCAAAATCAAGACAGAACATATCTTTAGTTTAAACAGTGTGCGAGCCACAAAGAGAAAAATAATTTGAAAGTGTGACAGAACTCATGACCGCGTGGCTTTTTCTCCCCTGAATCGCACTTTACTTAAGAAAAGGTTAGAAACCAATTTTTAAAATAATGTCTGATGCCAGATAATTTAATACTATTACCTATTATATAATGCATATATCCCGGTCTACTACTTCTGTATACAAGCACACAACCATTTTCATCAATTTTAGTGAGATACATTGATGGACTTTTCATTTTGGATACGTGAAGGAGAATTGATGGTGTATATTATCTACGCTTGTTAAGAAATCTGTAAAGTAGCGTCCGGTAGCTCTTATAGAAGCATCATACCTGTAATAATTCCAATATTTTTTAAAAAGTTTTATTCCTAAATAAATAGAGTTAAATTCATAAAAAGGCTTACAAGTATTAATAAAAAACCCACCTAATTTTTGCGTTAAATTGGTTTTTGTAACTAATTTTGTGAAAGGTTATTAAAAGTCATAGATTTTCGATAAAAGAAAATATGGGCGTGCACCAACGCTAATTTATATATACAGGGTGAGTTTTTTTGATGTTTAGTACAGGGATCTCGGAAACCGCTGCATCTACAGAGGTGGTTAAATGGGCAAAGAACTGTAGTTTTTAAAGCTTAGTTTAAAAATTGTATTGTTTCGCCAAAAAAATTATGGCTTACTAGATATTTTGAAAAGAACCATTTTTTTTTCATAAATTTCTTTTCTCTGTAGCTTGGTTAATATAAAAAATAGGAAAATGTGTAAATAAAATACTTGTGAATAATTATCTTCTTAATAGAAAATTAATATTTAATGTAGTTCTCCGTTTCTGAGCTACGACATAAACTTTCATTTTTTAAAATAGAAACCATAGTTTGCTATAACAGTTTTAAAAGGCATGTTAGAGTTTTTAAATAACGTAACAAAGATTTTCTTTTAATAAAAAAATTACATAGTTTTAGACATAATTATGTATAAATTTGTTTTTTATGCCATTTGGCTTTAAACAATTGAGCTAGTTTATTCACAATAATTTTTTTAAATCTTATCCTGTACTGTGAATGCATTAAATCTATTAATTAAAAATGAATTTTTATAAGTTTTAAACAATTACAGGCATCTAATTTTTGTAAATAAAAAAATATTTAAGATAAGTTTTTGAAAAGTTTTAAATGATACCTATAGCATTGTGTTAAACTTTAAAAACCAAACTAAATGAATTAAAATAAATAACAAAAACCAACAATTAGAAGGTAGGAATCAATTCAACTAATAAATTTACTACTATAAGAGTTGAAATACCAGGTGCTTTAAATTAAACTAAGTAAAAAGGAGGAACATTAGTATTTAAAAATTTTAAATAAAAATTTCACTATAATTGCCTATACCAATGCTATATCTTTTTAAAACCAAATTTGTTGCTTTTTGGGCGCATCGCATATACGTTATAATTTTAAACAATTATTGTTACGTAAGCTACTGAGCCTCACAAGCATATAAAAGTTAACATATTCATTGGGAAGGTGGTCAAGAAAAAAGAAAGGAACTTTTATCAATACTAGTTTACTTGCTTTGCGGCCAACTAGAAAAACACACTAATTTAAATATTATTATATCCAAAACGTCTGTACAAAATGCTACCACAAATTCTTTGAGCAAAAAACAACGATCTAATGTAATTTGCCTTAGTCGAAAGGTTGTTGGTTTGCAAGATACAGAGTGTCAAATTTCCCATTTGTTTTTACTTAGACAGCCTGTATTTTGTAAACGATCAACTTTTTAATAAAGAAATATTGGGTTAAGTCGTTGTATTTTGTCGTTAGAAATTGCAGTTACTATTTATACAGACCTCTTAGTGAAACCAGGGTGGCCCAAAAAGAGCGTAAATAAATCTGAAAGAAATTTTAAATGCGAAATAAAACGTTTTATCTATATAACCTATCTCAGAATTGGTTGCTCAAAACGATATTTTTGAAGTATACCTTTTTGTGCAAAAATATGAAAGAAGGGAGAAGAGTTTAAAATAGGCTTTTATAGGAATGCAATAGCCAACTATGGTTTCCATTTAAAAAAATGCAAGTTTATGTCGTAGCCCAAAAACGGACATCTATAGTAGTTAGTAAGTTAAAAAGGTTTTTTTTAATATCAAGTAAGCCATGATTGTTTTTGGATGTAACAAAAAGTGATGTAAACTAAGCTTTAAAAACTACAATTCTTTTTCCAACCATCTCTGTAGCTGCAGTGTTTTTTGAGATAAACGTCCAGCAGGTAAGAAGAGCGAGATCACTTTATACAAAACGCCATACAATAAAAAAAGGATAAATGACAAGAAAGATCCAAATCGCCTTTCTATTTCCAGGCGTTCGTGAGTGCGGAACGAGCCGAAAGACTTTATGGAGTTGGAAATAGACAAGAAATAGAAAATAGAGAAGAAATTTCTCTCTTGGTGAGATACAGAGTACAGGCGCAGGTTCGCAATTTTTTGAATTTTTGCGGCGGTGGCTAGAGTTACTTTTACGTTATTTTACTTTAAAAAGTCGAAAATGTTAACATTTCATACATAGTGGTAAATAAAATTATTAAATTATATATTTTTTTTTGTAAATATATCTATTCTTTATTACCCAAAACTTGACGTAAATCGAATAAAGCATCTTCCAAAATAGTTAATAAACTTTTCATATGACCCTCCAGTAATATTGGCACAAGCATGTCCTAACTCCAGTGCCAAACTGTCCGAGTAAATTTGATGGGTATTAAAAACAGTGTATTTGCAATCTGCTGCATGTAGAATTTTTTCCAAATATCTTCCCCGTATTCAAGCTAAAAACAATAGATATAGTTAGTCCGCTAACATATAGGTCCCTCCCGCCTTTTTTGAGGTCAGTTTTGGTAAAGTAGCATTATCAGTATTTGTAAGTCTAAAAAAATAAAGCCTTTTAAAAAGTTTCTTTCATATTAAAAGACTATAACACACCTGCAAAAATCATTAAAAAATTCCGCCGGCGGTTGTTTAGCTAGTGCATTGAAAAAAGTAAAGAAACACATAGTAAAACAGTTAAAGGTTAAACAAATGTCTAAAATTCTTTTTATATAAAAAATAAACAATAATAAAAGACATTATTACAAAATATATTTCTAGGCCCACAAAGAGTTTTAATTTAAAACATTAATGACCGGTGTCACAATAATTACAAGTTTTGTTAAAGTTCAGTTAAACTCAACTGGTCCACATTTAATTCATTCTGAAAGCAGTACTGCAAAGTACACAAAAAATTATAAAGTTAATAAACTCTTTTGTATACAATGATTTATTGCAGCAAAAAATATTCAGCTCGACGAGTTTTTAGTTCCACGCCACGTGCCACCGGTTTTATAGGCCAGAGGCGAAATAAGAAGATGCTTTTTAAGTACGCGATACGTTTTAAGGCAATGTTTTTTTAATTATTTAAAAATATGTAATCAGACTCTGTCACAGGCTATGTGCCTTCGAAAAGGTTTGTTTACTTTATCATTTTTTGTGTACTTAGCGGTATTGCTTTCAGAATGAATTAAATGTGGTCCCATCTATACATGAACCTATCCATTTAAAACATTTTGCTCTTACTTTTGGCATTTAGTTGTTATCAATATACAGTGAAGACATTAAAAGTCCTCCCCTCCTTATCTTTTAAATGGAACAAGATATCGAGGTCAAATAAAATTTGGGTAAAAAGTGTCACTTAAACTACTATTTGGTGTAAAAATAATCTTTGTCACGTAACCCAGTTCCATGGGGGTACCAGCAACTTTTTTTTCAAATTAAAAGAGTCATGTGGCATCTTATTTTAAAGGCCCTTTGATTCTCTACTTAACGTCACTTTATTTTTTAAAATCAGTCCAGCCGATCTAGACTTAGAAGTCTATGCCATGAAAAGGCCATTGTTTTTACACTATTTAAGTCAAATTTTAGATGGTTTTAAGTCTGAAGCTAAACTAATTTTTTAAAACGAAGTAGCAGACTAAAATTCATCCGCTTTGTTTCTGTACCATTACTTACTTCAAAAAAAGGAGACGAAAATAAAATAACACAGTAACAAAAGAGGCTTGGATAATTCTGATTTAAAGGCCCTTTAAGGATCACAAAAACAAATCGTATAGTGTTTTCTTCAGAAAAAATTTAAAGCTGCAAAAAGTCAGTGGCGTACATTTTTTTGGTAATAATATTAGCTACTATGCGTCCCACGCCGCCACTGCTCTCACTAATTAAAATTAGATTGGGGCTAAATAAGCTACCTAGTTTAGCAAATACCGGAGCTAAATTTTATTAAAATTGGCTTAGGCATATTTAAGATATTAATAAAAACCCCATTTTATTTTTAAAGTTTAACATCTTGTATCTAAGAAACAAAGCATTTTCGGACCTATGTTTGTATAACCATTTTTTCATAAAATTGGCTCAGGAATACACCCTTAAATTTTCTTACCGCAATTATGAAACCTCCTGTATATTAGTTATTAAAAGAAACCATCGTGAGGTTTTTATCTGTCAGTTTCACTCTAAAGTGTAGTCTTTGTATCCTAAAGTTTTAAATTTCCAAATTATTTCTTTCGGAAAATAATAGGCAAAAATTACGTACCTAATAAAAATAAAACATGTTTCATGATTTATTTGTTTTCTGGGAGATTAAATTTAAACAAAATATTATTTGGCTTTTCTCCAGAATAAAATTAAAAATTTATTTAACATTTTAAGAAAATTAGAACGTTTATACATTATAAAGAACTATTCTGCTTTTACACAATATAATAAAAGTTATTATTACTTTAAAAGAAATAAAATAATGAAATATTTATTATTAAGTTACTTACAATACAAAGGTTTTAATCTATAAACAAAGGTTCATTAGCACAGGTTGTTAAGATTTTATTTTATTGGATTAAAATAATTTAACCGAGTGCTAATGAACCTTTGTTTATAGATTGAAACCTTTGTATTGTAAGTAACCTAACATTATATGTTTCATTATTTTATTTCTTTTAAAGTAATAATTACTTGTATTATATTGTGTAAGAGCAGAATAGTTCTTCATAATGCAATTACAAGTGTGGAAAATGACTAATTTCACACGAGTGGGAATATTAGTGTACGAGGGCGTTAGCCGAGGTGCGACAAACCACAGTGTAAGAAAGTCATTTTCACACAGTACTGTACACTATTTTCCTACGACCACAAATTATTCACCAAAAATAAATAAATTAAAGTTTGTCCTGTTCAGAAAAAATAAAAAACAATTGAGAACTTTGCAACACTAGGGTGATATTTACTTTGCAACACTAGTGTGATATATACTTTTCCTCACTGCTATATTATACTGTTTTGACAATATTTTTACATCGAAAATCACCTACCTAGAAGCATTATATAACTTTTATCATTTTTGGAATTTAAAAAAGGCCCTCACTTAATAAAAAATTGTATGGTTTTGTTAGGTAATAACGCTAATAGTTTAATACGGTTTTCTGCTATTATAAGGGTTTTTAAAAATTATCGATTCTTACATATTTTAGACACTCTTCTAAATAAAACGTAAGTGGTGCATATCCAAAATATTCCGTTTTTAAAAAATATCAGTAAATAAACTTACGGGACCAGGGGAGTGAAAAGGGTGCTGGGTGGGGTAAAATTGGTAAAACGAGTTAATGAAACTGAACATCACATGTAAAACTAAGTAAAAATAACAGTTTTTCCTCATATTTTAAGAAAAATATGTATTATTGTTGCGCTAACTAAAAAGCCATTAATGCACTTTTAAGAACTATATTTCATAAAAGTAAACTGTCAAAAATACACAAAGGTACAATTTAGCCATCTTAACAGAACTTACCACCACGGCTAATCACCGCGCCAATAGTCGAATGCCTGAGTCACTAGATTTACTAATTTATGACAATCATGCTAGGCAACCAACTATACATTATAATACAAAATATAATAAATATGAAATGTACAACCAACACTGTGCCATCAGTGGAAGTTGTTTTGTAGTGGTGTCTATTTTGTTTATGTTTTTATTTTTTCGTAAATTTTAATAAATATAAAATAAGATGATTTTCGCTAATTTGGGTTCTACCGTTTAAGGTAAATAAAAGTTTTTACTGTCGCTACAATAAATATGTCACTTGCAAAACCAATAGCAGTTTTAGAATGACATCATAATATGTATCACACCAGTGTTGTAAGTACTTTGCAACACTAGTGCTGTAAAGTACTTTGCAACACTAGTGTGATATAACGCATTTTCTATGCATGAAATCAGTGTGCTATTTGCTATTTTCACAAGTGGTCGGAAATATTTAATATTAAGTTACTTACAATACAAAGGTTTTAATCTATGAACAAAGGTTCATTAGCACAGGTTGTTAAGATTTTATTTTATTGGAATAAAATAATTTAACCGAGTGCTAATGAACCTTAATTTATATGTTTCATTATTTTATTTCTTTTAAGTAATAATAACTTTTATTATATTGTGTGAAGGGCAGAATAGTTCTTCATAATGCATAAAAGTTATAATTTTCTTAAAATGTTAAATAAACTTTTTAATTTTATTCTGGAGAAAAGCAAAATATTTTGTTTAAATAAAACATGTTATTTAAAAAATAATAATAATTTCCTGAAATACTGTTAAATTATGTCACTAACATTACAACAAAAAACTGTGGGTGATTAAAAAAATTGTATGGTTTTTAATAGAGGTAGGCGGTAAGTATAAATTACATACCAGCTTACGTTAATAGTAAAATTATGGTGGCCAGTGTTATAATAGGTTTACGCCAAAGAGTTGCTTATAAAAAAAAAAAGAAGTGAATTGTGCTACATAACCTATTTTCACTACTATACTATTTTCATTGGGATATGCCTACCCCCGACTGGATACTCCCTTCTATAAATGAGCAACTTACTCTTACCTGTATATAATGCTGAATAGACTCCAACAACATTCCGTACATATTTAAAGAATTGTGTTTTTTTTAATATTTTTTTTGTGAAAATATGTTAACTCCTGTTGTCTTGTGACCAAAGTTATATTGTTTTTACCTAGAATATTAATTTGTTCTTCTATTTAAAAAGGACTTCTGTCACAACCACCTTAAACTAAATTCAAAGCTTAAATGTAAACATACGTAGTTTAATTAAGCTGTTATAATTAACATTACGTTTAAATTTGGTTAAATTGATGTAGATGGAGAACAGACACATGAAGTTATTTATTGTATCCTTTTGTCAAATATCTTTTGAGGAATTAATGTACTCTCTACACTCTTTATTTTGCAATAAGACCGTAATTAATTAAAAGCGTCAGTATAATTTGATAACATGCTTTTAGCATTAACAAAAAGCCCTTTTTAATTTTAATTTATTTTTATGACTTTTCCTCTCGTGCTAATTAAGACATTTATGATAGTCATTATTTATTATAATATTAGGTATGATAGGCAGTTGTTTTTAAGATACCAATGAATAATAAAATCTTGTTTTTATTATTATTATGGAATGTTTTTAATTAACGCACGATTTTTTTGGTTGATTGTTTTAAAAGTTTTTGTCTATTTGTATTTCTTCACCACTAATCGTAAAAAACTGACATTCAAATTTTTATATCATCTCTAAGGGTATTTATTAGCATTTTTAACAAATAAAATTAGTTATTTTTTTAATATTGTTTAAAAATAAATTTTAAATTTTTTTATCGTTACTCTTAATTTAAAAATAAAACAAATATTAATAATGCAATGGTTACAAATTTTAAAGTGTATTCAAAAGATTAGGTTTTTAAAGTTTTAGATTAGCAAAATAGACATCTGCTGTGTCATTCGTATACCAATTTAAACCCCGTCAAATTTGACGGGTTTTAGACATTAATTTCTTATCTATTTAAATTTAGAGCCTCCATCGGATAGCTTCTGAACTCTGCTAGTGCACTATGACATTTTGCCATATTTTTGCTTGATCCTAGCAGTTAGTCTAACCACAAAAACGGATAATTTTTATAAATATAGTAAATATTTTTTTGCCATTTTATTAAGATAGATTGAACCCGTTATTTTTGTTTTATTTATTTAAGTTCTGACCATAAGAAAAACTTGTTTATTATTAATTCTTACAAAAAAAGGTTTTTTTCAAAAAATAAGAGTCTACATAGTCCAAAGCCTAAAATGCAATTATCAGATATTGTTTTTGCAGTGGTATACGAGGTATTTCAATAAATATAAGTTTTGCTTAGATCGAAAGTATCTCTGTTTTATTTAATATCAAAATTTTTTAATACCACTAGATGTTTAGGATTAAAAATAAAATTTAAATATGCAAACTTGTTTATTTTTATTTTTGCGATTAATGAGCGCTTCTGTAACTTTTCGCTGTTTTGACAGTTCTTAACCTTTTTACATATATTACATTTAAAATAAGTATGCACTAATGTACAAACTTAAGTTTTACCATTAACCCATAAAAATAAAAAAGTTGATTTATAAATAAACAAGTTTTCATATTTAAATGTTATTTTAATGCACGAACATTTTTTCTTAATATAAATTTTCAATATCATATAAAAGTAGAAGTATACTCCCTCTTAAGCAAAACGCTATATTCTTTGACATACCTGTATACAACTCTTTCAAAACCTTTATTTAAATTAATAATAAAAAAGTTTTTCATATGGTGCGAACTTAACGTTATATAATTGGAAAAAGAAAGAGCAACAATAAAATAATAAAATTAAACGCATCAAGGCAGCAGGTGAGACAAATACATATGTTGCGTGACATCAGCTGCATGCAATATTTTGGGCACGTCTTGCTTGTAGGAGAAAATAAGTAATATAAGGAGAATACATTGTATAGGACGTTAAAGATGGCTATTTTAGTCGAAACATGTCCGTCTATGTTTAATCACTAACAATTAAAAATAGAGATAGTGGTGCAAGACAGCCCCTTTATTTACCCTATATCTAAATCTTTTATTGTTTTAACGCCAGAAAATTATTAAGTTACTACTGATACTGCGCTACGAAATATTCTTTGTGATATAGGCAACACACATTGCATATCATATATTTTATTTAAAAAAAAAAATCAAACAATTAAAAAAGTTGTAAGTTGGTACGTTAGTGCATTGTTCATTTTTCTTGTTTGAAAAACAATAAGTTTTAAGGGGTTATTTAAAACTGTCCTATGACATTCATAATCATGAAATGTATTGCAATAATGTATAAATGTATAAATTTTCACCATTATCTGCAGTAAAATAAAAGATTTTTTCTGTAAATAAACAAAATTGAATATTTATAATAGTTTTTAATTGTAAACATCTTTTTTCTTTATACCAATTTTTTGATATTGGCAAAATACAGGTATTTTACCTCAAGCATAAATTACATTTTTTGGCCAAACCTGCAAATAAAACAATTTGATTATTTGATGGCCAAGCTTAGCCACAGGAACACAGCAGTCTATATTAGGGTAAGGTAAAACACAACAAGAGACAACCTTATTTTTAATGTGTAGAATAAGAAGCATTTGAATTAACATACTAAAAGCTTACCACGATCGCACGATTCCAAGTATAAAGAATGGCCGCCATTTTGTTTTGTTAATGTTTGTTACTTTTTATTTATGTACCCACGAAAACTTGGGTAAGTATATCATTTTTTGAGTTCAAAAAGGTGCATCCTTAAATGTTAAAAATAATTATAGCTTTTAAAATATAAAAGGTACAGTTTTTTAAGGTAATGGTAAACCTTTAAATTACAAATTAAAATGAACTTAAGTGAGATATGTTACTTTTACAAAATGGTATAAACCAAGAGCCTTTAAATTAATTCTATTAGTTAAAAAATCTATTATTTTTTAAACTACCACTTTAGAAATGGCCTTACTACAAGAAATACCTTAACATTTGCCAGATTTCTTTTCTTTTGTTGTGATATTTTTGGACAATGACATAACAGCTTAAAATCGGGTTAGATAGAAGAAGCTAGGAACAAGCTAGATACATAGTAATCCTTGTACCATAATATACTAAATGTCCACCTTGATAAAAATATGGCAAATAAGAAAAAATGGCGGCCATCTTAAATATTTTCAGTTTTTGCTGATATCCTTTATTGTTTAGATATTTAAACTGCTTGAATATGATTAATTATTTTTAGTGAAAGTTCAAGGAGATACAGAGTAAGCCAAAAAAGGAAAATTGCTTAAGACTAAACTACCCTTATGTTAAAAAAATGTAACAAAGTCTGAATAAGAAAGGTTCCTTTAAAAATCGAAAGCTATGTCTAACTATTAAGTTTCGGATCCTATTTAATTTCTTTCTTTTATTTTATGAAAATTTTGAATTATTTTTGTAATATACATATATGTGTATGTGTTCTGTCCACAGATGGAGTTAACAAAGAGAACAAAGGGACCATTTTTCGAAAAAAATCATTCTTCATAAAAACTTTGCTTGTTAAAAAATAGGATTTATGAAGATAAAATGTTAATTTTGTATACTGGGTTCGTAAAACTTAAAGAAAAAATGATTTTCTCCAAGAGTAAACTACCTGCATTTTTCATTTTAAGCAAAATGTCCTTTAAGTTTTATTTGGAAGCTTACCAAACGGAACAGTACAGTTCATATCTAATGAAGATATATAGAGGACAGTTCTAAATTGATTTTCTCAGAAAAAAAGTTGATGTTGGTTTTTGGAAAAATTTATTAATAAAAAACTTTTAAATGGTAAAATGCCGAACTTGCCCAATAGTAGCGGGTAAGTTCGGCGTGTAAACTTAATTTCTGCAAATGTCACAAATAAACGCCCCTACATCTACATAATCAGTGCACTGCTCATGGGCCCATTGAAAACATTTGTAGCATTGTATCCAATCTTCCTGTGTTTCTCCATACACACCATTGCAATAAAGGCATAAGGTTTCATTGTCGCTTTTTTCATCTAGAACACATTTCTTTACTTTTCCTTTCTGTTTTCGAGATTTTGATGTAGAAGGCTCATCACTTAATTTTCTTTTGACAACTTCTTTCTTTAATTTCTGGTCTTGGTTTACTTTTTTTGTCTCTAGCTCATTTTTGTAAGGTGTGCTAGTGAGGACTTCCGATTTCTCCTGCTTTCGGACTTTTAATTGTGTTTTTTAGCTTTGGGCTTTGGTAACGGAGAAATGTCGGCTAATTTAACAGTAGTTGTCAATGAAGTTGATGGAATTGGCGATATTCTAGGATCTTGCAGACTTAAATTGATTGTAGAATCATCATTCTCCACAAATTCCTCCCTCGCGTTGACAGTTTTAGGGGAACACATGGACTCTGGAACTGGTTTTGGATAATCGAGCACAGATGATGTAGAGGGTAACGGTAGAACAACATCAGCTTCATTGTTACCTGTATGAATATCATAATCTGCAGTAACTGGATAAGATAAAACAGCCGATGCTCCAATAAAATCATTTTCATCGAACACATCTGGATTAAATGGATTTATGCCAGCCCTTTCAAAAGATCTTAAAATATTTTTAGATGTAAATGAGCTAATAAAAGCATCTTTTATGATTGGTCCAAGTACATATTCCGTTATTCGTTCCCCAGGGTGATTTGTCATGTACTTGTCCATTTCATTAGCCAGGTAGGTTTTGAATGGACCAAAAACTCCGAGGTCCAGGGGTTGAAGTTTATTGCTTGTATGTGGTGGAAAAGAAATCATAATTATTCCATTTTGTCGACATAAATTTATGGCTTCCAATGATTTATGGCTTCCATGGCCGTCAAGTAAAAGGAGCACTGGACGCTCCTTTGTTGGTCGTACGCAGTTTATAAAATGTTTAATATAATGCACAAATAAATTTGCATCACTCCAACCTGACGGATTTGCAAATGCTACAGTGCCAGGAAAGGAACCCATAAGCAACTGAGGACTCATTCGAGTTCTTGGATAAATTATCATTGGTGGAATGAACGTTCCCCCGCGCTGATAGTGCCTAATAGCGTTATATTTTTTCCCCTTTCAGCTGACGTGATCCTTCCAAGTTGTTTTACTCCCTTTTCAGCAACAATTTTCCTAGGCTTCTGTACGTTTGAAAAACCTGTTTCATCCATATTAAACATTCTGTCTGGAGAAAACTGATGCTTTTGTTTGACTTCTTTTAATAGAGCGAAGAATCTGTCAACCTTGGCTTTTGTAAATCCAGATACCCTTGCCATGCTTGTAGCCTCTGGTGTTCTTAATGACAGTTGTGATTTCTTCATAAAAGCATGCAGCCAATCTTTCCCAGCCATCTTTTTGGAAGCATTAAAAGGGTGTGATAAGCTATTTACGGTAGCATATTGGAACGCTAATCGTCTAATGTCAACTGGAGACATGCCATAAAACATCTTTTGTAAAGTGATAATATGCTCTTTCAGCTCTGCTTCCATTTGCTGACTAAAAACCGGCTTAAAACGACCTTTGGAATGAATATCCGGAAATTCCTTGGCTTGCCAATACTGCAAGGTAGTCCTAGGTATTCCGTACTTTTTGCAACAGCAGAAAGGTTTTTATGATTACCATTTTTATATTCCAGTACGGCTTGCTTGAGGACTTCTTCCTTATACTTATCTGTCCTTTTTCTCTTATATTTATTCACCATGTTCTTTCTAAATTAAAAAAAAAAACATTTTAAGCACGGCAAATTTTTGCGGGCAAGTTCGTCAGTCATGTCGAACTTGCCCGCAATGCACATCGGAGGAAAATATTTCTACATATTTTTTGTCTGGACTATAGTGATCATTTAGATCGGTGAAACACCTGATCTAACCTTGAAGAATGCCACAAAATTCCCAGATTTTGTTTAAAGCTCGATTAAAATAATAAAAAACGTCAATATGTTACAGCCATTACTTACATGAGTTCTCAAAGAAATACAAATTATTATTTAAATTCAAAATTCTTTTAATGAAACGGTTAATCTCACTAGCGTATTCTAAATGATAAGTATACTAACTAGTAAGTAAGCGCTCAACACAGTAGTGCGGAAACTTTAGATATTAAATGGATTGACATGAATCTTTTTGATACCCCTGTAAAGTTATTTAAAATGCTATTCTTAATAATTTTTTTAAATAATATTTTGCACAAAAATGAAAAATAAAGGTAGTTTACTCTTGTAGAAAGATCAAGTTTTTGCGAACCCTGTATACAAAATCAACATTTTCTCTTCGTGAATCCCATTTTTCTTACAAGCAAAATTTTTTAAAAGAATGACTTTGTTTCAAAAATTAAATTTTTGAGCCATTTGTCCTCTTAATAACCCCATCGGTGGACAGTCTGTATAGGGTTTAACATTTTTTAAATGTAACTACATTGAAGTTACGCCTACCCATACCAACGTTATTATATAAACTGTCAATTCTTAAAGATTAGTAATAGGCAAAAAGTCTTAATAATTGTAGTAATACCGTTCAATGTGTGTCAAAAAAAAAAAAACAAATAATTAATATGCAATGAAGAAGGTACTTCTAAACCTTTAGTGGTAGTGGGCAAAAAAAGGTTTTTCAACACGTGTAAATCTCATTGAATTTTGCAATCCTGCAAATGGTAAGACTTAAAATGTGCACATTCTTTAACCCTTCGCAAATATTACACAAAAAACTATACCCATCCAAGAGACTTAAAAAAATTACAACAAACTTGTGAAAATAACAAGGCTTAAAACCAACGCATCAAATCAGTCTTTGGATTTTAAAAGTCACTAAATTTTTGTTGTTCCGATGTGTTTGTTAAACGTAAAGCCATTTGGTAACCATGTATTTTTTACACTACAATAATATTTTTGTGCAAATAAACTGCGTATGGACAGAATTTATAAAAAGTTTAGCATTAGGTGCTTTCTTAAGATTGGCAAATGTTGTGGGACTACGTGTACTAATACCATTTTTGAATTGTTAGTTAAAGAAATAACTGACTTTCTGTAACCAATAGAATGAATTTAAAGTTAAATTTGTTTTTATTTTTTAAAAAAGGAAAATATCTCCCTTAAGTTAATCTCGACTTATAATTTTATTTTATTTTCTCGCTCATATTTGATGGAGGTACCCAACCGGGTACAAGGTATCCTCCGGTATATTAATCTGCCGCGCTGTAGTAAATTTCGAAATCCCCTCTTGGGCTTTCTTACCATTTGTATTCATCTGGATCCATCTGTATCCGACAAACGGAAGCAAAAAAAACACCGTTTTTAATAAAACATGTTTATTTTTTCTTAATTCTTTGACATTATTTTCTTAAGGAAATACCATACTATTTATTAAAAGTGTAATCAGTGACAAACATATTTGCAATTCTGATTTAAAAAGTTTGTATAATTTGGTTCGCACCATATTGTTTTTTTTAATAATTTTACGTTTTAAAAATTTTTCGTGGAAAAAAATATTTTGTTAATAAGTTTTTTTAATTGTCAAAATCTTATTTGTTTTGTTGACTAAAAAATTCTTACTAATAATTTCATAATTTTTTTTGGTCATTACTTTATTAAGTAGTACGTACCTACCTAGATAAAAAGAGCCACACGAAGCGAAATATTTATACCGAGAGGAATTTAAAAAAAAACAATTGGATAACTTTTTAACACATCGACATAATTTTTATATTTTAAGTGATCTATCGGCTTTTTAAATAGGGAACCTATGTTGTCCCGACCTTGCGGAGCCCCATTTTCAGCGATAAAAAAATTAGAAACAATGGAGATAGAGTTTCGAGACTCGGCTTCCTTACCATTTGTATCCATCTGGATCCATCTTTATCCGACAAACGGAAGCAAAAAAAAAAAACACAATTTTTAATAAAACATGTTTATTTTTTCTTAATTCTTTTACACTATTTTCTTAAGGAAATACCATACTATTTAATAAAAGTGTAATCAGTGACAAAAATATTTGCAATTCTGATTTAAAAATGTTTATACAGGGTGGCCCGCCATATTCGACACGGTCTGTAGCTGGATAACCATGGGGTTTTAAAAAAAGTAAATACTAAAACATGTACAGGTCGGCTAAGGCCACAGTATAAAATTATTTTACTTTATATAGGATGTCTCAAAGAAGTGTGACGTATCAAAGTTATATTTTTTAAATGGAACACCCTATATTTAATGACGGTTTTAGATGCTACATAAAAAAATAATTTAAGTTTGTTAATAGTACCAAGTATCTAATTTTATTCGTTTTTGTGATATTTGATTTTTTTCAAAATGCAGGGTGCAATTAAATTAATTTTATTTTAAAAATATCAACTCCTTAAACTTTAAAATTTGTTACAAGATTAGGAAAAGTCTGTCTTATCATAGGTAGGCCATATTAAGATCATAGATTATACAGGGTGATCAAAAAATAATTTCAATTTTTAGAAAGTTAAATAGCAATATCTCTCTTATTTTAAATGGAACACCCTGTATTTTTCAACACCACATAATGACAAACCAAATGCTCTTTCAAATGGTGTATAGGTTGCCTATACCTATCTTTTATACTTTTTAAGTAAATTCCGTTTTAACATATTTTTATCCCAAATGTCCATTTAAATGTAAGTAGGCTGGGATATAGCTGTGCCTATTTACTAAGCCGTTATTGCAAAATGTAAATTTGTTGGAAAAAAGCACAAAATTAAAAGATTTTGTATTACCTGCCACTATTTTTAAAATTAACAGAAAAAAAATTCATTAGTTGCTTATAATGCTACTTCCAATAACCCTTATTTCAGCTGAATGTGGTAATGATAAAACCTGTGTTTTTAAACAATCCTAATAACGCCTCTGGTCAGTTATGACGACATTCTGTGACCTATAACTTGTTTCTTCCATTATCCATAATCACTGTGTCAAATTTTTTAAAGCAACTATTAAGGTTATCAGATGGTTTCTCCTGGAATATTTTTCAGGATTAACTCTAAACTAAAGTAAACCATTTTTTCACATCCTACCAGTATTATATCATCTTGTTGTTGTAGAAGAAGGGTTTTTATTTAAAATCATTGAAATTTCTTTTAAACTGACCAAAACACTAGTAATCAATAAATAGTCGTTGTTATTTTCTTAAGAAAAATATTAATGGCTGCTATGTCACAGCCAACTTTAATTTAAATTAACATTTGGACTAAAAATTTGTAAAAACAGATTTTACTAAAAAGCACAAAAGATAGGTATAGGCACACACCATTTGAAAGAGTATTTTATTTGTCATCATGTAACGTAAAATAATACAGGGTGTTCCATTTAAAATAAGAGAGATATGGCTATTTGATTTTCTGAAAAATTGAAATTGGTTTTTGATCACCTGTACAATTAATGATCTTGATTTGACCTACGTATGATATGGCAGACTTTTTCTAATCTTGTTATACATTTTAAAAGTGTTAAAAGTGTTAAAGTAAAATCAATTTAATTTTACCTCTGCATTTTCAAAAAAATTAAATATCACAAAAACGAATAAAGTTAGACACTTAGTGCTATAAACAAAGTTGAGTTATTTTTTAAAGTAGAATCTAAAACAGTCATAAAATATAGGGTGTTCCTATTTAAAAATATATAACTTTGATACGTCACACTTTTTGAGACACCCTGTATAGACTAAAATAATTTTATACCGTGGTCTTATCCGACCTGTATATGTTCCAATATTTACTTTTTTAAAACCCCATGGTTATCCAGCTACAGACCGTGTCGAATATGGTGGGCCACCCTGTATAATTTGGTTCGCACCTTATTGTTTTTTTAAAATAATTTTACGTTTTATAGTTGTTTTTTTTACAAAAGTTGTGGCATGGTGTAAAATAAAACCTGAAATGCATTCATCAGATAATACATTTTTGCAGTCGTGTACGAGATGTGTTAAAACATATATTTTTTTTGTTTTTCGTAAAATTAATAATTAAAAAGTTTTCCGATTGGTGTGAATTTAAGTAGACACTAGACACTAGATACACCGAATATAGCGTTTAATTTGAATTTATTCCATTCCATCTGTAAGGTCATCTTCAAATATCCAAAAGGTTTCTACATCTCCTTTACCCTAAAAATATCAATAAATTAGAAATGAAAGAAGATATTAGGAAAAATCAGTTAATAAATATTAATAAGATATAGGTACAGAATATAACTTTAGTTTAGTAGTAGTGTGGTTTAAATTTTACCAAAATGGCCAGTAGTCTAGTCAACAAGTATAAAAACGAAAAATATAAAAATAAAGCTCCTAAAAATATGTGCGACAGTTCAGTTGATACAAAATTATGTCTAGTAAATGTTTTTAAAGGGCCCATTAGCACATAAAAAATTAGAACAAAAAGTTGTTTAATTTTTTGTTAATAACTTTAAAAAAAATTTTATTTTAGGAATAAAAACAAATCTTAAAGATAAGGAAATTTTCAATCAAAGACTTCCGAAACTCTGTCTTTATAGCTTCTTTTTACGCTAAAAATGGGGCTTCACGAAGCCGTTACCTTCTAAATAGCCGGTATATCACTTAAAATATTTTTTATTTAGTATTAAATAGTAATTTAAAATTTTAAAAAGCTATAGCATAATCTAGTCACTTATAGAAAAAGAACCTCAGTAAAATTTTTTTTTTTTTTTAAAGTTGTCCATTTGTTTATTAAACATATTTTTTTAAATTTCTGATTAGTTTAAATGATTGATCAATAAAAAATTATTGCTTTGTAAAGCTATTTTAAATAAGATACTTAATAAAATTATGCAAAAAATATTTTGTTAATTAGATTTTTTTTCAATCTTAGTCTGTTAACTAATAAAACTTTAATTAACAATTTCATAATCTTTTATTTTGATGCATTACTTTATTAAGTATGTACATACCTAAATAAAAAAGCCACACAAAGCGAAATATTTATAACGAGAGGAATTAAAAAAAAAAAAAAACAATTGGATAACTTTTTAACACATCGACATATTTTTTATATTTTAGGTGATCGGCTTTTTAAATAGGGAACCTATGTTGTACCGACCTTGCGAAGCCCCATTTTCAGAAATAAAAAATTAGAAACAATGTAGGTAGAGTTTCAAGAGTTAACAACTGTTTTATTGAAAATTTCCCTTTTTTTATTTTTTTTTAAATTTCAAATGGTATTATTTTTAAAGTTATTAACAAAGAAACTTAACAATTTTTTTATATTTCTCCCATTTTTTTACGTTTTTGAACTTGTTGACTAGATTACAGGCAGAGTTTATCAAATAAAAATAGTTAATTTACTCGACGACGCGGCTATAATCAGGCCCCTCCTTGCCCGCCTTTTCTCCGAGCACTTGATGGCCAAAACAAAGCCTGTTATCCTTTTCTATGCTGTGTAGTCGTTCGCTTTGCATGAAACACGGTGGCTCGACCTTGCTGGCACTGTTTAAAATCCGCTTTCAAACGCGCCGAAAGAAGCGAAAGAAAGTGGAGTAACTATTCTTAGTTGATAAACTCTGCCACAGGCGCTTATAAGTTGTTTGTGATTATATTAAAATAAAAAGTTGCAATTTTTTAAGCAATGCTTAAGCAATGAGCTCTTAAAATTAACTTAAAGTACTTACAATTTAAATCTGAAGTTTCCGCATTTAAAATGCAGGTATTTTTTGCAAATTTGCAATGCGTAGCTACTTTTTACTATTTTGTCAATCGCTTTCATTTTTACATCATAATTTAAGCTCTTTGAAGTTGCTTTAGTGTTTTTGTGTAAATTAAACTGGCTCGCCGGTAGCAGTCGTTAAAATACAATTTTAAGAATAAATTGTTGTGGTGTTAAATTGTTTATGCAAACAATAAAAAAAAAAAGAGAAAAAAGGGTTGACTCATAATAACTTGTTCTTCGAGTACCTATAGCTTAGTGACTTATTGTTCAAAAATGGCCCGATACTTCGGTTTTGAGTAGAAGCAAATGCTTTATACAGTGAATAAAGTATGTCAACATTAGTAGATTTTTGAACAGACCCACCTCAAAAAGTCCTGCTGGCACCTCCCCCCTTAAAGTTGGTTAAGGGATTGATATAGTATCTTCTAAAAGGTAAATGATAAAAAACTGATTTTAGTGTCGTTGGATAGAGCACAAAATTCTGCTAAATAGTAATAATTAAAATTGTATTTTTGTTTATTACGTAAGAATTTCCAATATAAAAAAGTTGGAGGGAAGCATCCACCAGGCATTTTTTACGACATATCTTTCATATCGTCTACCAAACAAAAAAAATATAAGACACAAAAAATTAAGGCCAAAGTTTTTCCTATCGAATGGTGTATAACATTATACTATTTTCTTTTAAATTAAAGCTACCAGTGGCGTACAAAAGTAGCACGACACCAGTATAAATAGTAGGTAGTTAAAAATAGAAATTTTTAATGTTATTTTTATTTTTCAGAATATTTCTCACTTTAGTTATATTAATTGGTAACCTTATTGCGCAAAATAGTAATAATAAAAATAATAATTTTGTTTTTTGGTAAGACTCTACAACAAAAAAGTCGAAGGGGAGTATCCATACGGCACTTTTTACCATATATCTTTCAAACCATTAACAAAAAAATAAACAACATTAACGACAAACCACAAAGTTATCATTTAGACTATTATCTTTTAAAATAAAGCTACCAGTGGCGTACCAAATTAGTACTACACCAGTAAAGTACCTAGAAATCGAAATATTTAATGTTATTCTATTAATTTTAAAAGATTATTTTTCACTTTAGATTTACTAAATAATAATTATACTTTACATTTTATTTACTTGTTTCTTTGGTTTTATAATTTAATTCATTATATTTTGAAATAAATAACAACAGTATTATAATAACTTTTTATTATAAAGATAATAACAAATATGGATTATATAGTGTGTCCCAGGATAGGTGTTATAAGGGGACAAATTTACCAAAAATTTGGGAACTTTTAATCGTCCTTTTGGAAAACTGGTCGCACAGTCCAAAACTAATAAAAACAAAATTTTATTTTAATTGGTAATATACAGGGCAAGTTATAACTAAAAATATGAAAAATGACCAAGAATAAAGTACCTTTATTTTTTAAAATAGGACAAAATTGTATTGGTAAATGTTGTAGAGAACTAAATTTTATGTCAAAATTTAAAGTTGAACACTTTAAGTAAAAATAAATATTTTTGTCAATTTTTTAACTCGCCCAGTTTAATACCAATTGAAGTAAAGTTTTGTATTTATTAGTTTTGGACCATGCGACCGATCTGTCCAAAATTTCGTTTTAAAATTCAAAAATTTTTGTTCCATTTGTCCTCTTGTAACATCTATCCTGGGACACACTGTATATAAAATCAACAAAAAACAAACACATTATTACACAACCTAAAATACCTAATTACAAAATTCCGCACACAAACATAACCAGGTACATTTTAATTTTTTTAAAAAACAATACAATTTGTGCCACAAATCTTACTTTTACATTTTAATAGTGTATTAGATGATATTTTTCATTTTTTAAAGTGGTCCACAGTGGTGTCCATTTAGTATTCTCAAAAATCCATCCCCATTCAGATAGACATGGAAGTTCAACCACTGGTTAGTAACACTAAAAATTGTATTTTTGTTGATTTAGTAAAATTCTACAACAATAAAAATGTTGGAGGGAGCATCCACACGGCACTTTTTACGATATATCTTCCAAACCATCCACCAAATAAAAAAATATAGCATACACAAAATAAAGGCCAAAGTTTTCCCTATCGAATGGTTTATAACATTATACTATTATCTTTAAAAAAAAAACCAGTGACGTACAAAAGTAGCACTACACCAGTATAGTACCTAAAAATAGAAATTTTTAAAGTTATACTTTTAATTTTTTTAAATATTTTTTACTTTAGTTTTATTAATTTATAATTATTTCCAATTCTGTATACTAGTAATAATAAATAATCATATTACACGGACATTTTTTTTTACCAGTACAAAAATCAAAATCAAGACGTGTGGATTGAGTTTGGTACTGGTAAAAATGTAAGACATATTTCGTGTATCGAAATTGCTAAAAAAATCAATGAAAAAGTCTAGCACTTTGTTTTTTCATTCACTAACCGGTTGCGATACCACGTCCTTCTTCTATGGAAAAGTAAAAAAAAGTGTTGGGAAGCTTGGGAATCTTTTCCGAAAGTTTAAGCTACTTTCATTGATTTATTGCAACATTCAAAAAACCTTCATCTCGGCAATTAAGTGTGATCTCAAAATTCGTTGGAAGCATTTACGATAAACATTCTGATAGTAGCAACATTGATATTTGTCGAATGCAACTTTTGCCAAAAATAAAACGAACGGTTGAGAATTTACCCCCAACAATGAATGCTTTAGCACTTCACATTAATCAATGCATTTATCAAGCAGGATTTGTTTGGGGTAATCTCTGCCAACCAGTGGTTGAACTTCCATGTCCAGCTGAATGGGGATGGATTTTTGAGAATACTAAATGGTCACCACTGTGGACCACTTAAAAAAATATCATTTGATACACTATTAAAATACACTATGAAAATGTAAATGTAAGATTTGTGGAACAAATTGTATTGTTTTTTAAAAAATTTAAAATGTACCAGGTTATGTTTGTGTGCGGAATGTTGTAATTAGGTATTTTAGGATGTGTAATAATGTATTTGTTTTTATTGATGTTATATACAGTGTGTCCCAGGATGGATGTTATAAGAGGACAAATGGAACAAAAAATTTTAAAACGAAATGTTGGACAGACCGGTCGCATGGTCCAAAACTAATAAATACAAAACTTTACTTCAATTGGTATTAAACAGGGGAGTTAAAAAATTGACAAAAATATTTATTTTTACTTAACATGTTTAACTTTAAATTTTGACATAAAATTTAGTTCTCTACAACATTTACCTATACAATTTTGTCCTATTTTTAAAAATAAAGGTTCTTTATTCTTGGTCATTTTTCATATTTTTAGTTATAACTTGCCCTGTAAATTACCAATGGAAATAAATTGTATTTATTGGTTTTGGACCATGCGACCAGTTTTCCAAAAGGACGATTAAAAAATCCAAAATTTTTGGTGAATTTGTCCTCTTGTAACACCTATCCTGGGACACACTGTATAAGCCATATTTGTTATTATCTTTATAATAAAAAGTTATTATAATACTGTTGTTATTTATTTAAAAATATAATAAATCAAATTATAAAACAAAAGAAATAAGTAAATAAAATGTAAAGCATAATTATTAATTAATAAATCTAAAGTGAAAAATATTCTTTTAAAATTAATAGAATACCATTAAATATTTCGATTTCTAGGTACTTTACTGGTGTAGTACTAATTTGGTACGCCACTGGTAGCTTTATATTAAAAGATAATAGTCTTAATGATAACTTTGTGGTTTGTCGTTTATGTTGTTTATTTTTTTTGTTAATGGTATTTATGATATAGTTAAATAACTTGTAACACGAAAATAGTTTTTAAAAAAACAATTTATTTCGAAATTACAATATTTAACAATCGTGAGAGAGCTTTGACTTTTATAATTAAAGACTACGTTACAAACGAAAATCTAAATTATAAGTGAGTTAAAAAGGACCTAAACTAGTATTTATAACTTTCTATTATCTACATAAATATGTCAATAGGTCATTAAGATTAGGGGTAGTAATGAGGCTTATGACTCATATAACTCCTCCCTCCGTAAGTTCGGAAAATGTAGGTTCCTGGATTTTCCGAGGATTTTCATTGTTGGACTGACAATTTCTTAGGCATCCGATTTTCTTCCAAACGGGGATTGTTAAGTATACATTTATAGCAATGAGGATGAGGATAATTACAATTGGCACTAAAATTGGGAACACCATGGTTTTTTCGTCGTGCAAATTTGATAGTTTTAAATTGCGTATAGCAATATCGGCTTTTCTTATTTCTTCAAAGTTTACTTTTGGTAACTTCATGTGTGATGTGCTGGCGTTGCTTTGGGCAGGTAATTTTAATTCCGGAATGTCTAGAACATACTGGAATTCAGTTTTTCTTTGTTTTTGGAAGGTTTTTCCGTTGATTTCTAGTAGACAATCTGAGATCTTGATAAGACATGGTTTGTTGATCTTCCTTATATTTGGTCGGCATTTTGTTTTAATTGTAGTGTTTGCGTCTGGAATTACCAAAATTTCTTCTCCATGTATTTTTCGATGCTGGCTTCTGCGTAGTGAATTGTTGTGATTGGGCATTCGTTGATGTTGGTTTTTATAAGTTTGCTGAGACATTGGTCCTCTTGACTTAGTTTTTCTTCGCGGCAGATAAGCAGGTCTTCAATGACGGGGCATATTTCTGAGGTTGTCCATTGTTCTTCTTCAGTGATTAGTATATAGGGTTTAGGTAAAATAATAATTTGGTTAAGGATAGGAATTGGGAAAATTTTATACATTGTAAAAGGTTTTGGGTTAATAACCGGAATGTGTACTGAGAATATTACAATATTGTTCTTTATTATTACTTTTGTTGCAAATAGTTTATAGTAATTAATCGGTTCTTTAAGATTTATTAAGTTGTCTTTGCCGTAGATCTTTTTTATATTATTAATTAATTCGTTTAGTTGACCTGAATTTAGTATGGAGCTATGCATAACATTAGCTTTGGCAAATGAGATTGCATTTTCTATGTTATTTACAAAGTATCTTATTTTATTTAATTGAATTAAAATATTGTCCAACAAGAGAGATGTTATTAGAGTTTGAGATATATTTAATTGATTGTTTTCTAATGATTCGATTTTATTACTTATTTCGTTTTGGTTATTTGTAATGGTAATTATTTGTTTAGAGAAAGTATCAATTATATTTTTAAGTATAATCTGTTCGTTCTTAAATGAATCTTTAATTATTTGTTGATTTTTACTAATTGCTTTTAAATAGGAGTCATAACGTTTTTCGTCATCATCGTCCATTAGTCCGAAAAGCCATTTATTTATTTTACCTACAATGTTTATTAGACCTCTTTTATGACGGTTATTATGATTTTGTAAAGTCCTGATGTCTTTTTCTATTGTGTCTTTAAGGTTAATTGTTAGTTTTAATTTATGATAAGTAAGGTACATAAAGTCATCATTACTCTTTGTTATAAATTTACCGTTTAAATTCTCTAAAATATCGCTAGATTGCCTTAAACATAATTCTAAACTACTTATATTAATGTGATAAAGGGCTACGTATTGAGACCTAGAAATAAAGGTTTGTCCTAAGGATACAGGTAAAATGGGATTTTTAATCTCTTTCATTTCTAACGCTAAACTCATAGTCTGGCAGATTAGAAGAAGAGCCGTTATCTTTGCCATCTGAAACAAAAGAACGTTGTGGCTTAAGATTTTTTTATGGATGATTCTGTTTTTGAAGTTAAGACCAATTCGTGATCTAGAGGGTTAATTACTTTTTCGTATTTATTATGTTTTTTAATATCTTGCGAGAATTTTTTCTCGTATAAGGGTTTGTCAGGGTTAATACTTTTAGGTTCGTCTCTTTGCTCGTTACGTTTACTTAATATATTTTTTTGCTTATTTATGAGGTTTTCATATAAGTGTTTGTTAATATTTTGAACGTTTTCCGCATGGTCTTGCATATAATTAGAAAGTTTTTGTTCGTCTGTTAGTTCAAATGGGTTACGGAAATCTAATTTTCCTTTAATAATTTGAAAAAGGTGTATATTTTAAAGAGCTATGTGTTGAATTATTATAAGAGAGAATTGCATAGTTCATTAATTGGGTAATATTAGAGTTGGGTTTTTCATTTTTAATGTAACGATTGTTTCCTGTAAGGTGGAATGAAATCTTTCTACGGGGCTATTTGAGTTTGGCTTCCTTGGGGTACAGTAATGTATTTCGATATTATGTAACGAACATAAATTTTGAAAAACTTCGTTTTTAAAACTTGTTCCATTATCCGAAGTAATTTTCCTAGGAATACCGTAATGATTAAAATATATTAGAATTTTATCAACAATTTCCGTACTAATTAAGGTATTTAAAGGGTATGCCTGTCCTAACTTTAAAAAACTGTCCATTATAGTCAAGAAATAAACATTATGTGTTTTAAATGTGTCAATGTAAATATGGTCAAAAGGTTCATTACCTATCGGAGTGGGTTTAAATATTATTTTATTAGGGTGTCTTTCGTACTTCGATTTTTGGCAAATATCACATACGTTTACATATGACTTAACGTCATTTTCTAAATTGGGCCAATAATAAACCTTTTTAAGAGACGCTATGTTCTCAGTAATGCCTCTATGGGAAGTTTTAGTTTCATGGTAATACTTAATTTTTGTTGTTGTATGTCCAACTCTGTAACGTCTTCTAACAAAGTATTAGAAATAAACAAAATAAAGGCTCCATTTTTAAAATATTTTTGAAAAATTCCAAGTACGATCGGTTCGAGAGTTTTATTAAGGAAATGCATGCAATACGTTGTTTTGGGAATAAAATGTTCTTTAATAATTTTGCAAATATCTTCTTCTTTAGGGTCGTTCTGTAATTGAATAAATAATCTTGTTTTATCGAACAGTTTTGTTTTTGAATTTTTTGTTGGTTGTTATTAGAGTATTTAAATATTATTTGATTTTTATAAGTGTTTATTGGTTTTTTACGTATGGGGCACCAATAATAGGGTTTTCGACACTTGAGTGTTTTGTTTCTAAATCGTCTGAATTTTGTTGTTGTATGTTTGTTTTGTCTTTTGAAGTCGATGGGGTATCTGCGGGTTTTACCACCGTATTTGATAATACTTTAATTTTTGGATTGACTTGTTCGGGGATTTTATCTAAGGATTCGAGTAATTGGTCTATATCGTCTTGGTCAATATTAGGAAGTTCGTCAGAGTCGTAATTAGGAAAAATTGATAGATTATCTAAATTATCGTTTGTTTCTTTTTCTATTGCGTTTATTTGTACTCGCGATAAGGCGTCCGCGTTTGTGTTTGATTTGCCTTTTTATAAACAATTTGATAGTTAAATTCTTCTAATTTTAACCTCCATCTGATTAATTTAGTATTTGGATCTTTAATGGAAAAAAGCCATTGGAGAGGTTTGTGATCCGAAAGAATTTGAAATTTTTTTCCGAAAAGATATGGGCGGAAATATTTTGTTGCCCAAACAATGGCAAGGAGTTCTTTTTCAATCGTGCTGTAATTAATTTCAGCGGGGTTTAATGTTCGTGATGCGTACGCGATTGGGAGGTCTTTACCTATTGGTCCTTGCGATAATACCGCGCCTATAGCATAATTAGAAGCGTCTGTTGTCAGGTTAAAAGGTTTAGAAAAATCTGGGTGTTGCAAAATGGGGTCGTTTGTTAAAATATTTTTACACGTTTCGAAACATTCAACAAATTCTTTATTATGTTCGATTTTTTTATTTTTTTAAACAGTTAGTTAGCGGTTTTGTAAGGTTCGCGAAATTTTTTATAAATTTTCTATAGTAACCTATAAGTCCTAAGAATGATTTAATATCTTTGGTTGTTCGAGGTAAAGGAAATTTTTTATGGCTTCGATTTTTTCGGGTTCGGTTTTATACCGTCTGTCGTAACGACATGCCCTAAGAATTCTACCGTTTTGCATAAAAACTCGCACTTATCTAATTGTATTTTTAAATTGTTTTCGCTAAGTCGTTTAAAAACATGTTTTAAGTTAGAGATATGTTCTTGCAAAGAAGTAGAATACACAATTATGTCGTCCATATAGACTAAACAAGTATTTCCTAGTAAGTCTTTTAAAATATTGTCCATGACGCGTTGGAAGGTCGCAGGGGCATTTTTAGGCCAAATGGCATACGAACATATTCGTAGTGTCCATTTTCTACCGTGAATGCTGTTTTAGGAATTGAGTCGGGATGAACCTCGATTTGGTGAAAGCCTGAGGCTAGGTCCAATGTGGTGAAATATTGGCATCGCCCTAATCGGTCTAGTATATCGGAAATATTGGGAATGGGGTATCTGTCATCTATTGTTTTTTCATTAAGTTTTCTATAGTCGGTTACAATTCGCCATTTTTGTTTTCCGGAAGAGTCGATTTTTTTGGAACGATCCACACAGGGGCGGACCAAGGACTAGAAGAGGGTCTTATTATACCGTCGTCGAGCATTTTTGCGATTTGTTTTTTAACTTCTTGTTTGTGGACGTACGGATATCTGTAAGATTTGACATGAATAGGGATTTCGTCTTTGGTTTTAATTTCATGTTTTACAGAATTAGTAAATGTTAATCTATCGTCTGGTTTGTGTAAAATATCAGGGAATTGTTTAATAAGGTCTTTAAGTTTTGTTTTTCTTCTGAATTTAAATGTTGCGTTCGAATTAAATTA
This sequence comes from Listronotus bonariensis, assembly GCA_014170235.1. NCBI lineage: Eukaryota > Metazoa > Arthropoda > Insecta > Coleoptera > Curculionidae > Listronotus > Listronotus bonariensis. The sequence continues at coordinate 273,729 of JACEGR010000188.1, read as the reverse complement.
AAGTCAATAATTGGTTTTATTTCATTATTTTTATGTGACGTGATAAAGTGAAGTTCTGTAAAGTCATTACAATTATTTGTTATTTGTTCTATATTAAGAACTTCAAAATCTTGGGATATGAAAGGCTGTGATAATTCCCTAATAGAAGTTATATTAAAATCTACTACTACACTTTCGTTTGTTAAGTTTCTTATTTCTAAGGGAACTATGTTATTATTAATTTTTAATATACAGGGCATAATTTCAATAATATTGTTACTTAAATGAGGAAATAAAATCTCGGAGTTATTTTCTAAGTCTGTGCGTATTTTTTTATTACTATTGAATTAGGCGGAATTTCGATTTTTGTGTATTAAAATCTTCTCTATATTTTAAAGGAATTTGAGCATCGTTATTAATAAGACATTGATTTACTAAGTCAATATTTAGTTTTAATTTTCTTAGATCCCTAAGCCCTAAAATTCCATCAAAATAGTCGTGAAAACTATACAGTATGACTTCAAATTTTTCTTTTATACCGTGTTCTAGTAAAGAGGGATTTTTGCTTTACTTTTTTATTAGTTTTGCCTGTACATGTAACTAGGGTGTGATTAGCGAGAAAAATAGTATCGGGAAAGTATTGTTCAGCAATACTTGGTCTTAATAAAGAGGTATGGCAACCAGTATCAATAAGAAGTTTTATTGGTGGTTCTAAAATTTCTATGTAAGGTAAAGAATTTACTTGAAAGCTATTTATATTTAATACGGATTGTTTTCCGAGGCTGTCAAACGAAAATTTGTGGTATTTTCCGGAATTTCGGTTTCGTTATGGGTATTCGGAACATTACCTGTACATTCGAATTGTTCTAAGGGGTTGTCTGGGTAATAGGGGTTTTCGTTATAATAATTATCCGTAGTATAGTCGCTATTGTCTATATTTTGGTAAAGATTTGGGTCAAAATTTGGGTCTTCATATTCATGGAGAATTTGTCCGTCATTTAAGTTAGTAAGTTCAGTAACTTGAAAGCGAGGTTTTTGGGGATTATTGTTGAAAAAGGGGTTAGTATTTTTTACAAAGTTTCGGGATTGTAAAGTAGGGTTTCTGCTAGTGGTAGACATCGGGATAGGTTTTTCTATGGGTTTATGGGAATTTTCTTTAGAAAACACGTTAATAGGTTTTCCAAAAACTTCTCTGTTTGTCGGAAAATGATGTTGTACTTGTCTCGGTTGAACATTTACAGGTTGACTGGGGAAAGAAGGTTTTATATAAGAGTTTTGAAAGGACGTGTTGTAATTTGAATTATTTTGGGTTTGAGATTGAGGGTGGGGTTGAGATTGGTTTTGATAAACCGGTTGGAAAGGCTTGTGAAAAACTGGCTGGAAAGGCGTTTGAAAATTGGGTTGTATATGTCTAATGGGCGTTTGTGAGTAATTAGTATTGTTTTGTCTTTGGGGAATATTTTGTCTTTTTGTTTGTGAAGTCGAAGTGTTAATTATATTATACCTGGAATTTATTTGTTGCTCCATTAGGGAGTGATTAAAAACTAATGTACTCGCGTCTTCTAATTTAGTTGGATTATGAATCATAAGTATGGTTCTTAATTCGGATGATACATTGGCCATTAGTACAGTGATTGCGGTAGATTCGGCTTGCGAAATTAAGGCATTTTTCGTTGCTTGATTTAAATGAGGATCAGCAAATGTTTTAAGATTTATGCGTGAAATAAGTGCTTTTATTCTATCAATGAATTCAAGAACAGATTCATTTCGATTTCTACATAAAAAATTTAATTGTTGAATTAAAACATTCCTATCAGTTTTATCTCCAAATTTAATTTTAAGTGCTTGTTTTATATCAGGCCAGGTTTTTAAGTCTGGGCTGCAAAAAGAAAATCGCCTGCTTCGTCAAAAATTTTTGCAGTGATTGCAGCAAAAACAAATTCTTTTAAACTTTCATCGTTAGTACTTAAAAAATATCTATTATAAAAAGTATCAACGCTATTTATAAAATAATCTAAATGTTCTGTTCTGCCTGAAAATGGCCTTAAAGTATGTGCAATTTCTTTTGCGGCAGCTAAGGTACTCATATTTACTTGATTAGGATTATTTTCTTCGATAATATTTAAATTAGAGAGATTTTCGATAAGGTTTTCAATATTTATCATAAATAAATAATAATAAAAAATATAAAAATAATAGCTAAGTACACACTCGGTTTTACAACTAAAATAGGGGTGGAAAGGAAAATATCACTTACAGTAGATGGCTGCAACTGTGAATTTTCTTGCCTGTGGGATGCAGAGGTTCGGATCTCGGTGAACAGTTAAAACTGATGACTTCTACGGGGTTTTCAGGAACAACCAGCTTTTCCAAAACACAGGTATCAGTCTTCCGAAATCCTACCGACGACCGCGCCAGTTAAATAACTTGTAACACGAAAATAGTTTTTAAAAAAACAATTTATTTCGAAATTACAATATTTAACAATCGTGAGAGAGCTTTGACTTTTATAATTAAAGACTACGTTACAAACGAAAATCTAAATTATAAGTGAGTTAAAAAAGGACCTAAACTAGTATTTATAACTTTCTATTATCTACATAAATATGTCAATAGGTCATTAAGATTAGGGGTAGTAATGAGGCTTATGACTCCTATAACTATATGGTAAAAAGTGCCGTATGGATACACCCCTTCGACTTTTTTTTGTTGTAGAGTCTTACCAAAAAAACAAAAATATTAATTTTATTATTACTATTATGCGCAATAAGGTAATATTACCAATTAATATAACTAAAGTGAGAAATATTCTGAAAAAATAAAATAAAAGTTTAACATTAAACATTTCTATTTTTAACTACCTACTATACTGGTGTAGTGCTACTTTTGTACGCCACTGGTAGCTTTAATTTAAAAGAAAATAATATAATTTTATACACCATTCGATAGGGAAAACTGTGGCCTTAATATTTTGTGTCTTATATTTTTTTGTTTGGTAGACGGTTTGGAAGATGTATCGTAAAAAATGCCCGGTGGATGCTCCCTACAACTTTTTTTATATTGGAGATTCTTACGTAATAAACAAAAATACAATTTTAATTATTACTATTTTGCAGAATTTTGTGCTCTATCTAACGACACTAAAATCAGTTTTTTATCATTTACCGTTTAGAAGATATTAGAAAAAAACTATATCAATCCCTTAACCAACTTTGAGGGGGGTGGGGGTGCCAGCAGGACTTTTGAGGTGGGTCTGTTCAAAAATCCACTAATGTTGACATACTTTATTCACTCTACAAAGCATTTGCTTCTACTCAAAAACCGAAGTATCGGACCCTTAAGTCACTAATCTATTTGATAAATTTAAAGATTTTTTTCGACTCAAAACATCAGCAATTAATAAAATATAACTTAGTTGAATATTGCTTGATTAGTTGTATTATTAATTTATTACATTTTGTGCCGTAAAAATAGTTTTTAATTTATTTATAGTAAATTTATTAAATATTAGTCAAAAACATTTTTTTTACGAGTCAACTTTTTTTCCTTATTTTTTGTGGTTTGTTTTAAAAAAATTATATAAAAAAAACAAATTACTTTTAAAAATTAGGTATATTTGGACGACTCCTGCCGGTAAAGCAGTTCAAGTTAAACAAAAAAAAACACTAAAGCAATTTTAAAGAGCGTAAAATGTTCTTAGGGTCTATCAAAATAATTTACAATATAATAAAAAGTGACCAAGCTTTGGAAATAATTTTTTTTTTTTAAGTACATATATTTTAAATAAAGAAGGTTTAAATTTAAACTGTAAGTACTTAAATCAATATTAAGAGCTTAAACTTAGTGATTTTTCTCTTAACATTTAGATTAAAAATTGCTTGAGCCCCAAGAAAACGAAAAGCTTTGCAGAAATGAATTACCATAGAAAGCATCCAAATCAAAAATAGATATTTTATTTTAATTAGAGTGTCTCTAAAAGGTTTGTACAAAATGCAACCACAAAATTGCACCAAAATACAACAATCTAACGAAATTTACCTTAGTCGAAAAGCTGATCGTTTGAAAGATACAGGGTATTAAAGTTTTTCTTCTATTTTGGTAAATTTTTAAATATTTTATTTACTATAAAGATTTTTTCGTACAAATTGCACTATTAAAAGGTTCAATGTGTCGTAACTTTTTTGCCTTTGTATATTATAATTTAAATAAAAAAATTATTCTCTTATACATTTTGACAAAAAGGTATATTCGATAAATATCGCTATAAGCAACCGTTTTTCAGATAATTCAGTTTAAACATTTTATTGCATGCAAAAGTTTCCTATTGCATTCCTTTACGCTTTATCTAGCCCTCCTTGTAGTGTCCTAAAGGTCTGTACCAAATGTAAATTCTTTGGGTCAAAATATAACGATCTAATGCAATTAACCTTAGTCAAAAGTATGCTGGTTTGCAAATTTTCTATTTATTTTTTTCTTGCAACCCCTGTATCTTGCAAACGATTTACTTTTTAACCAAGGCAAATTGGGTTAAATTGTTATATTTTGACGTAAGGAAATTGTAGTACTAATTTGTACAGACTTCTTTGAAAAACCCGGATGGCCTAAATAAAGTACAAAAGAATAAAAAGGAAACTTTTTATGTAAAATAAAACGTTTAATCTAAAGTATCTCAGAAACCGTTGCTCGTAGCGATATCTAGCAAATATGTCTTTTTTGTGCAAAAATATGAAGGGATAAAAATTATCTACTACAGTCATTATATACCGAGGCAAGAAAATATATTTTATAAATACCCTTAAAACAATTTTCCTACCTCAAATCTGTAACATTTGTTTGATTTTAAAAGCGCTTACTAGATGGGTTGAATTGGGCGAATGGCGTCTGAGTCGCGACTTATAAATTCCTACTGCGTGTCAGCACCTTTATGGAGTTGAAACGCAGTAGCAAATACGAACAGTATCACCTTTATTTACCTCTTTAAACCCTATGTGATAGTGTTGGAACCTTTCAAATGATCTTCTGAATGATATTCGAACATCAAGATATTCGAAATGTTTCGAATATTTCTTCCGAATATTCGTATTTCGTCGTGAAATATTTCATGAACGATCAGTCATAAATTTATATTCGTAAACACCGAACACATTAACGAAAGATACCGAATGAATGATGAATGATTTTTATATCTAGGCGTTTAATATAGACAACCCGTAAAACACACCTCAAACCATTAGTAATCAAACGAACAAAGAATAACAGCTGTTATATTTATGGTTAAATAGCCACAAAACTCCAAAAACACTCGGATTAATACATGAAATAATTCGTTGCCGCAAATAAAAGCTTATTGGCAATTGAAATATAAAATGTTTCGAAAGATCTTTTGTATTGAAATATGAAATGTTTTGAAGGATGCTTCGAAAGATCTTTCTCAATGAAATATAAAATGTTTCGAAAGATCTTCGAATATTAAAATCTTTCGAATACGAATATTCGAATATCAAAATCTTTCGAATATGCACACCACTACTATGTGAGTTTGGTGCTGCAGTCTGGGAGAAATTTAAAAGCATGCAAATGCATAAGCGGTTTGTGAATTCCTACTGCGTGTCAGCGCCTTCATGAAGTTAAAACGAAATAGCAAATACGAGCAGTATCACCGCCCTTTACCACTCTAAAACATACGTAAATTTTGTGCTACAGTTTGATAGAAAGTTAAAAGCATGCAAACGCATAATTTTATTACGAATTAAATTTAAACTGGTAACAAAAAGTCTGTGCCCAAAAGCATTAGAAATCAGTCAAAGTAAATCAAACAGCTTAAATACAGTGAGATAATTAATACATAACCATTTTTAGAAAAAGTCATAGTTTATGAGTTATTTTTGGGAATTTTGTTATTACTTATTCGGTTTCATTTAAAAGACAATTTTATTTTTAAAAATATTTAAATTAAACTTTAAGTTCTCTAATTGTACATTTTTATTGGTTAGCTATTAAGCTATTATTTTTTTATTTGTTTTATCTTTTGACTATGGTTATACAGCAAGTATTTATTATATTTATTATTTATTAAGCTAATAAATGTTTTACCTTTTAATTTAAATTTGATACGAGGTATTACAAAATGATGTTAGCAAAGCCAAAAAATCTGACAAAACATTATACAGTGCTTGTCTAAATTCAGGACCTCATCTCCTAACTTTTTAATTGTTTGGTATCTTTTTATAAATATTTGAGGACTTTAGTGAGACAACATAAACGAAATTTTAGACAGAAAATGACAGATATAAATGTTCAACTCACATCTGGGCACCATTTTAAAAAGAAAAATTAAATGGAAAAAGTCATACTGTAAACTTTTTATTTAAAAAACAAACATTGACACACTACTTTTAGGTTATAAACCGTTTAAAATTCACATAATACTAAAAGAAAACAACCAAATGATTCAATTAAATGCAATAAAGCGGTAAAGTAAAAAGATTTAAGGCGGTGGCGAAGCGTCTCCTGTTGCCATGCAGTATGAATTCCAAATATAAAAACAAATTTGCTTGTACTTAAAACATCCCAGGTAACATGCGTAGCAATTATAGGGCAGATTTCTGCGTTCTACTTTATGAATTCCTACGTAATATTTGTGCTGGCGCGTAGTAGTACTTTTACAGTGTTCTAAAATAAAAACTCCCATTAAATCCTCCTGCATTTCAGCACGGTAGGGTGTTGTAGCGTAGTAGGAATTCATAAAACGCGTCTCAGTCAGTACCACAGCCAATATTATTGAGAAAAAATGTACGCCACTGACTTTTTATGTAGTTTATATATTGTGGTCCTATAAAACTTTTACTTAAAACAAAGAAAAAAACTTTAACGCCCTGGAACAAAGCAAATCCGAAATATGTTTATAGGAACTTTTCTTCATAAAATGATATAAGAAATCACTCGTTAAAGTTTCGTACCGTAGTTGGTAAATTGCTTGTACTGTACTGTACCTTCCTTCAGCATACAAATATTTTAATGAAAATTTATTTTCTCATCAATCAGGACTTTTTATAAGAAGGCACTTTCTTCGTAAATTTAATAATTAAAGAGTTTCCCATTTGGTAAGAATTTCCGAAAACACGCTGTATATTTTTTTATTCTCGAATAAGAAAAACATCAATACAAAAAATGCACTGCATTGGTAAAAGAAATTAGAAAAGATAGTTTTAACAAAAAATAATGTGTTGTATTGGTTAAAAATATATGAAACGATTAAAAATAAACAGACGATATTATTCTAAAAAATAAAGAATTTTATTTATTCCCACTTAATAAATGGCTTAAGAAAGTGTCTTCTACCCAGTTTTTATAAAAAAAAGTATAAATTTGTTAGCAATATTCATCTTTGACGAAGGCACTTTCACAGTAATCAAGTCCATCAAAAAACTGGTAACTGATTTGTTTGCATGACCTACTGTAAAATTTTGAATGTGAAATATCAAAATTAATAATTTGGTTCTTGTTCATTAAAATAAACCCATAATGTTATCCATCTTTAAAAAGCCCAATAAATAATAAATTAATATTTTAACTAATAAACAGGGTGTTCCATTTAAAAACCCAAACATTGGTGAACATTCCAAAAACAATATTATTTAGAAATTTTTAACTACCCCACTGCATTATACGTAAATAGTTATGTTATTATCCGTTTTAACCTCTTTGATAAGATGTCAGTCAACTAAGATATAAAGAGTGCCTAAAAATGCAATATTTTTTATGGCATCTTTCGTTTCACAGAAAAGTAGCCTTGGTTCTATTAATATCCTATACTTTTTTAAAAAAATATTAAATTTTAAAATTATAAAAATACACATTTTTTTTTAAATTAGGAAGTATCACATTTAAAGCTTTCAATTATGCAAGTTTACCATAATTAAATATACAGCGTGCCTAAAGTTCGCACCATATGGAAAACTTTTTAATTATTAATTTTACGAAAAAAGTTATTTTTTATAAAAAGTATTGCATGGTATAAAACCTAAAATGAATTCAGCAAATATTAATTTTGCAGTGGAATACGAGGTGTGTATATTCTGACACATCTCGTATAAAGTTTATTTAAGAGAAAAGTACTTTAGTTTTGTTGAGTATAAACACATATACAGGCTAATCTAAAATTTTTAGTTTCTAATTAAGTAATAAAGGCCAATCCAGACCTACATACATTTGCCCGCAAACATAAAAACACATGTAGGTATTAAAACTAAATAAAACCTGTTTAAAATGTGTTTACAAACATTTGTTTAAATTTAGAAATTCCTTTAGTATCACTGATTTGTTTAAATGTTTTAAAACAGCTTTCATACAGTTTTTATAAAAATCTTTTATGTTTGCAGGCAAATCTATGTATATAGGTCTGGACTAGGTTTAAGTAAACAAACTTAAGAAAATGAGGGATGAATATGGGGCGGGGTAAAGTAATTAAAACTTTTATATTGCTGTAAAATTTAAACAAATTATGAACTGAGGGCTCACTTTATTTTTTTGTTCTGAAGTCTATATCATCCCCCACGTGAAATTTAATTTGTTTTTTTTAATATAAAATAGCTTTTAAGTAAAATACATTTTTAAAAGCTTTCGTCCGCTATAATTTAATGAATATACACGGTGTTCCATTCAAAAAAATCATATGTTTGGTTCATATCTCGAAAAATATAAAATTTTTAAAAAAATGTAACCTACTCCACTTGATTCTAAGTAAAATTATCTACTTATATCAGTTTTTTCTTATGTTGCAAGTTACAAGACAACCGAAATACAAGGCGGGTCCGAAAATAGAAAAAATGAATTTCGCCCTGTATGACAGAAACGAAGAGGGCCATAAAACATCTTTTAGTGTCATCTTTTGTTTCACAAAAAGTAAGTACAGTTCGCGAAAACCACAAGTGTTTATCTCCAATAATAACCAAGATACCATGCAATCGCAAGGAAATCCGGACATCCTGTACACATGCTGTACTGTTTTTATTTTATGTTAAAATATAATAAAAATATTAAAACTTTTATGTTAAAAGTAAATCTAACTTACTTTAAGTTTCACTACTCCTCGATTGGTGATAATATACTTATCTTTGGGCAACAACTTTTTCGTAGATTCGGTTATGTGGACCATGCCCGGCTGAAAAATAAAATATTTAACTTATTAGTAGAATTATTACTTTTTCGTCTGCAACTAAAGATACTTGAACAACTTATGGTTTGTATACAACTTAAGAGTAAGATTAAATACATTTGAAGTAAGAATACTATTTTTAAAAGAGGCTCTTTTAGTGCACTTAAAAAAAAACTTTTCTTTAAATTATTGTAATAATATAACATCATTATAGTATTTATACGATATAAAAGCTTGTTGCGAGATTTAAGTACTGATGTTTACCTATTTAAAAATTAAAAAATTATGAATGTTTATATAGCAACCAGGTAAATCTCGCGACAAGCTTTTATATCACATTATAAATTGTATAATGAAGTTAAATTTTCATAGTAAAAGTTAAAAAAGAGTATAATTTATTACTTTTTAGTTATCGCTAAACCGCTTTCTTAATCGGTTTTTTGTTTGATAACCATAATGCAAAAGTGCATTAAAAAATAACTAGTACGATATCTTTAGAAGTCTGGCATATTGGACTAGTACTGACGTCCCGTTTATTTGGTTATTCTTAGCAAACCCATTTATCAAAGACCCATATTGTAGGAGTACATTAAAAATAACTAGTCTTGGGTGTTTCGCCATCTTAAATTTAAAATGATGTCATTTTACCTTTTCAATTACAAGCCCTTTTATTTGACACCTATATTGTGAAAGTGCATTAAAAATTACCAATTTGCCATCTTGGGGGTTCCCCATGTTAGATTTAGAATAACATCACACAGCTATTCAGACACTGTCATCCAAACTAAATGTGTATATTAAATTTCAGCTTAATCGCTTAAAGATTAATGCTTCAAAATCGGGTTGCAAGATTTTACCCGAACATACATACATACAGGGTTATCCATTTTAAAGTTAAGAGAGCCTTATTTTTAAACTTTTCTGTTTTTTTTTAAACAAATATAGCTATTTTGTGTATTTTCTTCGTGACAAAATGAAATACCCCATATATTTTTATATTAATGGATAGACATTTTTACGAGAAATTCGGTGATATAAGGGTTGCTGGGTTTATAAGAAAAACGGCTTTAAATTATTATATATGCTATAAATGATATGATATATCTATTTCTAAACCAACCATTAAAAATACAATAAACGGAAAATATTTAAATACAATACGAAGTAAAATATGGTGGTAATAAGAACACTTTTAACAAAACTTATAATATTGCTAATTATTTAAATGCTGAAAATCCAAAAAAAAACAAAGATGTAATATTTTTAAATAAAACACCTTGTACATTATGTCACCATTAAAAATTTGAAAAATATTAGATATGTAATTTTCATTGTACCTACCTACCGTAATAAGATGAGACTGTAGATGTAATAAAAATTATATCCATATTTAAATGGCCATATTTCCAAAACTATATATAAAACGTGGTATTTTTAAACCGCTTTTTAAAAAATCTTTTAATAGTGACATAATGTACAGGGTGTCCATAAAAAAAAATACCTTCAATTTTTCTTTTTATTTTTGATCTTTACTGGTTCCTTTTTTTATGCTTAAAACATAAAAAAGTATGGACCTTTATACGAGACGGATTTTTCTATACTTCTTGGTTATAGTTAAACAAACAAAATGTAATTGAAATTACGGTTTCAAAAAAACTGTACCACTTTTGTTTGTAATATAGAGATATCTGTTTGCTTAAGCTATACGTTGTATGCTATTAAGAAGGCACTGGCTAAACGACCGCCGGCAGTTTTGCTCAATTATAAAAAGAAAACCGCCGTCTGGCGGTTTTTATTTACGTATATAAAAACCGCCAAACATTATAATTAAATAACTATTACCGGCGGTTTTTACCTATTTTATCAATAGAAGCCGTCGTCCGGCGGTTTTGTTTATAAAAACTATTCAAAATCGCCAAAAAATAGTTAAAGTTATTCTAACCCTAATAATTATTTATTTTGCGTGCCGTAAGCGTTTAGTTTTATGTGGTTTTATTGTTTAATATTAAAGTTTAATTAATAGCACAATTGGAGTAGTATGGGGTCAGGCAAATTAAACCACTATTGTATTTATCCTAACATTTCGTTGCCACTTTATCAAGGGACTATAATTAAAAAAGACACATTACAAAACTATTTTGTCAGATAGACCCAATAATTTACAACACTAAAAAACCTTAAAAAATATTGTTAAACAGGAAAGGCAAAGAAATAGCTAATCAGGACGTCATCGTCAGCATTAAAGTCAGCAATTAGATATAACTTAAAATTTTTAAAAAGTGGAAAATTACTTGTCTGACAATCAAATTATGAACAATAAAAGATAAAAATTAATAAAAACTTATTTATCTATCCGGAATCGAAGTCGGGACATGTCGCTTACGGCTCAACCCTCGTAACCCTGTAGTTACGGGAGAACTAATAATAATAAATAAAACAAATAATTTTTAAAGTAAGGTTGACTTTAACTATTATTCGGCGGTTTTAAATAGTTTTTATTAGCAAAATCGCCGACCGGCGGCTTTTTGATAAAATAAGTAATAACAAATTAATTATATATTTCGGCGGTTTTTATATACGTAGATATAAAAAACCGCCGGGCAGCGGTTTTTTCTTAAAATTTAGCAAAGCCGACGGTGGTCGTTTAGCCAGCGCCTATTAAGAACCAAAAAGTTGGTTCTAATAATTTAAAACATATTAATTCGGTATACTGTGTGGCACAAAAATTGGACCTTATACAGGGTGTTTTCTAATTATGGTACAAAATTTAAGGGGTGATTTCTTATATCTGTTTATAAAAAAAGTTTCAATAATCATATTGTCCGGAGTTTTTTGAAAAGGCAATATTTTTATATATCCTAAAAATACTTTTCCTAATTAAGATAAAATTTGTTACACCAATTTAATGTAATAAGGCACTTGTAAAGCTCCACCTAGATTAAGAATATTGGGTCAGTGGCGTTTCAGTGGGCATCGCAGCCAGTATTATTGAAAAAAAAAGCACGCCACTTTTTACACTTATTTTATATTTTTTAAAATTAAAAATGCAACTTTTTATTTCTTTAATTTTCTTCGTACCTTGCTTTGTATTTGAGAAAAAAAAGCGGCTTTTACTTTTAAAAGTACTCATAGACGACATGGTAAAAAAACTAAATAAAATATATACAATTGTTTGCCTTAAACTAAATAGATGGTCGAGTATTTTAACAAAAATCGTCATTTTCCTTATTTACTTCGGTGAAAAATGTTTTTTTTTTTTAAATTTTGGATTTTATTTTATGCTGTTTATAAATACTTTTTAGTATTACCAAAGACAATTGTCTTTCGTATTACTTAAAGTATTTTTATTTCCTGAAAATAAAGCAAAATACAAAGAAAATACAGGAGACTAAAAGGTTGCATTTAGCAGTGGCGTACATTTTTTCTTAATAATATTGGCTCTGTGATGCCGCTAGACCCAATATTCTTCATCTAGGTAAAGATTTACAAGCGCCTTATTGCATTTAATAGGTGTACCAAATTTTATCCAAATTGGTTAAAGCGTTTTGAGGAAATTTAAAAATACCGACTTTTAAAAAAAATCTAAACGCTCAAAATCTCACAAATAAACAAGTACGGACATATATTCATAAATACTTTTTTATAAAAAAAAATCATAGGAAATCAGCACCTTAAGTTTCTTACCGTAGTTAGGAACTGTATACATTTATAAGTTTAATAGGCAAAAAATAATAACCTACCTAAAAAGTAAAACTAAGGTTTCCGTTGAATGTTAAAGCCTATTAAAGTCAAAAGAAAAAATATATATTTACCGCACTTGTTGACTGCATCCTTGAAGCTGTATTTACAGTATCCCCAAAAAAGCAATATCTGGGTACCTTTATTCCTACAACTCCTGCTACAACAGGTCCCGAGTGAACACCTAAATATTAAAAAATACCTGTTTAAATAATGAAAATATCAAAGATGCAAATAGGGCCAGTTTACTTTTCAATCAAAAATAGTATATAAATGTCAAAATCAGTGCCAAAGAAATGCATTTTATGGTATTATTAAAACAACTGTTTACAAAAAACGTTTTACTTATTATTGAGTTGCAACTTCTTTAACTTTATATAAAAAATAATTGAGCTTTTATCTTTCTACAATTATCACTTTTAAAACAATGCAAACCGGTATTTCTACGGTCTCTTTTTACGACTCTAAAAACACAAACAGTAATATCCCTTATTATACTTGGCGTGTCTAAACTGTAAAGCTTGCAGGTTGCTGAAGTTTTTATTTTTTTCTTGACAAACTACCAAGTTTTTAAATTTTTCATTAACAATCTAGGAGGCTAGTTTCAAAGAGTACAATCTTTAAAATTAAAACAAACAACATATACATTGAATGAAATGCATTATTTTTTAAGTGCTACTCTGCTATGGATATATTTATGGCCTAAAAATAATTTATTTAAATGAAAGGTAAAGTAAAGCTACTGGGACAATTATTAAACTGTTGCATTAAAAATTATAAATGGAGATTGTATACTTTAAATCTAGGCCCCTCATTTTGACTCTTATTTTACTTAACCCAAGTTACCGAAGATGAGTTGGTACAACGAGTCAAGTCTCAAGGGAAAAAAATGTAAAATATAAATGCTTTTACAGTCAAAAAATAAAATATTTTCTTTATTTCTCATTTGTAGGCCTTAACTGTAAGTTAAAAACTTTTTCAATAAAAATAACATTAATTTGACAGCAAAGCAATTTACGTTGGGCTTTGTATAGGATTATCAATAAAATTGAAATTGAAATTTGTTTTCCCTTATGAATGACAAAATGTCGATCAACAAAGCTTCTGATTTATTACTATATCAATTTAAGTGAAAACACTTAATTATAAAGTAAAAAGACAATATTTATGCTAAAAATATGTATACTCAAGATTATTACGTATTTAATTCAACCTTATGTTTGTGCTTAAAACATATTTGGGTGAATCTTTAGAAAGAATCATTTCCATTGTCCCTAGTTTTTTTTTTGATTAAGTAACTTTTAGTAGTTTTTTTATTAATTATCTTTACAACGTTTCTAAATACAAGATGTCCACTTATTAATGGTACACAGGGTAACCACAGATTCTGTTTACCTAAATATTAAGTTAGATATTTAACGACTTTTGCCTTTATCCAAAAATTATTAATAGAGAGATAACCGGTAATTTTTGTAAATTGTCGCAACTTTCCTGTAATACCCTGTACGTAAAGTCTAAATATACCAGTCAACTCTCCTATATTTTCTACACAAAAAGGTACTTATTGAAATCTAAAATTAAGCGACTTGGCAACGTTGCAGTTGCAAATTTAGAACATAATGACATTTCATAATCAAGTTTTGCTTTCTGTTGTTGCAGTTAATATTATATTTTTTAAATAGTTTTTAATGATAAATGGGATGAATGTAATAAAAAATAAGAAAATAGTTAGTCCACAACTAGTCTTAAGCGTTTAAGTGGTTGCCATCATGGATTTCGTTAAAAATTCAGCAAGGAAGCAAAACGTGCGAAGTCAGTTTTGGTTTATCTGCAGTTCAAGTCTAAATAACGAAAAACTTACGCTTTATGGCTATATATAAACTTTCTCGAAACACTGACTATTATCCTGCTTTGTGTTATTTTAGGTTGTCACACAATGATGCCTAATATTTTTGTGAAATTTAATATCTAATCAGAAAATTTATGTTTTTTTCTTTGCCAAATTAAATCTAGATACCCTTTTTTATCAACTGTTTTACCAAATTACAACACTGTGCTCCCAAATTTGAATTCCCAATACTTTGTAAGAATCGCTCTGAACACCCGTGTTCAAAATATTTGCGTTATAGTTGTTTGATGCAACCAAATAACCCCACTTTTTCGGCAAATTAGCTATAGCTACAACTGCAACATCAAATAAGTATGGCTGATTGCATCTATTTTTCAGATTCTTTTGCTTGTACCAAAGAATATGATAGCTACTGCAATAGAATTACGGACATGTGTAAATAAATCGGCGCCGACATTCGAAGCCCTCTCATAAGCCCGCTTATAGAGATTCCGAAGCTGTCCATATAAGCGCGTGGTGATAAATCGTTCGTAATTCTGCCATTGGAACTGGACTTCTATTGGTGTAGATATAATATTCTTTGGTTATACTAAACATCTTAAAGGCAAATATCTCGAAAACGGTTGATCGGAGCGATTCCAACAAAGTATATCTATTTTTGTTTATAAAGCATAGGAAAATTTACTGGTATATTTTCGTTTTTTTACTTTGGTAATAAAGAATAGGTAATATATTAAATACATATATAAAAGGTAAAAAAGATCTGGCATTATTCTCCTGGTACAAACTGTCCCTGTCCAGAAAAGAAAAATTAAAATGGAGATAAAGGCTGAAAAAAAGGTATGATTAAATTAAAAATAACAAAGAAAAAGTAAATATAAAAAGAACCAATCAATATTTAAAGATGAAAGCAAAAAAATAGTCAAACCAAAGACAATTACAGTTTCACTATAGACTCCAAGAACAATGCTAAACTTTTAGACATCAGTTTGGACCCTGGCTTGGCTGAATTTATGAAGCGGCAAATTATACGTACTGTTTACGTGTGTACTCGATGGATACCCGCTTCATAAATTCCACGAAGCGAGCGTCCAAGCTGATGACCAAAAATTTAGCATTGTTCTGGGTGTCTATAGTGAAACTACAATTGTCTTTGGTTAAACACATCAATGAGTAAAGCAACCACTTAAAGCATTATAGAAAAACAAATAAAAAGTTGTAAGTAGGGAAAACTTATTAAGTTTTTTTTAAATTTACTTAAATAAAAAGTCTAAAACATCATGCTAAACTTAAGTTTTTGGGCTATTCGGCCGTCGTTGTAAATTTTGTATGTTTACGTTTCGCCAGCGCGAGTGGTTGGAATCCTCAGAAGGTTCCTAGTAGACTACTTGCGTACTGTGTAAAACGACGGCCGAATAGCCCACACAACTTAATTTTAGCAGAAGATGGACGCGAAAGCATTACACAGTATATTCTAATACATCATATTTTCATAAATTATTTTTTGTCTCTCTTATCTTTCTACTGGGATAATTGCTTGCAGCAATCTAGAAACTTGCGTAATACCTAGTGTTATAAATTAAATAATTTTTAAAACCAAAAAAATATATATAAATGGATTAAAATGGATTAAATGGAAAAAATGTAGACTAAATAACAAAAATAAAAGGAAAAATAAATTATCAGGTGATCTGGGGTCGGAAAGTAAAAGGGTGAGTTTTTAAGGGTAAAAAACGTTTTTGTCAATTTGCGGCAAAGTAACTGGTCCTATGGAAATTCATTTTCCGAGAAAACTTACCGTGGTAATGTATACTTTTTTATACCATCAAAAAGTAGAGATGTCCTCAGAACAAAAAGCTTGCCGAATTTTTTGAAAATGCCGATATTTTGACACGTAAATTTTCGATTGAAAATAAGGGTACTTTTTCAATATTAAGTCAAAATGTATTAAAATAAATATTTTAAAACCAAAAAATTACAGTATGTTTTATATAAATAAAGGTACGTTTTCACCAAATTTCGCAAGAAAATAATTGTTTTTGTAACGATTAACATAAAAAAACAAATACATGGTTTAAAAAAATTACATAAATTTTGAGGTTATGTTAAGAAAGTGTCAATACAAAAATTGTAGCTCTTTTAATTACCCCAAACCATACTATTATTTTTTTATAAGACTTGTTGTTTGACCAAAAATCCAGAAAAACCGTTTTTACATTTTAATCCCCCTCCCCCGCCTCCTCGAACCTAGATCGCCTTAAATTTTTAAAATACTTTTTACCTTTTACTATAGGTCTTATTCTACTATATTATTTTTTGTTTTAAAAATTATCTTCCCTGGATTTAATACCTTAAACATAGTATGACCTCGATGCTGATTTAAAATAAAGGGAATAAAGTTGGTGGCTTATTCTTGGGTCACTCTGTATGCAATAATTAACCATGAAAAAATCCGTAAGTCAAAAAGAAAAAATATATGCCTAGGGGTTCTTTTTAAAAACTAAATCACTAAATTTTGTTGAATAAAAATACTAAAAGCACGTGGGCGTTAGACATTTGTTATTTTGTAAAAGCTAAAAGTTTGGTCAGCGCATGCTCCCAAATAAGCGATGGAAGACTATAAAGTTTCACTCATAGTGGCTTACAAGGTACAAGGTGTCAAAGGTTAATGAATTAAAACATAACTTTCGTCATTTTGTAAAAGCGGAATTATATACAGTGTGATGAACTTAACTATACGTGTAAAATATTTTATTTATATAATTTTAAAAGCAAACTTATTCTTTATAAAAATGTTTGCTTTGTCTAAAATACTAAAAACTATTATAACATTTGCTGTAGGAATATACAGGGTGGTTCAAAATCGCTAAATTATGACTTTAAAAAATCTAAAAATCGGAACACACTTTTGAGACTACCTAAATTAAAAGCGTAATAAAGTAATAAGAAGTGTTTTATTTTTTTACTGTTGGTTATAGTTTTGGAGAAAATTAAGGTTAACATTACAAATAAACATTTAAAATTTTTTTGCTCTTGCACTATAAAAAAGTGCAGTAAGAAGATTGGTAACTTGCTATAATAATAATTTATGAAATAACTGGTAGCTTAGGTTTACCAAGTACATGGGGGCCTTCCATATCTTGACTTATTATTATCGTGGATAACTGTAGAACTAATTAAGGTATCAAGTTGGGGTGGTTTATTATATATAAGCCATTTTGTTGTAATATTCCATTAGCACAAAAACAAAATGACCAATATTCCGATATACTTATGTATTTGCTTCTATATTTTCAAACCATTTTCTTTTCTTAAAAATAGATGTTTTATTTTAAAAAATATCGGATTTATGGACCTGCAAATAATTGATTGAAAAGTAATTGAGAGTATTAATTTGACAAAGAAAATGGACAACATACCAAAGTTGATTTATAAAGGGTTGCGCCATTACTCGACTTATTAGATTAAAGGTCAGGGACGCCAAAAAGGGCATAAAACAGAAAAACATTAAAAAGACTAGGTAAAGCTTATGATAAATTTACTGTGGTCTAAAATTTTTGCTTTTTGTTTTCGGCAATTGATTATGTACAAAAAAAAGGGTAAAAAGGAACTACAACGTTAAAGGTGTTTAATTATTTCATTTGGTCAATGGACCCCCAAGTATTAAAAAACCGCGGAGTGCTACCATTTAGAGGGGTGCGTTTTTTTGGTTAGATCGAAAACTACGCACTTTTTCCAGGTAGTAGTCAATAGAAAAGTTATAGGAAATTAAATTCTTCATCGAATAACTCTTGCAGAATTAAAAAAACTTATTTTTGACAAAGATATGCTCAAAAAACGAAGCAAAAACGAAAAAACACGTTTTTATTTTTTTTAGCATTTCGGCGTATACCCTTTTTAATGGGGGTTAAGGTATAGGCATTGGTTTATAAAAAGAATCTCAATCCTTTCATTACAGAAAAACGCTAGGTAGAGGTCTTCAGAGTTCGTAATCTTCAAGAAACGATTTTTTAAAGTTTGCCCCTCACATCATTCTTTGGCAATATTACTCATTTTTTCGCAAACAATGTTCTCTAACGCAGTTTTGGGTATAGGCAATAAGATATTCAGTTGAAAAAGAAAACAATTACCTTTAAAACGGTCTAGTGTAGGGGGCTCTAAGACTATTTATAAGTAAGATATGGTTCTTCAAGTTTTTATACTTTTAACAAGTTTTTGTAATTTATACGTATATCTTTTTAATTTCTCGTTATAACTATTTATTTGTGCGTCTATGTATGCATGATGCAAATTAAAAAAGAAAGCCTTTTTTTTATCTTCAAAACTGTATATTGTCAAAAATGCCGAAGTTAATTTTAAGGAAAATATGGTTAGTGTCATACTGCAACGATTTTTGTTAATTTATACATATTTTTATTTAATTTGTATTTTTTTTCTACGACGGTTTAATAAGTCAGTTGGCAGGAACGCTAAATTTCATTTTTAACCAATTGTAAATATTTTAAGAAACCTATTACTTTGTATTTAGCAAATTTTCATGTTCAAATAATACTTTTAAATATATGTTTCAAAGGATATTAATAAAGCCAATATTAAAAATACCCATGTGTATTTAGGTAAAATAATACATTTTAATATTATATGTAAGCAAATGGACAGAGCGAATCATTTAAAATTGTAAATTTATTTGTTTTTGTGCTTATAGAAGGTCACATCAAAATAGCTTAAATATAATAATTGCCTTAACAAAAATTTTAGGCATTTACCAAAAAAAGTTTCAAAATTACTTTATTTGTTCCAATGTCATTTGCAATCAAAATAAGTCCAGATATAGACGGCAACTAAGCATAAACACTTATTATATATGTATATTTAACAAAATAAATGACGATAGTTTTAAAATCTTTCACCTTAAATATCTGTAAAAATTTTGCAGATAAAATATAAAACACACGTACTTAACATTTTTTTCTCAAATATCCTATTTTTCTAGATAAATTTAGATGCAGATAAATTTGGAACGAAATATATATTTTGTTTATTGATGTGCATCAAAAAGACTTACAGAAAAAAATAATAGCTTTTTGTATATCTTACATACTTTATGATTATTAAAAAATTATAATTGTTTACGGATGGGGTTTAAATAAGGAGAAGTTGTTTAAAAAATAATTTAAAAAGGTTTAAATTTAAATTTTTAATAAAAATTTTAGTTAAAAAAGATAGAATTTGCGAAGAGAAAATTTTAATTTTGTATACAAGATCCTCAAAAAATTATTATTTTGCTATTAAACATAATAGTTTTTAATAGCAAGTCCCTTTCTTTTTAATTTTTAAGCAAAAGGCCATTTCCTATAAATATTTATGCAAAATTATTTTAAACAATTTATTACAAATATATCATTTTAAGATTTAAAAAAAACCTTGAGCATACCGGTGTACAACTGAAAAAATTGTATAAAATGAGAAGGAAAACGTGGTGTTTAAAAAGTCAATTATAAATTTATTATTTATTATTGTTAGGTATATTTGTTTTTTTATTGTGATAACACCAAAATCAATTTATTTTTGATATCCCTATAAAATAAATAAAGGCGAAATTGTGCCGTTAATTTAGCTATTAAAAAAGAATTTCGGCATATTTCCTAAAAATAAAAAATAAATAAAGCATAATTGAAGAGATGCCAAAATATAAAGTTTTTTCTAAACATACTAATATTCACAAATTAATAATAAGAGAGAAATATTTTGTCGAAGGGAAAAACATATTTTAAATTTATTTTGATAATTTTGGATGTGTTTTGAATATTGTAAAGAATTTCGGTACCTTGTAGTATTTTAACTTTTTTTTAGATCTGATATCAAATTTCTTGCTAGCTATAAGTACAACTGCCACATCATGCACTAAACATCTTAAACGTAAATATCTTAAAAACGGTCGCTCACAGCAATTCTCAAAAATTATACCTTTTTGTATGGCATATGAGTGTTTACTGGTTAACTTGGATTGAACAAATCGGGACGCACAAAAAAGTGTAAAATACTGTGCGCCCTCTAGTTTACACATTAAAATTATTTTCGAAAATTAAAAATATCTTTTTCACATTGACACCCTCTATCATCCTTAGTATCAACTTTTGAATATATATGTATGTTTTGGTAAATATTAAAATTAGGTTTAGAATGTGTACTTTCTATTGTTCCATGAATTAGCAGATAGACTGGACAGTTTTTAACTACAGGCTCCATTTAATAGTTTAAACTAGATAAAGAACGCCAAAACGTATTCAATGGTTTAAAGTTGATACTCACCTATCCTTACGTCTACTTTAGTTCCAGATGGAATCTGCAATTGTTTAACGTGTCTTGTCATGCATAGTGCTACATCGCATACGTTTTGTGCATGAAGCGGTGTCGGTTCCGGAGCACCACACACTGCCAAATATATTTGACCAACAGTTTCAACCTGTAATATTATTTTAATTAATAATAGAATTATAGGACAGTATTAACTAAACAGTTAATTATTAAAATACAAATTGAGGTGATATAGTGACAGAGCAAATATTAAGATGGACTTCATAATAATAATCCTTTTAATTTTTTTAGGGGGATCCTTTGACGAGTCCACCACGAATATTCATACAGTCATATATGGAAGCGGAACTTTTTTCCAGCCTGTAAATGTTAAATGTTGTAGGTGTCGGACTGAGCAAACGCGTTACTTTTTTATCGGAAAAGCTTACCACAAGGTTGACCATGCAACTTTAAATTATTGTGCCAAAATTTGTAAGGGTTACAGTCAGGAAACCATAAGGCTCAAACACATTTCAAGTTTTGTGACTGTAACCTTTACGATTTTTAGCACAATGTTTAAAAATTGCATGTAAAAAATTGTGGTGAAGTTGTCTAACAAAAAGTGACGGCTTCGCCCAGTCCGACAACAAAAACATATGAGATTAATAAGGTGGGTTAAAGCGCCGCTTCCATATATGGCGGTATGAATATTCTTGGTATACACGGCAAAAGGAACCCCTCAAGAAAAGTTTTAAAAGGGTTCTTATCGTGAAGTCTATTTTATTACTGGCCCAGGACGTTGGGATCTCTATTTGACATTATGGGTGGCCTTGTAAGTCTTCCTAGTTTATGCGAGTAACTCCTAAAATTTACATGGAAACTTAAAGCTGTACAACGGATTTTTATTTTTTTATCTAAAAATTAAGACATAAAAACCATACCAAGTATGCATGGTGGCGCACCACAAACGCCTCGGTCTTTAGTATTTTTTTAAATATATTATTAAAAAATAATGGAAAATTATACAGGGTGCACCAAAAATTCATATAAAGCTAATTACTCCTAACACGTTAATTTACAACAGGATCGTTACGTAATGATCCATAATAGGAATTTATCTATAAGTATTTTTTATTTTTGTATTACACTATCTTCCTTTTTTTTTTAATGCGATCGTTAAAAAAACACAAATAAGCTTACATGCTAAATAAAAAATGGCACAGCTGAGAATATTTGCAATCGCTCGATTAATACATTTGCGACTTCTATGGTTTTATAAAAAGAACCATTACGCGTTTGTTTTCCTGTGGGAATTGTTCCGGTATTTCCAGTTATACTCTAGTTGATTTTGTGGGCACAATATATAATTTATCTCTGTCCATAAAGGTACATTAAATTGTTGTTAGTTGAACACACAAATGTCTTATTTGTTTTCAACAATGTCATTTGATTGTTAGTTCTGCCATTTAGTTATTTATAAAATTAAAAAAAACCCATTTTAAATATTTAAAAATTGGTTTTTAATCAACCTTTTAAAACATTCAGAAAATGTTTATTTCTTGTTAACATTTTAATCATTGCTATATTAACATTCGGTTTGTGAAAATAGTTGTGGGGCATTTGGTTCATACTTTACTTTAATGTAACAAATTAAAAACAAAAATATTTTATGCTTTAAGAGTATAAAAATTAATATCGAAATCTAAAGATGTAAAAATTGAAATTTGTAATTAAGAAAAACTACCTAAAATTATAAACAAATGCACTACTTGTAAAAACAATTAGTCATATAAAATTTGGTGTTAGTTTTGGTATTGTTAAAATATAATTTTGAGTATAAACATTATTTGGCTTTTCTCCAGAATAAAATTTAAAAGTTTATTTAATATTTTAAGAAAATTAAAACTTTTATACATTATGAAGAATAATTCTGCTCTTCAATAATATAATAAAAGTTATTATTGCTTTAAAAGAAATAAAATAATGAAATATTCAATATTAAGTTACTTACAATACAATATCTAATATTGAATATTTCATTATTTTATTTCTTTTAAAGCAATAATAACTTTTATTATATTATTGAAGAGCAGAATTGTTCTTCATAATGTATAAAAAGTTTTAATTTTCTTAAAATATTAAATAAACTTTTAAATTTTATTCTGGAGAAAAGCCAAATAATATTTTGTTTAAATTTAATCTCCCAGAAAACAAATAAAACATAAAATAATTTTGAGTGTTATAAAAAAATTGTTTATTTTATAGCTAATTTATTGGCAATGTGTCCAAAAATATATTTTTTTTATAACCGGTTAATACTTAAATAAATATGTATTGGGTACCAACTGGATGGGTAAGTTTGTTTATTAGCTTTACAACATACAAACTTGTAAACAATATATTGCTAGAGATGTCAAGCTTTGGCAAAGCTATGTATCTATTTTTGCAAATGCGGTAAAATTTGGATTTTTGAAGCTAGTATTGTTTAGTTTTTGTTAGTAAAAACTGCATTTTTGGTGGCATTTTTATTTGGTTATTATATAAGAAGGTGCCTAAAAAACTGGGACATGGAAATTAGGGTTCTATGTAAAATTGCATTTCTTATTAACTTTAACAACAATAAAACATAACTATCTAATTAAACAAGAGGTAAAACAAAATTTTGTTGTCACAGTTTTTTTGGTACGATGGTACGTACTAGTTAATCTTTCTATAGATATATTAAATTTTTATTGGTTTTTAAAAATAATGTAACTAGAATACCAGAAATCCTTATTTAAAAAAAAATAATACGCTTTTTTCTATCAGGTTAACTAAAATGTTTAATTTTTGTATACAAAAATTATTTTTATCCCCTTTTTTATGATCAAAAAAATATTTACTTAATTTAGGTTTATTAAGGATCTAAAAACATAAAAATCGTATTAGCAGACAAAGTCTGGCGGTAGCAGATAACCGCATGATGTATGCTGATAGACATCATTTCTAGTTTTTGCGTATTTTAACTTTTTTAAAGTGAAGTTTACGCTGGTCTCTTTTAAATTAATTTTTTAATTACTTATACTTTAGATGAGTTAGAATCAATTTTTTTGAATATGTATAAGAAAAAAAAAGTTAACCAATATCACCTATAAGGGGTTAAGTGTAAATATATGGTACTCAACTGCATTTTTTTAAATAAAAATATTTTTAAAATTTTTGTTTATTTTGACACCAACTTAACTTCTTGATTTTTTTATTTGATGTACAGTTTTTGTGCAAATAAATAGAAACTAGACATGGCAAAATCTCTATTTAATTAAAAAATAAATAACAAATGTTATTATTTATTGTACAATTTGACAGGGTCATTTTTTTTGTAAAGGTATTATTATTTTTATTATTTTATTAATTTTGTTTTTAGTCTGGTAACCAGGAATAATCTAGATAACTTAACAACAGATATACATGGTGTCCGGAAAGGTAAGGTCGTAAATGATAGGGGTCATAGAGTGAATCATGATAATGTTATAGTGTAGTCCGTTAATTACGACTTCGCATATTGCAACCAACCGTTTTAAGCGACGTAAGTACAGGCGTATGTTTGGTTTTAGTATAAGCTTATATGAAAAGATATTTGGTCATCACGACTTCGCTTATAACGACCCACCGTTTTTAACGACGGAATTTCATACATAATTGTCCGAGTACAACGACGAGTGTGTGGACTGTCCGTAGGAAATTAAGGACTTGAACAATATTCTGCTATTAATGACGATCTTGCAACGTATGAGAGGCCAACTAAAAAAATATGTTTTCAAAATGTTATTGTCGACAGCCAAGGTAGCGACAATAATAATGATTATTTTTCTCAATGGAAAATAAACCAATCAGAAACCACCATTATTTGGATAATTTTTGTTTAAATAAGTGATTAAACCCTATGTGCTGTTTATCCGCGAATAATTTTGTTTCATCCAAGCTAGTTGTCCAAATTGAAAAAAAATGTCAAACTTTATTATTAGTTAAATTCTGTGTTGTTGGCTTTAATGTAAGTTTTTCAGGAAATATTCTAGCCGTATACCACTTGACCTACAAATTTGAATCGAATAAACTACCCAAATATTTTTTGTAAGATTGATTTGGCAAGTAGTTTCATAGACAAATAATTAAAAAAACTTGAGTTTTTGATTTCAAAATAAAAACCCTTGACCGCTGCGGGAACTCGTGTTTTTATTAACTTATTGTACATTCAACTATTTTCTAAAAAAATCTTATTCAAAATATTGTTGGGTAGTTTAATCGAATAAATTTATAGGTCTTGTGATATGATATATGACAATGGCCTGGAATAAAAATTTATCACTTCGAGCGTATATGAAGCTCTAAAAGCTGCAGAACTGCTTAATGTGTTTGTGCATTCTAATTTTAAATGTGACACCATGAAATGTATTATGTATCGTTTGCATAATGCAGTCAGTAGTTTCTACTATAAAAATAAAAACCAAAAACAATCAAAAATAACACTTTTTTGCACTAAATGTTTAGTTGTTCCAATCACATATATGACGTACAGGGTGGCGCCTTTTCGTTGACCTTGCAGGGTATAGCGAAAACTAAAAGAGATATAACAAATCTGATTGCGCAATCTCAATTTCAATATTTGAAACAAATTCAATGGTGAAAGTAAATCATGGTTAACTTAATTCGATACAGAGTGTTTTTTAAATTGTGTCAATTTGGCCAGACACTTGTAACCCGTTTGATATTAGAGATAGAAAAAATCGTGAATAAAAGTAAAAATTTTAGGGATTTTTACGTAAAATTTGGTGGCGTACCTATATTTTTTCCATTGACTTTTAATTTAAAGTTATAACGCAAAGTTGTTTTTTTTATTGAACACCCTGTATATTTTATCATCAATAAAAAGGTCGCCATAAATCCGTAAAAAAATACCACATTTGAGATTTTTACATTTTTTCTAGTTTTGGAAATATAGCCATCAACAGGAGTTCAGTAATAAAATGGATTTTTTTAATAAAACACCCTGTATATTATATCACTATTTATAAAACATATTAAAGACCTTTAAGAATTTACCACATTTAAAATTATTTTCTTTTAACAGTTTTGGAAATATGAGCTTCCAAATCTTAGTGCGTATGTCTATTATTTTTTAAATTAGGATGGTCATATTTACAAAAGCATTAAAGATAAATATATCAAATGTGATATTTTGTTAAACCGGATCCTGTATCTCTTATCAAAAATTGTCTGTTGGTTTAGTACAACGTTATAACTGGATTCTACTGTACTTCATATAAAAAAGTTCTATCGGGTTACCTTAAGAACTTATTAAATTTTAAAGTTAAAATTTAAAAGAAAATAATTATAACTTTAAAGCTGTTACCACAGTACCAATGATATTTGGGCAACTAAGCTACCCTATAATAATGCCTTTTTTGTAGTTAAACGGCTGTTTAGTAAGTTTAAATAATACAAGGTGAGTCGATTTTTTATTTAGAATATGCATATACATTTTTGTCAAAAGTTTTACATTTTGCTTTAACCCTTTGATTTCCTAATCTTTTTTCTACAAAATAGGTATAATTTCTTTAAATTAATTTTTTGTACCGTTCTTATTTATAATATCGCATTTTAAATACAGACATGCCAGCATTATTATGTCAAAAAATATTCCACTTATTTAAGAAAAACAACAAATTATGGTAAAATTATAAAAAACGGTGGAAATGAGCGCCTTGAAAACGTTCAATATACCATTTTAATATTTTATTTATAATTATTTTATGAACAAAAGGCATTTGAAAGGTTGATATGAATGTTTTTAAAATGCGATTCTAAAAAGAACGTTTTAAATAGATATTGATACGAATAAAGTATACTTACATATATTTGTAAAAGAAAAAGCAATATGTTAAATTTTTTACCTATGTCAAAAATGCATACAGTAAATAAAAAATATTTGTATCAAACTGTAAAATTTTGACTTACTGAATTTTTTGCAGGGAAGTATTAGCATAGTTAGTTTAGTTGTCCGACTATTATTATTACGGTAAAAACGGTTAAAACATTATTTTGGCTCATTCTATTACCCGTAGCATTTACGACCATAGTTTTTCGAACACTGTGTGTACACATAAATAATAAAATTCAGTTTTTTGCCTTTCTCATATTGCCGTCCCATATTCAGCTTTTAAAAGGATAATGACAGTGGCACGCGCCTACTTAAGGGTTAAATTTACCATTTAAAAGTAACAGCTAAATTATGATCCAAAAAATAACATTTTGTTGCTCCTAAAAAAGTTGTTTTTTAAATTGCGCACTTTTATTCCGGGTGAGCGATTTGTATAATTTACCTTATATACATTAAAAGTGTCCATTAGCGAATCAAAACAGGAAAATACTGCATTCATTGTACTGACCAGTTCCATTGCATCTTCTACTGTTGATGAATTAAATCCAACTAATTCACAGAACATAACAGTAACGGCGTCGAAAGTCTATAAATAAAAGAAAAATATTATTGGCAAATAAACTAATATATACAGTATGTAGCAAAAAAGTGATAAAAAGTGTATAATATTTTTTTCTATAGCTTATGATATCTTGGAAAAATTAGGGGTAACTTAAAAAAAATTTACAATTTGGTGGATTTTTGTTTATAAAAGCGGTAAAAAGAATTGGATTATATTATAAACAAAAATTTAACATTTTAAAGATTTTATTTTGTTACATAATTTTAATATAATTTTTAATTTAAAAAATGAACTACCTACTTAAAGAATTAGTCTTAAATTTGCACAATAATCATAAGCATAGAAAATATTAAAAAATAAAATATGTTGTTTATTAGTTTATGTGCTATACAGGTTGCTACAAATTTATGAAAACACCATTAGGATCTTAAAAACGGTAAGAGATACAGGGTTGGTTAAATTGGGGTAAAGTTGTGCATTTTTATGCTTAACAACATTCCGTTTTAAAAATTTGCAGCCGTTGTCCGGAATTATCAGGAAAAAAACGACATTTATCGAAACGGCTTTTAGTTCTGGTTAATTTAAAGAGATATTTTAAAACAAAAGACGCATTAACGTTGCCACTTTTTCTGTTCCATAAAATGATATCACCAAATTTTAGATCCAACGTTTTGTCTTTTAGCAAACATTATCAGCTTTTTTTAATAGGCGAAATATTTGGTTTTAAACTTAATAAAATTGTATTTTAATTTTAAATTCAACGACATATCACACTTTACATTAATGGGACGTTTCGAACCGAAAAAACATCATCATTCTCTATTTTTTTATTACAAATATCGATTTTTACCTAAACATTTGGGAAATTTCCGTTTGCAAGTAAATATGCATCCTTTTGTTTATAACAGGCTACAATAAAGTTAATAAAGGCGTTTGATTAAATTAAATGCCTTATTTTATTACGTAAAAGTAAATGTATGTAAATACCAAATAAATACATAAAAAAAAATAATAATTAGTATTTATAAAAAAAAGATATAAAAAAGTAATTTTTAATGCAAAATAAGTGGATAATGGTATGCTGGTTTAAAACGTCGACTAAATGTAAAGTGTGCCATATTGTTGGATTTAGAACAAAAAAACGAGTTTTTTAAAGTTCAAAACTAAATATTTCGCCTATTTAGAAAAACAAAAACAAAGTTGATGATCATGGCTCCAAGACGAAACATTGTATCTTAAATTTAGTGAAATTATTTAATTAAACAGACAAAGTGGCAATGTTAATGTGTCGTTTGTTTTAAAGCATCTCTTTATATAAATGAAGAAAAAAATTAAAAACTGTTTTCCAAAATTTTGTTTTTCCGGATAATTCTGGAACGGCTTTAAATTTTTAAACTTTTAGAACGGAATATTGTTAAGCATAAAAATGCGCAACTTTGCCTCAATTTAACCAACTCTGTATCTCTTACCGCTCCCCATATTCTAATGGTGTTCCTTAAATTAGTAACACCCTGTATATTCAAATAATTTTAAAATAGTATATTTTGTAACATGTAGGAAAAGCGATATTTTTCCGGATGATAGTGATTTTTTTATTAGCTGTACCGGCCGGGGAAAAACCAAATATTTGGAATTATGCATTTTTGTGCTAGGTCGAGGTTAGAATTTAAAAAAGTTGCTTTTAAATAAAAGGAAAGAAATTGCGTATAATTAAAAATCGAAGAAAAATCAAGGTAGCAGGCCTTTACTCTGATTCTTGAAGTTTTGTTAATTTACGATGTTAATTAAATTTGCGCCTAAAAATGTGACGTTAAATTACACAGCCACACAAAAAGGAAATAATTTGTTGCTCCGAAAGACAGATCAGGGACTGTTTATGTTTTTGGGGTCGCTAAATCAAAATATAAGATCGGTTTGATCTTATCAGGTGATGTTTAAGGTAAAATCATTAAAATTCATCGAAAATAGACTTTTATGTTTTTGGAGTTGAATCCGCATCCGGAGTCAGTTTCTTCTGATGATAAGACCTTGATATGACCTTGATCTCACTTTGATGGGGTCAATTTGACCACGAATTCGAATTCAGCGACTCTAAAAAAAATTAAGGATACTATGATTGTGGTCTGTTTTTTGGCACATTTTAATGAGTTTACCTTGATGTAATCTTGACCTCAACTTAATGGGGTCAAGACGTCAATTTGACTTTGGATTCAGCGACCCTAAAAACATAAAGATTATGGTCTATTTTTAATGAACTTTGATGATTTGACCTTGAAATGACCTTGACCTTGATTTGATGGGGTAAAGCTGACCACGGATTCAGATTCAGTGACTCCAAAAACATAAATATACCTTAATTGTAGTTTATTTTTAATAAATTTTATTGATTTTACCTTAAATTGACCTTTACCATGTCATGATGGGATCAAATCGACCAACAAAACAAAATGTTGGGAAAACTGGTCGCATGATCCAAAACTAATAAATACAAAATTTTACTTCAATTGTTATAATAAAGGCAAGTTATAACTAAAAATATAAAAAATGCCCAGGAAATAACTACTTTTGTTTTCTTAAATAGAACAAAATTTTATAAGTAAATGTTGTAGATAATTACATTTTCTGTCAAAATTCAAAGTTAAAGCATGAAAAAAAAATGTAATTGTCAATTTTTACATTACGCATTACACCTTAAATAATGGTCAAGGGATAGCAAATTTCAATATATTTTTTTTTAATAATGCCTTAAGTAGAGTATTTTAAAAACCGTTAATGCATAAGGTAAAAAATTACCAAAAATATTTTTTTAACTTGAATTAATTTTGACGTAAAATTTAATTCTCTACGACATTTACTTATAAAATTTTGTTCTATATTAAAAATAAAGATACTTTACTCTTGGTCACTTTTTTTTATTTTAAGTTATAGCTCTCCCTGTATATTACCAATCGAAGTAATATTTTGTATTTATTAGTTTTAGACCATGCGACCAGTTTTCCCAAAGGACACTTAAATATTCCATAATTTTTGGTCCATTTGTCCTCTTGTAACACCTATCCTGGGACACACTGTATATACGAGTTAAGCCAAATAAAAAGTTCATAGGCAATGCGTGAAAAGGAGGCAGTATGAACACTAGCGAGTCGAGATTAGACAAGAAACACACACAGACCAATGATTTGTTTAATCTTTAGGTAATTGCAAATTAAAAATACCACGTTACAGAGTTTTAAGTGTAAAAACCTTTTGAAAAAATTAGTTCTCCATAAGCATTTGCCAGTTGCAAATATTTATATTTGAAGGTAATAATTTTGTTATGGTAGACTTAAATGCAGATTTTTCTGAAGACTGAAAGATTGTATCGACTCAACAGAGAAAAAATGACTTAGGGTCGGGCCTTACATAACCGCAACGAGCCAGCGGCCGTGCGCTTAACCGGTCAAATGTAGGGGAGAGCTGCAAAAATTTTGCATTTAATCAAACTGCAGTAATAAGAGTCGATTATATTACGCTTTAAATTACACCTGATCATAAATTAAATCTTTACAAATAAGGTTATACAGTTTTAAAAGTTGACCACATATAACCACAGCGAGTCCGGCACTGTGCCCGACTACATACCCCGCACCGCATTTCAACAAGTAAAAAAATATTGGTTTATTTGATTTCTCAAAATATCAATTTAAAAAAACCTATAAAACAAAAAACAACAATGTATTTGTAGGTTTTACTCACATATTATTCACAAGATGTAACAAAAAAATTAATTTTGCGCTTTTTATTACTTATTAAATTACTTTTTCTATTTAGTATATAGTATTGTTTGTTTACAACAACTAACCTTTAACCACAGACTTTTAATTTTATATGTAATGAACTGAAATAAAAGGTGACACCCGTAAACTTAAAGCTTGGTTTGGGGAACACCGGCGCTATCCGATCCAAGTATGATTTAATTTCCTAAGCATATTTCAGATCGTACAAGATACGGTCGTGGCACGATGCGGGTCTTGTGGGACATCGGTGCGTTTATTTGTGGCCTGACTTTAACCTATATTGTACTTTAAGTTTGGGAAAAGGGGAACAGAGATAAGTAGGATAACTTAAAGCTTGGTTTGGGGAACACCGGCGCTATCCGATCCACGTATGATTTAATTTCCTAAGCATGTTTCAGATCGTACAAGACACGGTCGTGGCACGATGCGGGTCTTGTGGGACATCAATGCGTTTATTTGTGGCCAGACTTTAACCTATATTGTACTTAAAGTTTGGGAAAAGAAGGGAACAAGGAACAGAGATAAGTAGGATAATCTGCTTTTATTTAATCAAAGAGATATACATACATGAATCAACAGACTTAGCTTGACAAAAATGTTTTGTATATTTTTAGGGGCATAGAAAGTGCTTTTGAATTTTTCGGGATTAATTTGCCCCACTTTCCTCTATCACCATAGAATCGGGCTCGGTGCGGTTATGTGTGGCCCGACCTTTATCTGTAAATAAAATACTATTTTTAAATAAGTTGGTCTGGTCTATTTTTTTCTTAAGGTTTTACAAAATTTCTTACGTTCAATTTAATCTTCCGAATGATTATGTTAAATAAAAATTTAAGAGCTAGAACAAGGATCACTTACAGCCACAAAGGGACACACATAAACCTCTCATTCTTTTCTTGCGGCTGGTATCAGACGACGTTCCTGATCATCACTACAATATTTTGCACATCGATTAAAAATACATTTAGTCTGCTTAAACTTTTGCTAAATACACTTAATGATTTTTCAAGGTAAAATTAGCTCATTTAAACAGTAGTGCACACTATTTTTGTTTTATATTACCAATTTTGTTAACCACGAAATAATAAAATTAAAATAAACAGCCCTGAGAAATGCGTACATATCAAAACGGATTTGGTAACGTGCAGTAAAGGTACGTGTATCTACTAACGCAAGAGGGAAGAACTTTTTTTTACTAAATGTTGCTTTGTATTCCAAAAGTGCAGGACAAATGTCAACAGTTTCAACTTTTTGACTCTACTAAAGCAACTAATATCAGAAAAAATTTAAGCCTTGTTTTTCGTTTTTTACGTTTACGCATTGTCGTGGAAGTGTGTACTTCGCGAAACTTCGAGAACTAAATGTGTCAAGCCACATATCTGTTCCTACTTGTTTAGACTTTTCCTTTAATCTTGAGATTAAAACACGGAACACACAGAAATATTTTTATTTTGTTGTTAAAACAATAACTAACTTATTGGAACATCATGGATTTTTTCAGATACATGCAACATAAACAAAAAATTTCCTCATTATCACTTTGATGGATACGTATCTTTAGAGCGCAACAAAGTGAATCATCTGTCCCGCTTTGTTGTTGATTTACTTGTCTATTCTACTAACCTTTTTATTTGGCTAAACGTGTTCGTTTTCCAACACTAAACTATTTAAAAAAAATCTAATTTAATAATAAACTTTATTTAAAAAACTTTTTCAGATAAACCAAAGAACGGAATTCGTGAGTCTTTTAAAAGCCGGCATAATGTAATTTTAATTAAAAATGAAGTACTTTTTAAAGCACTCTGAACAGCACGAACTTTTAAATAATACAAATTGTGGACCAAGTGCAGAGTGTAAATCTTTAAGCTAGAGTTATATATTTTTCCTTTTATAAATAATGTTTAGACTAAAATTTAAAGGAATTAGACTCGTTTCTTAAAAGTTAATTAAAGATAAACTTTTATTTAAAAAGAGTTTGCATAGATTAATGCTTAAACACTATTTGTATTAAGGGTATGTTAAAAAACAAATTGTAATAAACAAGGGTTTAAATTTGTAAATATGAAATGTCCCATTTTGGTGGCAACATCGGAGTATCTCAGTTATTCAACTTAAAACAAAGTTACAGTTTTCGCATATTTAGACTACTATTTTGTGAAACAAAAGATGCTATGAACAAAGTCGTCATAGCCCTCTTAGTTTTTGAGCTACATAGCAATATTGAAATTATAGCATTTTCAGGTACCCCTTGTATCTAAGCTGACTAACAAATAATTAAAAAGATAAAAATCGATTTCTATAAAATAAATTACTAAGAATTAGGGATGCGCGATGTCATCGATGGTATAAAAACATCGATGTTGGGTTGATCAATGGTCAATGTTTTGCCATCGATTGTTGGGTATGGAAAATGTTGGGACAATGTTTTGAGAATAAGAATATGCATGTTGTGTAAATACTAAAAAGTTTTAAAGTTAGAATTTTAAAATATATTTTTAAAAAATTTACTATTCGACCATCGATCATCGATATTGAGGAAACATCTGCAGTGCATATCGATTTCCAACATCGATGTTTGGCTTCGATGTCGCATCCCCACTTGGAATGCAGTGTAGTAGTAAGATTTATTATTATTATTATTATTTTTAAATATTTACCAATGTAGGTTTTTATAAGTGGAACACCTAGTGTATTTATAAAAACAAAAATATTTTAACAAGCTTTTCAAAAATACATAAAACATTGGTTTTATTTTGATAAACAACGAAAACATTCCCTATTTTTTATAATTTACATTAAAAATTTTGCAAAAGGCCATGCAAAGAAATCGGTTAATATTTGTTTTGATTCAGTTAATTACTGTAATAGTGCTTACCTCACGACTTTAGAAACTGAATTTTTGCTATTAATCTGTTGTTATTCTGTTATAAAAATATAAAAAATTAAGTAGGGAGCTTTTTTTTAACTAAATATTTAATTTGTAATTAGCTGCTTTAAATAATTTTTTTGATTTATTGTAAGCAAAATTCATTTTGTCTATTCTGGATTAAGAAAAACATAAAACAGTAAATGCGTTGCATTGGGTAAAAAGTTAAATTACTATAATAATTTAATATGTGTTTTTTAAATGAAAAATAAACATATGCTAACAATAAATCAATCTTTAAAAAAAATAAGTTAATGGTAACGTTCTATTTTTTTGTTATTCTGTATAGATAAATTAAACTTTAAAGAAACAGCAGCTTGATTTTTTTATAACTCCTTGCAGCAATTTTTAGTATTTTGACTATAAAAATTTCTTGCACATATCAAAACAAGTATCTTATAAAAAAATTGGCTTTTTATGTTTTATTTATAATTAAAGTCTCCCTTAATCAAACCATAACGTATTCTCTTAAATTTAAAGAGAAATCGATGGTAAATTTTTTGAAAATTTATTTTTGAAATATGGTATTATCGTTAGAATATGGCATTTAAGAGCTGAAACTGAATATTGATACAAAATTTAGAAATGAAATAAAAAAGACGTTTTTATTATTTTGTTAAGTTTATGGTCGTCGCTTATTTTTGGGCTACCCTTAGAGATAAATTAACTATGAAAAAGCTTAACCAAAAATAAACATTACCATGTTTCAGCGTTAAAAAAAAACACACTATTTAATTTTAAATAAATTTGTTTCAACCCACGCGTCCTCACTTTATGGACCTTTACCCACGCAAAAATTTGATTAGTTCCTGCTAACTTGCAGATCCAACTAAACTACTTAAAAGACACAAAATATATTACCTCACATGTACTTAAAGGATCACTGCCGGCTCTTAATCTATCAGCTACTGGTTTTGGTATCATGGAGTATAACAAATCATCACCTCGCTTTTTCCATACTTCCAGAAGACTCAAGTTGGATTCTAATTCACTGGCACGCTGTTCAGCCTTGTCGAACATTAACTCTAATCTTAAAAAATATATAGTGATTTTGGCCATATAAAGTTATGTTTGGTATGACAGGCAGAGTATAAAGAAAGAAAATTTAAACAATAAGAAACTTGGTATTATTTAGTCTGGGAGGTTTGGGCGCTAATTTCTTTTGCACAATCATGGTCAGAATAAAATGTTGATTACATCGATATAATGCCAGCTTGTATCCTGGTCAGAAATTGTTGAAACAATTAGGAAAAATTGTTTTTTGTATCATCTAAAATTTTATTTAATTTTTAATGCAAAATTTAACCATTTTTAAACAAAAAGCGATTTAATGAATTATTTATGAAGTATCAATTACTTAAACAATTAAAAATAAGCAATTAGGCCTAACATTACCATGTAAATATTGTAGGACAATATGAAAAATTTCACATGATATATTTTTTTATGCAATCCTCGAAACTTTTTGTAACAATTGTAAAGTAAGCGATTTAACAATTTCAAATATCTTGATCTTTCATAATTTAAATAGAAACTTTGTCGCTGTGTCACCATCAACTTTTCGACCAAGGTAAATTGCACTAAATCGTTGTATACAGGGTGTAATTTAATTGATGGCTTAAAATAGAGGGTATGATTTTTAAGCTTATTTTTAAGAAGAGAAGTTTATATAAACATACAAGCCCCGTCTCAGTAAAGTTGGCCCAACCAGCTAAAATATGTAATTATGTTAGGTTCTTTTTTGTTTCCTCTAGGAACGGCCCAAACACTTAAACTATCAAAACTTATTTAAAGGTTAAAAGTGCACTAAAAAATTACCCTCAACTGTTTTAACATTTATTTAATGGTTTAAATCATCCTAAATGAGGTTTATTGGTACAATTTTTTTAGGGTATGGTAGGGTGTTTTTGATAATATCCAGTGACGTCACTTTGGAAATTTCTAAATCCAAAATATTATCGGTTACTTCCCAAAATTTTTATGAAAATATTGCCGGTAGGAATAAGACTCTAACATTCTACAATATTAAAGAATTTCACCTATGCCGGTTTTCAATGCAAATGCTGTGGAGTCCTTTACAAATATAAATTTATATCAGTTGGGCCAACTTCACTGAGGCAGGGGCTCGTTTGTCCTAAACCACTTAACTTTTTGAGAAACAGAGTGTTCATTTCAAAAAAAAATGTTTTTAAATGTCCTAACTATTCTTAATCCAATTTTGTTTTAATTTGGCAGTATTAATAATGACATTAGGGGTAATTTATCACTAACTTAATTACATTCAATAGGTCCAGTGGCGTCTCGAGGGGCAACTATAGGAATATTTTTATTAAAAATACGGTACGCCACTGACTGTGTAAATGTGTGTAAAATTTTTGTGCTTTCTTTAGATTGAGCAAATAAAAATACTGCATTTATGACTCCTAATTTTTTTCAGTATCTTGTTTAGTTTAAAAGAGAAAAAAATAAAATTTACTTAATTGCATATTTTTAGACCATAAAAGAAGCATTGCGGAATCTTTTTCTTTTACAAATCAGGTCTTATAACTTTTATTTAGCAATTATGTAACAAAAATAATAAGTATCTATTTAAATAAGGTTTATATCCAGTATAACACTTTTTACAAAAATAGGTGTTTTTGAAATTTTTTGGTTTTTTGAAAATTTTAACAACCTGTATTAAAAGTTAAAACGTTTAGGACATATGTAATAATAGATATGTTTCGATTGAGTATAGATCTTATATATTTTAATTTTTTATTTATTATTCTTGTTTATTGTAAATTTAAAATTTACCACACTTTTTATGTTTGCACGTTTTAAACCATTTATTTATACGTAGGTATTACTTTAATATGTTACAATCAGGTATAGAGCTTATATAGTGTGCCCCAGGATAGGTGTTACAAGAAGACAAATGAATCAAAAATTTATGAATTTTAAAACGAATTTTTGGGAAAAGTGATCGCATGGTCCAGAACTAATAAATACAAAATTTTACTTCTTTGCTATTATACAGGGCAGGTTATAACTAATAATATGAAAAATGTCCAGGATTTCACTACTTTTAATTTTGAAAATAGAACAAACTTGTATAAGTAAATGTTGTAGAGATTTAAATTTTATGTCAAAATTTGAAGTTAAAGCAGGAGAGTTAAAAAAATGTAATTGTCAGTTTTTACATTTGCGCCTTACAACGTAAAAAATGGGCAAGAGGAAGCAAAATTTAAAAGAATATATATTAATTTTAAATATTAACAAGAAATTCACTGCCTTAAGCCAAGTATTAAAAAAACTGGTAATGCATAATGTAAAAAGTTGACAAAAATGTTTTTTTAACTTTAATTGTTTAACCTTAAATTTTGACATTTTTAATTCTCTACAACATTTACTTATACAATTTTGTCTTATTTTCAAAAATAAAGGGATTTGGCTCTTAGCCATTTTTTATATTTTTAGTTATAACTCGCCCTGTATATTATTATTCGAAGTAAAATTTTGTATTTATTAGTTTTGAATCATGCGACCAGTTTTCTCAGAAGGACGTTAAAAAATTCCAAAATTTTTGGTCCATTTGTCCTCTTGTAACACCTATCCTGGGACACACTGTATCTGTTATGTGTCAATGTTGATATTTTTATTTTTTGTCAATTGTTGATTTATTACATTTTTTTGTTTTTACATGTTTAAGGCATTTATTTCTACTGAGGTATTACTTTAATGTATTTTAATTAGGTATACATCTTATAATCTATGGCATGTATACTTATTTTATTTTTATTTATTAAGTATTTACCATAATGTTTATATATTTACTGACAAACCTATTTACCACAATGTATTTTTTTGGTAATAAAAACTATCTATCTATCTATGTTCATATGGACTTTTTTTTCCTAAAATAAGCCAAGGAATCATACCCTGTATTTTAAGCCATTAATTAAATTACACCCTGTATAGTCCAAGGTTTTTGTAATAGCATTTTGTACAGAACTTTTAGAGACGCCCTGTTTTCTCTATAACCTTGTATTATTTTTAAAATGTTAAAGAATGAACCAACCGCAGTAGGCAAAAAAAAAAGAATAAAAAATGGTTTATTTTTTTCAAAATATTTTAAACGCCGTGCTCACTAACTAATTGTACACAAAGAAAGCACAGATTTCTTATGATTTAAATAAATAAATGTTTAAAAGTTTATAATGTAAAAATTTCAACGTAATTTTTTTTATTTGCTTATTTTTAAGTCATTTTTTAAGAATTAAATCAGTTTTCTAAGGTATTTTGACATGCAAAGTTCAGCTCCGATGTTTGGATTGAAATTGCATAAAATAAAAAATATTTTTTACCTAAGTAAAAATTACTTTTTTTATAATAATAGCGTTTAAAAAACTAATAAAACTTTTAACTTTTTAAGAACTAAAATAAATTATTTATTAAAAAATATATATTTTATTTTACACCTATTTTTTTTTAAGGTAATTATAGGCGATAAGAAAAAATGTATAGGGCATTTTTAATAAATTTTTGATGCTTAATAATTAATCATTCTTTTCCTTTAGTGCCATGCTCTGTATGCAGAGCATAAGCGCCTTCTCGCACATATCTGTGGTGCGTACCAAATTGTTTGCACACGGATATGCAGGACCGTCTTTATATGGCTTCCGAACCACAACGTAACAGGGTGTACTAGGCAGAATTCGACACATTGGTTTGCCACTGCATTTGTAAGTAAGCATTTTTAAAAATATATTTTGTTATTTTTTTCAAAATATTTTTGCGTTTTTCAAGCACCCTGTACATAAAAGGGTAGTTTTTATTATAGCTTTTAGCATTTTAGACTGAGCAATTTTTTTATAAGAAATTACTTTTTTCGAAATACTAAAAACCAAATATTTACATTTACTAAGTAAGTCCATCCGTGGACACATTGTATATTTATCAAAGTAGCTGCAATTTTTACAATTCGATGGCTACTAGCATTAAAAAAATTGAACTCACTGTCCTTAAAGTTTTTCTTATTTCGGTACAAATTATAGCTTTTAGTCTGGACTATTTTTTAAACCTATTTTTAATCTCCACCTTAAAGAAAACAATTCACTTTACATAATTCTCTATATAATGCGGTATAAGGAACTACAAACCTAATAAAAATTAAAAAAAAATTCCCAGGGTTTTTCTGTCACGATAAAAACTGTGCTGGAGGCAAATATTTGCCATTGGCTTTTCTAATCTGTAATCTGCAGACACCAAAAAAGAAACTCAGATATTTTTGACGAGGGTTAACACTGAACTTGACGGATTGTTTTCACTTAATCGGTATTTTTATTTTAAAAACATTGTGTTTTTCACAATAGTAATGTACCTGGTAATATCAACGTAATTCATTTAAAAATAAATTTATACAATATTAATCTTTAATAATAACATACTTTAAAAAATCATAATGATAACTACCGGCAACGTACAAGTAAAATATGGTTTAAAAGATGTTTAAAAAAAAAAATTGTTTGCCGGCAAAAATTGTTAAAATTTAGTATTGGTAATTTATAGGTCCATGTGTCAATCAACGTTTATTTGGCCCAGCGCAAAATTACTCTGTCTCTGGTAAAAAATAAATAATATAAATTCAAGTATTTTGTTAGTGACTTTTTATTTTAAAAATTGATACAGTGTCCCATGATAGGTGTTACAGGAGGACAATTGGAAAAAAATTGATTTTTAAACAAATTTTTGGGAAAGCTGGTCGCATGGTCCAAAGCTAAATAAATACAAAATTTTACCCCCATTGGTATTATACAGGACGAGTTATAACTGAAAATATAAAATATGCCCAGAAACTAATTACTTTTATTTTTAAAACAGGACAAAATTGTATCAGTAAATGTTGTAGAGAATTGAAATTCATGTCATAATTTAAAGTTAAAACATAAGAGTAAAACAAAATGTAATTGTCAGTTTTTACATTACTCATTATCACCTAAATAAGGGGCAAGGAAGAGCAAAATTAAAATAATTTTAAATATATTTTTTTTCGCTGCCATAAGCCAAGTATTTTAGAAACTGTTAATGCATAATGTAAAATTGACAAAATATATTTCTTTACTTTTTTTAAAACTTTAAATTTTAACATAAAATTTAATTCTCTACAACTTTTAACTAACAATTTTGTCCTGTGTTTCAAAATGAAGGTACTTGTACTTATAACAAGCCAAAAAAGTGGTTTGCATTAGAATATGTGTCCGTCGGACAACCAGTCTTTGGAAAACCAATCATGTGAATAACTGATTACAGTTATTATAGTTATAAGTTATGGTGTAACAAGTCACATAAAGCACTAAGGTAAATTATTACTACATTAGGGTGTTGGAAAGTATCTAATATAAATTTTACTGTAAGCATAAAAAACAAAAATTGGCTTTATTCTATCGAACAGTTTAAAGTTTAAAAAATGCCTTTCAGAAAACCAGTCTGTTAAAAAATCAGTCATTTGGATAACTGAATTTTGTGTAAATGGGTACCTTTCTGGTTTTATTGTTTAAACCGATTAAAGTGCTCTGCTCATTGCAGGTTACAATTAATGAAATAATGACCTTTTATTTAAAATTAATAAATATTTGAAAAAAAGTTTACAAAAATAAAGACATTTTAAAACTGGGACAAAAAAGTTGATTAACTCCTTCGCGACCATAAAATTTTATTATTAATTTTTGTTTAATTTTACCGTCTCAAAAATTTTATTTATAAATTTAATAATTATTTATATTGAATAAAATATTTACAAATGCTTTTTAAAAAACTTTCCAAATTGTTACAACACAAGCAAAAGTTGAATTTTACAGAGATAAATCAACAGTCGGTCAGAGACCCAAACAGACTTTTATTGAGAAATTTGCTATAAAGGCACTTGGTTCAGGCCTAGTATTTACGTAAAATAACCGAGTAATACTGGAAATTATATTAAAAAATCTTATTATTCACTAACACTAACACTTAATACGCTAAATTACCACAATTTGTTGTGGTATGATACACATTTCTATGTAAATAAATATTCCTACATTACTACCAACCTTTTAATATAACAGCTGATAGCATACAAAAGAAAATCAAATATTAAAATTAAGCGACTTGCTATCGTCATTAACGCACTTATCGGAATAATTTTAAACTATCTTAGTGCTAAATAATAATTGAAGTAAAGATTTGTTTGCTGTTTTTGCAGTTAATATCGTATATTTTAAAAATGTTTTATAACTTTTGAATAAATGCCATAAAAAGTACAAAAACAGTTGGTCTACAATTTGTGCTAAGTGTTTTGGGAGTTGGCATCATGGATTCCATTAAACACTCTGCAATGAGACAAACCGTGCAAAGTCGGATTTGTTGCGTCTGCAGTTTAAGTGTAAATATCCCAAAACTTACGTTTTGTAGCTCTCTATAAAATTACGCGAAATGCTATCAGGTAACTATTCTCTGCTTTATTTAAGTATTTAAAAAGTAATGTCTATTATTTTTCTAAAATTAAATGTTTTGTTTTTAAAAGTACCTGCTTCTAGTCGAGACAAAAACCGAAAATTGAATAGTTTTTATAAATTTATAGAGGGTGACCCAACTCTATTTATACACGAAATAACGTCGCCCCTGTACAAGATACAAAAATTAACTTAAAATATAAAATGTTTATTCAGATACACCCCTTTTATTAACAGTACCAGTTAATATACAAGGTATCTTAAAAATGGATTTTTAATGTCAAGTAGGTTTTTTAAATAAACACTCTATATATTTTAACAATTTCTGACTCTAAATTAAATTTTACCATAAAAATGTATAACACACTATATATATACGTCAATAATTGCTGGTTCTTAAGATATCAACAGTATGCTGATATACTCATACACGATTAAAGTAAAAAGAAAAATAATATTTTGGTTTAAAATATTTTTTAAATATTTCTGTTCCTGTCAGAGTAACAAATAATATAATAAAAATTTATTAATAACCTTTCATTGTTAGAGCTACCCTTAGGTAAGTCAGCTATTTAGTTTATTTTAGATACATATTTACTTATCACCTAACCTAAAAACCAGTTATAATTAAGGCATTGCTGTTTTTAGTGCAATTTAGTATATGGGTATCTAAAATAAACTAAATTGCTGACATACATATGTAGTTTTAAAATAAAAGCTAATTTTTTACATGACATTATAATATTTTTTATTCAGGCAGTGACAAAATTATTAAAAAAATTGAATTAAAATATTACTTTCTTTTTCACTTTTAATCGGTAATGAGTAAGTCAGCATACCGCTTATATCTTAAAAACCAGCAAAAATGGACGTATAGTGTGTTGTACATTTTTAGTATAGTATTTATTACAAACCTAAAATAAACAGGCTGTTTTATTGAAAAAAACTTCTTGACAATAAAAATTATGTCTTTGAGATACCTCGTATATTAATTAGGACTGTCAATAAAAAATGGGTATTTAGATAATATTTTTTTATTTTAAGTTAATTTTCGTATCTTGTACAGGGGCGAAGATATTTCGTGTATAAATAGAGTTGGGACACCCTGTATATTATATATGTCTAGAGTAAAAATTGTTACAATTTTTAATATACAGTGACCGCCAGAAATGTTGAACCATATGAAACCCTTTTTTATTTTTGATTTCTCAAAAAAAAATTATGATAAAAATCTCTACATACAGCGAAACTTACAAAACAATAATCAAAATTTAAATTAATCATAGGGTATACGAGGTAGGTGTAAATTAACGAATATGACACAAGAGAAAACTACCTTTATTTTTGAACTTCTAATAAAAATTGAAAGAAAAACACACTCTTCCAAATTACCCCGTATAGAGATTAGATCGAACTAAATTAACTGCCGTAAATTATTCCTATTACCCCAAAATTTTGAAAAAAATGTTAAAGCTTTGTTATTCTTAAAACATTTAAGTACATTTAAATCAATTTAAAAGACAAACGTAAATGTTTGCTTTTTTGTGGTTCAGTTAGGCCAAAACTTAAAAGCTCCTTTAG
This sequence comes from Listronotus bonariensis, assembly GCA_014170235.1. Lineage (NCBI taxonomy): Eukaryota > Metazoa > Arthropoda > Insecta > Coleoptera > Curculionidae > Listronotus > Listronotus bonariensis. The sequence goes on along the minus strand of JACEGR010000188.1, from coordinate 230,475 downwards.
ATTTATGTCCCACGTCATTGTTGCCTTATACAAAACAGCTTAACTTAAGAAAAAAAAACATAAATTTATTTTGATTATTTTCTATTAGAATTTTAAAATAATATTTTAGAATTAATTTAAATAAATACGAACATACGGTCATAAATTTAAAATGCGAAGACTCTTTTAATTAGAAGTAAATTATGTGGCACATAAATCTAAAGAAGGTTTTAAGTTTTGACCTTACTGAACCACAAAAAGATTGTGTTTTTGGATTGACCCAAATGTACTTAAATGCTTTAAGAATAACAAAGCTTTTACATTTTTTCGAAATTTAAAGACAATAGGGATAATTTACGGCAGTTAATTCAGTTCTAGCTAATCTCTATACGGGATAACTTAAAAAGTTTGTTTTTCTTTCAAATTTTTAATAGGAGGCTCTGCTCTTAACATATGATATAACTTCAAATTCCAAAAAAGATTTCCAAGTAATATTTTTCTCTAAGTTTAAAATAAAGGTTGTTTTCTCTTGTGTCATATTTGTTATATTGCACCTACCTCGTATACAATATAGTCTATTTAAATTTTAAACAGTGTTTTGTAAGTTTTGCTGTATGCAGAGATTTTTATCAAAAATATTTTTTTTGAGAAATCAAAAATAAAAAGTTTTCCATATGGTTCAACATTTATGGCGGTCAATGTAGATACCCATTCTTATCAGCTGATTGACCGTGTTGCAAAAGTGTCCCTTAATTTAAATACCCACTCAGGTTATTATTAGGTACTTTTTAATTAATGGGCCGCTAAAGTTTACTAAGATACCTTTGCCGGTATAAAACTTTAAAACTAATTTTAATAATTTAGTGTGTCTACGTAAGTTGGCAGCATATGGGAAACTTTTGGGAAACTTTTTATTATTTATATCACGAAAAAGGTAATTCTTTATAAAAAGTTCTACATGGTCCAAAATATAAAATGCAATCTTCAGGTATCAAATTTTGTCAGTCAGGTACGATGTTTGACCCAAAATATATTTTTGCTCAAGAGTTAAGTACCTGTATTTTTGCTAATATCGCAGATTTTTATAAAGAAAAGATGTTTAGAATTAAAAATTACTTTTAAATAAGCAATTTTGTTTATTTCCAAATAAAAAACATTTTTTTTTAATTTCTGCGATAATGGTAAAAATTTAGGTTTTTACATTAGTGCACTATATTTTATAATTATAAATGTCATAGGACATTTTAAAAAATTTGTTATTGAAACAAGAAGAATGTATAACGCATTAATGTACAAACTTAAATTTTCTTGATTTTAACAGAAAAAAAACATCAATCTTTTTTGGAAAATAAAAAAATTACATATTTGGAAGTAATTTTAAATTTTAAACATCTTTTATTTATAACAATTTGCGATATTGGCAAAAATTCAGGTACTTTACTAATAAGCAATTATTACATTTTTGGCCAAACCTCGTACATGACTGACAGAATTTTATATCTGATGATTGCATTTTAGGTTTTGGACCATGGAGAACTTTTTATAAAGAATAACTTTTTTCGTAAAATTAATAATAAAAATGTTTTCCATATGCCGCCAACTTACGTAGACACACTGTAGGTAGGTTTCAGTGGAAGATCGCAAGACATCCAAAATACTGATTTTGGTATTGTGGTCGGCTATTAATAAATTTAAAATCATATTTTTTTCAAATATTAATTTTATTTATACGTGTGATATTAGATTTAGTTTTAAGCTATAATAGCATATTAGTACCTTTATTAACTGAGAAAATATATTAGATAAAAAAAATATTTTAATGAATTACTGCTTTAGCATAATTTTAATTAAAAGTATGGTGTCTATTTTAAAGGTACTAAAAATTACCAATACCTATAGTTTAAGAAAAAATATAAACTTTCTAGTAACCTAAATTTCACTTTAACTCGAAAGCAAAAACCAATTTTATAAAAGTCATCCGTAATTGGAAAATAACTGATTTATATATTTTTAGAATAAAGAAATGGTTGTTTGCAATATATTTAGCATTATGTGCTCATTCCTTTTTTCTTTCTTTAGTTTTGTATCGTTTGTCGGCATCGCGTATAGAAATGAAACATCATAACGCCTTGTAAAAAAGCTGTTATAAAACATACACAAAGTTGTTCCTTAAAAAATGAGACAAAAATTGTAAGGTTTAAAAAAATGTAATGTATTAAACATTAAGATGTGTATCCATTCAACAATACTACCAAGTGCGGTCTGTTGTTAATACGTTAACGTTACTACAGTACGTCAAATTTTTCTATTTAAAACTGGTCAGATTTTCAAAAAATCTCAAGTACGTTTTATGACAACACCGAGCCACTAAAATTTTTCAAATATATAAAGATAACAATAGGCATCCAGTATTCATTCCATCAATAAGACAAAATTTGATGCAATACAGAAATTTACCACTTCTCTTCTCTTTTTGTGTTATTATGCTCTGTTGTTAAAAGGAAGTGTTCCAAATGTCTGCTCAAACGAAAGTTATTTGTGTTTTTTGTTAAAAAAGTAAACCGCATTATTTATTTACTCCAAGTCTTTTGGAAAAGTGTAAAAAGATTCTTAAAATACGTAAAAATAATAACTTAACTAAGCATGAGGCAAAAGTTTCAAAGAAAATAAATAAATTATATTAGTTTTTTCCAATTTCCCGCCATACCGCTATTGACGAGAAACATGTCATATGATATTTTAGGTTATCGGTTATGCAAAGGCGATCGAAAGAAAACAAATAAAAAATTCTCCTAATGAAAATAACATTCCCATATATTGCAAACTTTTTGCCGGTCACTGTATTACCAACCCATTTTCCACTAGTTAAGCAGATTACAAACAAGAAGGAAAACAAGAGTAAATGTGTTCTCTGACATAGTGTATAGCGATTCAAGTAAGTCAGGGCCACCGAAAACCCCGTTAAGCTTTCATTCTTTCCCATTATCCCCTTAATCAAGCGTTCTCAATGAACTTGAGAACTTTAAGCTTGTTCTAATCCGTTACGGATTTATATTTCGTAATATAATACGGTTCTTGTAGCTAAATCATCCCTTTTTTGATTTACGTTTATTTCGGGTTAATAAATATCCCAAATATCAAACAGATTCTATGTTATAAATTCTTTGAGCCTTAATAATAAAGTTTATTGGCAAGGAATAAAAATAAAGGAAAATAAAGTATTTATACAGAGTATCTAGAATACTTTTAAAACAAAATAAAAAGTACACTGAAAAAAGCTCAGTTAATAAAAAATACATTAGATTAACCATCTTGCGACTTTAAATATGGCGAAACTTTTGTGTAATTTAATTTAACACTAAAAAAATGCCAAGCTTTTATTGTTAATTCAGGAAAATCCATATTTTAACCCAATATATGTAGATAAACTAACGCGAAATTTTGGTTGAACAAACAAACAAATGATTAAAATAACAAAATACGGTATTAAATTTAAAACTAACTACTCTAAATACTTGTATCACAAAAATATATTTCTTGTGAAAATAGCAAATAGCACACTGATTTCATGCATAGAAAATGCGTTATATCACACTAGTGTTGCAAAGTACTTTACAGCACTAGTGTTGCAAAAGTACTACAACACTGGTGTGATACATATTATGATGTCATTCTAAAAACTGCTATTGGTTTTGCAAGTGACATATTTATTGTAGTGACAGTAAAAAAAACTTTTTATTTACCTTAAACGGTAGAACCCAAATTAGCGAAAATCATCTTATTTTATATTTATTAAAATTTACGAAAAAATAAAAACATAAACAAAAATAGACATAACCACAAAAAACAACTTTCACTGACTGGCACAGTGTTGTCGAGGTAAGTAGATCAAATTAAAAATCTCCCTTCTACCTTTGAGCACGTACTTTATAGAGGCAGCCTTGCCGCTTGACCGTTCGACCTAAAGCGCCAGAGAAAAAAGCCTATAGATCAAATTCCTTCCTCTCTTTCTTCGTGTACTCAAACAACTAGTTAAATCTTTTTTTTAATCCTAATTAAACCTAAGGCTAATACACACTTTATGAATCCACTTTCTTTTATCCATTCATAAATAGAATCAGACCCTTCCGACGTTGCCAAATGCTTTCCATATTTTGCATGGTAACTGACGTTTGGTAGTCGTTTTCCTTACTTTTAGGACTTTAGGTTATGCATTTACAATTTTCATATTTTTATATTTTTCTTAAAAATATGAGGAAAAACTATTATTTTTACTTAATTTATATGTGATGTTCAGTTTCATTAACTCGTTTTACCAATTTTACCCCACCCAGCACCTTTTCACTCCCCGGTCCCGTAAGTTTATTTACTGATATTTTTAAAAAACGGAATATTTTGGATATGCACCACTTACGTTTTATTTAGAAGAGTGTCTAAAATATGTAAGAATCGATAATTTTTAAAAACACTTATAATAGCAGAAAACCGTATTAAACTATTAGCGTTATTACCTAACAAAACCATACAATTTTTATTAAGTGAGGGCCTTTTTAAATTCCAAAATGATAAAAGTTATATAATGCTTCTAGGTAGGTGATTTTCGATGTAAAAATATTGTCAAAACAGTATAATATAGCAGTGAGGAAAAGTATATATACACTAGTGTTGCAAAGTAAATATCACCCTAGTGTTGCAAAGTTCTCAATTGTTTTTATTTTTTCTGAACAGACAAACTTTAATTTATTTATTTTTTGGTGAATAATTTGTGGTCGATAGGAAAAATAAGTGTACAGTACTCGTGTGAAAATGACTTTCTTACACTCGTGGGTTTGTCGCACTCGGCTAACGCCTCGTGCTACAATATTCCCACTAACTTATTATTTTCATGAGGGTACAGCCAATCTTTTCACAGTTGTTAATAAAACATAGATATTGTTCCAAAACACCTCGTATAAAACACATTTCTTTGTTTTATACCTTTTAATAAGAATAAAACGTAACTATGGTTACAATTACAACAAAATGTTTAGTTGTCAATGTCTTGAAGTGAACAGCACAACGTTTGAATCTATACTAACTAAAACGAAGGTTTCTGTCGCCTTTTTATAGTATGGTGGAAAAGTGGAGAATGATTTACAATTTTCTCGAGAATTTTAAATAGATGATTCGAGCGCTTTCGGAAACCTTCGTAAGCGATGAAGGAACTTGCAAAAACTAAGGTTAATTATTTAAATAAATTTACAAACTAAATTAAATATATCTTATTTTTTTCAATTCTGTAAACTAAACACATTTTTAAAAGCCTCTACCAATATTAAAGAAAAAATGTCAAATCAAACATCTACAAATTGACACTTCAAAATTTGTTAAGTTAGCCATTTCATTTTTCTCAATTTATATATAACTATACTTTAGATTTCTACATTGCATTTTTAGTTCGGTCAATTTAGAGGTCAAAGGTTGCAAAAATGGGTTTATTAAATTTTTCAGCAAAACGGTAAAATTTTCGATACAAATAGCAGACAAAAATTGTAGATCATGCAAAAATCCACAAAGATTGCCCCTACACTTTTTTCCATAATAATAACTATTTTTAAGAAAAAACGGTTATAAAATTTTCTTACGCATTAAAACTGTTGATAAAGGATATTTATTGCACCGTGTAATGGTATTAAGAAGATACATTCAGCAACATCATAGATACATATTATCTTCAGCTTCAGTATATACGCAACCATTTTGGTCGACTGTAGTAGTATTTAATGGTCATACAGATTGTACGGAAAATATTAAAATCGCCAAACAACGTCGCCGTATGGCAAAAACATCGGCATCTTCTAAAATTATTTTTTATCAATTTATGAAAGTTTCAACTAGCCAACAACAATTCTTGTCAAGCATTTATATTAAATACCGGTTTATTCCAATGCTTAAAGAAACATTCACGGCGGAACATTGATGCCGGCTGGGAAGGGCAAGATGGGGCGCTTGCCCCCTCCGTGATTCGGGTTATTGTAATATACTCACAAAAAGAAAGCAAGGGTTGCCATTTAACTTTTTTTTAGTTCAATAAGAGATTTGTAATTGCTGACTAAGAAGGTAATATTAATTTTTATTAGCTGACAACTCCCGAAATTGTATATATTAAAGTGCTTTTATTCGTTGGTCAATTTTAATTTGTTTGGTTTTTTGAAGCTTGTATTGTACCTCTTTTAGCTAGTAGCGTAGTTCTTTGAGTTTAGTATTTTAAAGTAAGTAGCTAGAGAGATAAGGCTTAAAAATTATTTTACTATTTCTAGCTAACGGAAAACCCAAAATAAATCGAATCCGGACTATCGCGCGTCGTAAATGTGTGGTAAAAGCAATCCAAAAAATGCAAACATCAATAATATTAATGCTATTTATTTTTTAAAATTAGGAAACAAACATGCAGCAAAGCTTGTAAGATTAAATATAACATTATAGTTGTTTAGTAAACTGACCTTTTCAACTAAAAACAGCGAAAACGCTGTGCTTACAATATTTAATTATCATCTAGAAAATCCCATTATAATATGTTTTAAAAAATAGCAAGGCTTAGTCATCTTCTTTAAAGACTAGAAGTGAATTAAAAGTTTTTGAAATAAATGTTCATAAAATAGAAATAAGATATAAATAATTGTCACTTACAAACATCAATAGATTATTACAATATCGGAATTTTTATTTCATATTAAGATTTACTAACAAAGCAAATAATGCATTTTTTCTTTCAGTTTTGCATCGAAGTAAGATGGCAGAGAATAACATCAAAAAGTTAACTGAAATATGTGAAAACCATTTTCCCAAATATGAATTGGAACATTTAAAAAGTGTATGTAAAACACGGTTTCACTATTGGCACCTACCACCAATTGATAAAAAGATATTAAAACAGTGGCTACAACAGCCCATTTATTTTGGGGTGGCCAACAGGGGACCCACAATTTGTAGGAGTGGCCAAAGGTAACCACAGTTATGGACGAAGGATATCTCTTTTACCTTGAGCGGCGCAGGCTGTGACCTTCGAGGGCTACTAAACCGAAATTCTAAACCGAAATTGCCAGTGCAGTAGTGAAAGGCGAAGCAACGACTCGGTAACGGTCAATGTATTTTATATAGTTTATTGCGATATTTTGCTGGATATCTAATTAAAAATGTTTAGCTGTACATTCTTGCGAAATTTGTGAGGCATATTCAAAGGCATATCAAGATCTAGATGAAACGACTTTGTTTTGTTACCATAAAGCATATAAAAATGCTAATTTAGACGTATTTGGAAATTTGAATATGCCTCACAATGACTTCGTAAAGTTTATTTCATTATTAGAAACTTTATTTCAAATAAATTTTGAAAGTATTGTAATACAAAAAAATTAATTCAAAAGTTTGAAAATATCTGCAAAAATACTAGTTTTTACATCCTTGTGAAAATTTTCCAATTAATTATTTAATTAAATTATTTGGTAGAGTTAGATTATTCCATACACTCAAATGTATAAACAAAATTTCAAAAATGTTAAAAATAGAAAAATTGTCATATGGAAAAATAAATAGACACTTGTGTAAATTATACAATACATATTTTAAAAAACTGAAGCGTATCCAGAGTAAATATTATGATAGAAATGTCAATTGCCCAACGATTTTATTATTTGTCTGATCAATACCCCAGATTGATGAGAAGATTGGTGCGATCTGGTAGCTAGGACTTACCGAATTATTTTTTAGCTTTTAGTACAATAAAACCGTTTAACATAAAAAGTTTTTTTACATAATTTATTTTCAAGTTTTTAGTTTTGTTGTTAGTTGATACTTCTCATTCTATTGAGTTCGCCTTACTATAACTAACCAGAACTAACCAACGATTCTATATTGAAGTAGTTGTGGAAAATATGTAATTCGCCATTTTGCAGCAGCGTCCATCTTGAATTTTATTTTTTTTATAGTGAGCTCTATTCTACCAACCAAGCCCTTTCATTTGATACCCATATTGAGGTATTTGTGAAAAAAAAATGTAATCCGCCATTTTGTGGCGGCGGCCAATCTTGATTTTTTTATAGTGAGCTCTATTCTACCAACAAACCCTTTCATTTGATACCATATTGAAGTAGTTGTAGAGAAAAATATGTAATCCGCCGTTTTGTGGCGGCGGCTGCATTCTGGATTTTTAATTTTTTATAGTGGGTTCTATTCTACCAATCAAGCCCTTCCATTTGATACCCATATTGAGGTATTTGTGAAAAAAAAATATATAATCCGCCATTTTGTGGCAGTGGCCATCTTGGATTTTATTTTTTTCATAGTGGGTTCTATTCTACCAATAAAGCCCTTTAATTTGATACCCATATTGAGGTTGTAGTAGAAGTAATATGTAATCCGCCATTTTTGTATCGGCGGCCATGTTGGATTTTACAATCATAAAGAATATGTTATATTGTATTGTCATCAAGACTAAGGAAGTGTACCAAATTTCAGATCGATCGGTCAGTCAGGAAGGGGTCAAATTTCAATTACTAGATTTGACCCAAAAAATAATTCCAAATAAATAACAAACAGGTCGAAGTAAAACCGTTTAAAAATAGTTTTTTTACATCCTTGTGAACAATTTCCAATTAGTTATTTAATTAAATGGTTTGTTACAGTTAGACTATTCCATACCCTCAAATGGATAAATAGAAACTTCAAAAAATATGAAAAATAAAAAATTGTCATATGCGAAAATAAATAGAGCACATTTCATAATAATTATTAATATATCTCAATACGACATATTATTAAAGCATCTGTTTTATTTGATTGCATAGATGTTATAAAAATGCATTATAATAATATTAAAATATATTTTTAAGAGATAGGCGCCTAAACATGTTAATTTCTTAGGTACGCTCATCTTGTTAAAAATTTGAAATCGTGAAAAACTTTTGAGAAGCAAAAAATAGTTCTTCACGTGTAATAACAAATACACAGAATAATGTATTTTCCTTACTTTCAACATGTTAACAATAAAAAAAAGGTTCTCACTTCCTCACCTACAAAATACACTATTAAAAAACTCTATTTTACATTTAAAATCCCCCTCTTCCCCTTCCTGGCCTTAAATGGACCGTAATTTATTTTTCTTTAAATATTTGTTATATTCTTGACCTTTTTAATGGGCTTTTTACCTCCTAAAGGTTTTAGCACTGCTCTAAAATGCTTTTATTGCAGCAAAACTTAAGTAGTAAGAAAAACACACACATTGAAGGGATGCTTTACCCAAGACAGAGATAAATAAGCTGCATCCCAAGAATATAAAAATACATAAAATGATTTTTTTAAAGAAAAAGCAGTTGAATATAAGAAAGTAAAAAGTTTATAAAGGTGACATCACCAATAAAAAATATTTTCTTTAATTTTCTCTATCATAATTATTTAAACAATCTTGATACTTTATTACAAAAGCTAGTGTAGTATGAAAAAAGACTGTCATACTACTTTGAACAATACTCGCCCGGACGCCCGTATATTTTGTATATTTTTATACAGAATGTCCCACGAGGAACTGCTGCAAATAGTTTCTTGAAAATTATTGCTTACATTATAAAGTCAGTGAAAGGTATGGGAATAAGATATTTCGACAAACCACCTTCGGTTATTCCGGGAATACCGTTTTTGTAATTTTCTTCCCCTGTATATCATACCGCGTTTTTCTCGGTTAAAAAAAATAAGATAATTAACCCTAATTTTTCCTAAAAATCATAACCAATGGGAAAAAAGTTTACTATATACTTTTGACCATTTTTCCAAGCTATTTATTAGGTAGTTTCAAAAATATTTTTATTTAGTTTTTATTTTTCGTAGTAATATTTCCGCTATTTTGAACAACTCTGTATATCTTACGAGCGATTTCTATTACAGAATTTCTTTTATTTATTTCCTATTGGCATTTTAAATAAGGCAAAAAATTTTATAAAAAATAACATTTTTTAAAATATAATAAATAAAACAAATTACAGGTATAGTTAAGTCCATCCGTGGACACAGAGCGTTTTTGTGTGTGATTTTCAAAAAAACTAAACATTTTTAAAACACCTATTTTAATAAAAACTGTTATACTGAATATAAACCTTATTTAGATAGGTATTGATTATTTTTGTTACATAATTGCTAATTTAAAATTCCAAAAACTAATTTTTAAAAGAAAAATATTCCAAAATGCTTTTTTTATGGTCTAAAAATATGCAATTAAGTGAATTTTATTATTTTCTTTTAAACTTTAAATAGGATACGAAAAAAATTAAAAACATATTAGCAGTATTTTTGTTTGCTTAATCTAAAGCAAGCACAAAATTTTACACACATTTACACAGTCAGTGGCGTACCGTTTTTTGTTGAAAATATTCTTTTCAGTGGCCTCTCGAGACGCCACTGGACTTATTAAATGTAATTTAGTTAGTAATAAATTAACCCATCTAATACCATTAACAATATTGCCAAATTTTAATAAAATTGGGTTAGGAATAGTTGGGATATTAAAAAATATACATTTTTTTTTTGAAATTTTAACACCCCGTATCTCAAAAGTTAGGACGTGTAGGACATATGTTCATATAAACATTTCTTCCTAAAATAAGCTAAGGAATCATACCCTGTATTTTTAGCCATCATTTAAATTACACCCTGTATTTTGGTAAATTACCCAATATTATCTTTAAAGCTGTATTTTAAACATGATTAATGCGTTTTAGAATTGCATGACTGCCATAAAATATCATCACTGCAGACAGCTGTCTCAAACAAAGAGATAAAATTTATTGCAAACACACACTTGCAGAATTTTTTTAAAGTTTAGCGATAATAATAAGATATATTGTAAAATTAATTTTTAGCCTATACAGAGTGTTTCCTAATCGCAGTCAAAAAGTACTTATTTATAAGCTAATTTTATAAAAAGTTCTTATAACCATAGGTCTGAAAATACATTGTTTTCATTGTTAAATAATAATAATAAAAAACATTTTTCATTAACATTTTAAATATTTCTTAAATCTTATAACGGTTTTAAAGATATTTAAAACATATTGACTTGCTTTTTAAACTTTAACGCCCTGTAACTCAGTAATGAAGCAAATTTGGACATACAGGGTGTCTGGACAGATGAGGTCAAAATGATAGGAGTGATAGGGTGAGCCAAAATAATGTTAGTGCTTTATATAAAAAAATTTCTATCGCGCTTCGTTAGAAATATATTAACCTTCAAAGTTGGTATTAAAAAAACCTATTTAAATTTTAACTTTTGAATTGTTGCCACAGTACCAATAATATTTGGGCTACTAAATAATCTCGTTATAATGCTTCTTTTAATAAAACAGTTTTTAATGATTTTACCATATTTACCTATTAAAAAGCATTACTATAAGGTTATTAAGTAGTCTAATATCATTGGTATGCTATGGCTACCAGTGCAAAAGTTATAATTGAAATAGTTTATTTTTAATATGAAGTACTAATATTATTTTGGCTTACTTTATCACCTCTATCATTTTTGACCTCACCTTTTTCAACTCGTATAATGCTTTAGGAGAGTTTTATTTTACATGAATCGTTGTGAGCGTGAGCTGCGACAACGAGGGTGGATTAAACAGTAATAACTGCCCACAGACGTAAAAAAATAAATTTTTAGTTACCTATTCCCGAATAAGTATTTATCAAATTATATTTAGCTCAATATTTTTAAGAAACAAAATTGTTAGCTTATTATAAAGTGGTGGATTATATGTCTTTTAAGTGACTTTTTCACAACTAAATATTTTATTATATGAAAGTCTATTTGTTATTGATAATAAAAATAATTAAAAAGACAGCTGGCTGTATCTAGATGGAATACTTTTCAGCTTCAGCTGGTGCCCTGAAGCTGTAACTTAGGAGTAAGTGGAAAGAATTAAGTGCCGTTTTAAATTTATCAGCTTACGCGTATTCCCTCAGAATACTGCCAGCTGACTTTTTCTACCCACAAGAATCGTATCAATGATTAGATTACAAATTTTTGTTTGGGAGGAAATGACGTATTTTAAGTTATTTAACATTACTTTCACTGCGCTAGCTAAAATATGTAATTTTTACTGTAATGTAGTTTTTAGGATATTTTATTATAAAAATTTAAAATAAATAAAAACACAAAAATAGTTTTAAAAAACGTTTTACCACTCCTTTAAAATAACTAAAGTCATTTAAAAAGCTTTTCTAAATACATTTTCTAAATAAAATTTGCCCTAAAAATTAAAAATAAAGGTAGTTTACTCTTGAAGAGAAAATATATTTTTCAAGTTTTTGCGCACCCTGTATACAAAATATCTAGTTTTTCTTTGTATATCATATTTTCTTACAAGCAACATTTTTTATAAAAAAAATTATTAACAAAAAATTAAATTTCTTGTCCATATTTGTCATCCTGTAAACTTTATTTGTAGACACTATGTATATTAATAATTAAAGTTTTGATGAATAATAAACAATCGGTCTTAACACAATATTTATTTATTTATTTCTATTGTAAAAAATTGTTAAATTATTATTGATTCAATCAAAACGTTACAATAAAATTATATATTTTAGTTAGCGCAGTAAAAATAATGTTGAATAACTTAAAATGCCTTATTTCTTTCCGAATAAAAATTTTTGTTCTGATTATTGACACATAATCCTGTAGGTAAAGAAAATCAGGTTGCAATTTGCTGGGAAAAAACCCGTCAGCTGATAGATTTAAATAGGCAATTGATTCTTTCGACTGGATCCCACGTTACACTTTTGAGCACCAGCTGACAAGTATTCCACCTAGATAAGCCAGCTGACTTTTTATTTATTACCAATAACATAAAGATTATCATCCAATAAAATTTTTAGTTGAAAGCAAGTCACTAAAATGACATATTTTTTTTTATGTTCGTGTGACAAGCTGACATATAATTCACCACTTTATAATTAGCTGACTATTTTGTTTCTTAAAATATTAAGCCAACTATGTATAATTTATTAAATTTTTATTTAAGAATAAATGACCAAATATACATATATATTTATTTTTACGTGAGTGGCACTGCTCAATCCACCCTCGTCACCGCAGCTGACGCTCACAACGATACAAGTACAACTATACTAAAGCATTTTACAAGTTATCGACTGAGAGGAAATAGGTCATGAAAATCTATCGCAGGTCTACGGATCAACGTAGGAAATCACCCCCTTAAGTTTCGTATCGTAGGCGTAGTTAGGAAACACCTTGTATTTTCACGAGGTTATGCGTGTGGTTTAAGAATCACCCTGTATTAAAATATTATAAAATATGGTTTTAAAAATAAATTTAAATACTTTTTCTTACTTTGAGTTATTTTGCCATCCTGCTAGTACCATTTCCTTACCCAGTCCATGTTGATTTAAATCATTTAGGTATAGTCCTTGATCGGGTAATTCTCCTATGTCATTAACCCTGTAAATATTCAATCAGGTAATTAATAAAATATCAGTTGCCTAAATAAAAAAACACAAAACTTTCATTTTGACCTTATTTATTATTAACATCGGTACACACGGTCAACAGAAAAAAAAAACATTATTTTTCTCATGCTTTAATTGTGATTCTAGGTATTAAAAACACCAAAATTTTTATTTTTAGATCCTAAAGTTTACTTTGGTCTGATTAACGTTGATAAGTATATTTAATTTTAAATACGAGATACATATACATATAGGAAATAAAATTTACAAAAAATATATGGTACTTCATGTCTTTTTCCAAAGGAAAAAAATTAATCAATATTTATTTAGCAACGAATTTGACTTCCCAACTTTTTTCTCCGATCTGCCCTTTCCGCGTAAAAAAACTAATAATAGGGCACCGGCATACTAGTTCAAAATAATTTCGCCATTCGCAAAAATGGTGCATTGGAAAAAAGTCAAATTTTTTGAAAAATTAATGAAGATTTAAAAAACAAATATTTTAAAAAATGCAGTTCAGTGCTATATATTTTTAAAAAAATTCAGTATACATTTCGTTCAGACGTCACTGGTAGAAATTTATTACATTACAAAATGCCTGCTGGTGCTTATTAAGTGCATGTTAAATTTAATAAAAATTATCTAAAACAGTTTTAAAGATATGCTAAAAAAACGGTGTTTGTCTTAAAATTTTAACAGCCTGTAGCTTAAAATTTAAAAGATTCAGGTTTTTATATTAACTTTTTTATCTAAAATAAACCAACAAATTATATTCTGTATTTTTAGCCATTTATTAAATTACAACCTGTATTAAAATTAGTGATTTTTTTTCCAAAACTTGTAAAATCTCTTTAATTTCTACAAAAGCAAACCATTAAATTGTAGTAAAAAATGTAGAAGTCAGACCTAGAAATCTTGTTGACCGGTGTTATTTTACGCAGGGCTCGATCAAAAGAGGAAAATATTTTACCTAGAAGGTTTTAACGGTGGTTTTAGGTGCGCAAGTCCTGTTTTGCACTTTGAACCAATACATTGTGTCTAAGTAAATTAATGTCATATGGAAAACATTTTTATTATTGATTTTACGAAAAAAGTTATTTTGTATAAAAAGTGCTGCATGGTCAATATCAAATTGTTTTAGTCATCTACGAGGTTTGGCCAAGAATGTAATTTTTGGTTAAGTGTAAAGTACTTGTATTTGTTTTAATACCAAAAATTGTTATAAAGAAAAGATGTATAAAATTAAAAATTACTTTCAAATATGCCATTTTATTGATTTAGGAAAAAAAAGATTTTTTTTTGCGATAATGGTGAAAATTTAAGTTGTACATTAGTGCAATACATTTATTAATTACTAGCTATGATTCCCGGCTTCGCTCGGAAGTTGATATGAGATCCAAATAACCGTTGTTCTGAATGAAGTTCAAATACTCGACAACAGATGGCGCCACTACACTTAATTTTCAAGTTGAAGGGTTGGAAGAGTCATTATATCTTTAAAAATACGCCCTTTAGGGCAAAACGGGAACTTTCTTGTTTGAGGGGGATAAAGGGCTATCACACTATATAAGTCCCTTTATCGTATCGGGACTCCTTTTCAACTTAGTATATCTTTACATTTTTGCTGTAAAAGTTTGAAAAAAAAGACTCTACCAGTGGGGGTTCGAACAAAATTTGTATTGAATTTTATCTCAAGAAAATAATAGTACGCCATTGCTTTTTCCTCAAAAAATATTATTCTTGAAATATTTATTTACTTTGGAGTTAATTTGGTCTCTGATATTTTTTTGCGACGAATGGTTTTTGTTAAAAAAACCGTTTTATGCACGGCAAAATCGCTAAAATCTGATATGGTGTTTTGTATGTTAAATTCGTTTTTGCATAATTTGTATTAAAAAAAGGTCAAAAACTTAGATAACTACAATTTTAAACCTATAAAAAAAAATCAGTAGTTTTATATTTTTATAAAAGTTAAAAACGAGTTTTACCTACAAAACACCATATGAGATTTTAGCAATTTAGCCTTGCATTAAAATTGCTTGTTTTTTTTTAACAAAAACCTTTCGTCGTACTAAAAAATTAGCTTAGTGACTTAAGGGTCCGATACTTCAGTTTTTGAGTAGAAGCAAATGCTTTGTAAAGTAAATGAAATATGTAAACATTAGTAGATTTTTGATCAGCCCACCTCAAAAAGTTCTGCTGGCATCCTCCACCCCCTTAAATTTGGTTAAGGGATTGATGAGGGATTTTTTTCTAATATCTTCAAAACGGTAAATGAAAAGTGATTTTGGTGCCGTTAGATAGAGCACAAAATTCTGCATAAAAGTAACAAATAAAATTTTATTTTTGTTTATTTCGTAAGAATTTCCAATATAAAAAAGGCATTTTTACGATATATCTTCCAAACCGTCTACCAAACAAAAAAAAATATAGGACATAAAAAATTAAGGCCAACTTTTCCCCTGTCGAATGGTGTATAACATTATACTATTTTCTTTTAAATTAAAGCTACCAGTGGCGTACAAAAGTACCACTACACCAGTATAGCAGGTACTTAAAAATAGAAATTTTTAATGTTATACGTTTATTTATTTTTTTTTCAGAATATTTCTCACTTTAGTTATATTAATTTGTACAATTACCTTATTGCCTATAATAGTAATAATAAAATTAATATTTTGTTGTTTTTGGTAAGACTCTACGAAAAAAAGTCAAAGTATCCATACGGCACTTTCAAACCATTATCAAAAACAAAAAAAAAATAAAAAACATCATAAAGAACTAACCCCAAAGTTATCACTTAAACTATTATCTTTTAAAAATAAAGCTATCAGTGGCGTACCAAATTAGTACTAAACCAGTAAAGTACGTAGAAATCAAAATATTTAATGTTATTCTATTCATTTTAAAATATTATTTTTCACTTTAGATTTATTAATTAATAATTATACTTTACAGTTTACTTACTTATTTCTTTTGTTTTATAATTTGATTCATTATATTTTTAAATAAATAACAACAGTATTATAATAACTTTTTATTATAAAGATAACAACAATAAAAAACAAATACATTATTACACAACCTAAAATACCTAATTACAACATTCCACACACAAACGTAACCTGGAACATTTTAAATTTTTAAAAAACATTTACAATTTGTGCCACACATCTTACATTTACATTTTAATAGTGTATTAGATGATATTTTTTCATTTTTTAAAGTGGTCCATAGTGGTGTCCATTTAGTATTCTCTAAAATCCAACCTCATTCAGATGGACATGGAAGTTCAACCACTGGTTGGCAGAGATTACCCCAAACAAATCCTGCTTGATAAATGCATCGATTAATGTGAAGGGCTAAAGCATTCATTGTTGGGGGTAAATTCTCAACCGTTCGGTTTTTTGAGTAAAAAGTTGTATTCGACAAATATCAATGTTGCTACTATCAGAATGTTTATCGTAAATGGTTATAAAAATTTTGAGATCACACTTAATTGCTGAGATGAAGGTTTTTTGAATTCTGCATTAAATTAATGAAAGTAGCTGTAACTTCCGGAAAAGATTCCCAAGCTTCCCAACACTTTTTTTCCTTTTCCATAAAAGGAGGACGTGGTATCGCAACCGGTAAGTGAATGAAAAAAGGAAGGGCTAGACTTTTTCATTGATTTTTTGAGCAATTTCGATAAACGAAATATGTCTTACATTTTTACCAGTACCAAACTCAATCCACACGTTTTGATTTTGATTTTTGTACAGGTAAAAAATTGCTAAAACCAACACATCGGTATCGACAGATTTGATTATTATTATTTTTTAATCGTCGTTTATGCAATTGTACGCATAAACGAAAATTCGTGTATTCGCCTCCTGATTTTATTACTGTATTTATATATCTAAGTATATATTTTTCATTAAAATAAAAACCAAATAATTTTAAAAATACGTTCTTATATGTATGTACCTATGTAAAGAAACCTACAACAACTTCTATTTTGGTATTATATAAGCTTTATATTGTTTTTACGTAATTTAACAAAATCATTTACCAATCGTTATAAAAATTTTGCACATAAAAAAATAATACTTGCTATACATATCTGTTTATTCTAATACAAATAAAGAGATAACAAAAACATGCATGGATTGGTAGCTCGATTTAAAAAGGTAATATCTAGAGTTATACACCATTTGATAGAAAAAGTTCTTGCCCTTGTTTTTATGTTATGTAATTTTTTCGTTAAGTGAACGGTTTGGAAGATATATAATAAAAATAATAAAATAACTACTCCCCTCTAACTTTTTTGTTGTAGAGATTTATCAAAAGACAAAAATGTACACGAAAAAAATCGAAAGGCGTTGTGTGCTTTAAGAGTGTAGCACAAAAATTGTGTTAAATATGTTTATTATTGATGTTCTAAGTATAATTTTTGTCATTAATTTTCTGTTATGAACGAGTCCTAAAGTGTTGTAAGTGAATGATAGTAGCTAACAACAGTAACCAAATATAAATCTTGACTGCATTATAGTAGTATTGAAAATGTGGTAAGTAAGTTCTGCTACAAAAGTATTAAAAAGTAATAAACTTTAATATTAAATACTGCACATTATTTGGTACAAAAACGGAGCGAGTTTTACTGCTACGTGTACCTGGCGCCTATAGTGCTACACATTGTAACTTTGTAGGTTACAATTGCATGAATATTTACCAGATTTTTTTTCTCTGTAATATTTATTATTACTAGTATGTAGAATTGGAAATAATTATAAATTAATTAAACTAGAGTAGAAAATATTATTAAAAAATTAAAAGTATAACATTAAAAATTTCTATTTTTAGGTACTATACTGGTGTAGTGCTACTTTTGTACGCCACTGGTAGTTTTATTTTGAAAGATAATAGTATAATGTTATACACCATTCAATAGGGAAAACTTTGACCTTTATTTTTTGTATTTTATAAATTTTTATTTGGTGAATGGTTTGATAGATATATCGTAAAAAGTGCAGTGTGGATGCTCCCCTCCAACAATTTTGTTGTTGTAGATTTTTACTTAACTAACAAAAATACAGTTTTTATTATTACTATTTTGCAGAATTTTATGCTTTATCTAACGACACTAAATTCAGTTTTTTATCATTTACCGTTTAGAAGATATTAGAAAAAAACTATATCAATCCCTTAACCAACTTTGTGGGGGAGGGGGTGCCAGCAGGACTTTTTGAGGTGGGTCTGTTCAAAAATCTACTAATGTTGACATACTTTATTCACTGTATAAAGCATTTACTTCTACTCAAAAACCGAAGAATCGGGCCATTTTTGAACAATAAGTCACTAAGCTAAATATCCAAAGACCAAATTTATTCTGAACCAATTAGTCCTGCAAGAATGACGAGAATAATCTCCGGCTAGATCTCCAAACTTGACAGAGAGACCTTTCACTTTTCTGCCAATGCTCAAAACGCTTTTATTTAAATATACACTGAGACTTTTTGTGCCAAGAAACCCCGCATAACGATTTTCGGTTCGACCTTTTCCATTCTGTCAGAAAAAGCCACGGAGATGACGACCAGAGCTAGGTTAAGGTGCACCAGGTGTTTAGGAGGTCGTTTTAAACATGAAATTCGGATATAGTACCACATAAAATGCCACCATAATGATATTTGGCTTGTTTTTGGCAATTTTGTGAGAAACATTCTCGAAGATGACGTCCGCGTTCAGATTAGGGCGCACCAGGTGTCCGTAGGGTGTTTGCCGATGTCATTTTTGATTTAGCGACCCAAGAAATCCCGGTCGCTGAGTTTCTTTCCTTTCCTGCATGAATTTTGGGAGAGTCCCACGAAGAGGACGTTCGTCGGCGTTGGGAGCTCCAGGTGTTTGGGGCTTCAGTTTGAATATATAATCGTTATCAGCAATCTCAAAAACCCTTAAGTACCCGACTTGGGCCGATTCTGAGTCATATGTACAAAGATATTACATTTTTCAAAGAGCGCGTCTCAAAAATGCAAGTACATTTTATGCTGCAGCGATGCAACTTTCGGTTTGTATAAGGTACAAACTAGGTACAAATTTTACAAATAAATATTTGAAAGCAAATGCAAAAACCACATTTTGATTCATCCTGTCCTAAAAAATTCCAAACTTTTTGATTCAAGACCTTGGCTATATTGGTAAAGCCTTTACATCCCAAATTGAATAGTCATATTTCCGAAACTATTAAAGATAGATATATTAAATATGTGATATTTTTGCAAATATTTTTAAAATACCTATTTAATAGTGACATAATATACAGGGTGTTCCATTAAAAAAAAATTAATTTTTCTTGAGTTTCTGACGTTTGTTTATTTGTTATGTTTAAAAATAATCAATAAAAAAGTATGAAACTTGCATACAAGATGTTTTTTATCTTTCTCGGCTATAGTTGCAAGTAGGTGGCAAAATATAAATGAAAACCTTAAATATTTACCATTATCGCAAAAAAAATATAAATAAAAAAGTTTTATTTATAAATAAACAAACCTGCATATTTGGCCAAATCTGACTGATACACTTTAATATTTGATGGTTGCATTTTAGGTTTTGGATCATGCAAAACTTTTATAAATAATAACTTTTCGTAAAATTAATAATAAAAAGTTTTTCATATGACGCCAACATAGGAAGACACACTGTATATTTGCGAGGTTTATCCTATTATTTAAATTAATAAAAAATATTTTGTTTCAATTTTTCAACTCTTTCGCGTTTTAAATAAAACAATTATTTTGTTGAATCAAACTGTCTATTAAACGGTTACTTTTCTAAATGCACTAGGAGAAACGATTTTTAATTTCTTTTTTCCTAAAAGTATAAGACATGCGACACACATTAAATATAGATCCGATTCTATTGGCCTTTAAAGGACCACTTCGGTAAAAAAGGATTTTAGAATTTGCAAAAAAAGTCAACTTATAAAAACTTACCCTTTATTAGTATTTTTTCGAAAATGTAATTAAATTTTATTGCTTCAAATTTTGCAGAATTACTGTGTGTCTACGTAAGTTGGCGTCACATGGAAAACTTTTTAATAATAATTTTACAAAAAAGTTACTTTTTATAAAAAGTTCTTCATAGCCCAAAATGGAAAATTGTGTTATTTATCTACAAGGTTTGGACTAAAATGTAATTTTTGTTCAAGAGAAAATTGCCTGTATCATTGCTATATTGAAAATTGGTAAAAAGATGTTTAGAATTAAAAATTACTTTTAAATATGCAATTAATTTCACTTACAAAAAAATATTTATTGATTTGTGTTGCTATAATCAAAAAAGTAATATTGTTCACTAAGTGCATTATACATTGCTTTTGTTTTGATAACAGTAAAGCTAAAAGTTTATTTAAAAGTGTCCTATGTATATAATTTATAATAAAAATGTATTGCACTAATGTACTAACCTAAATTTTTATCATTATCGCAAAAAAATAAATAAAATAAAAAACATTGCAAATAAAAAAATATTTTTAAAAATAATTTTAAATTTTTAAACATTTTTTTCTTAAAACAATTTTCGATATTAGCAAAAATACAAATACCTACTTTACTTTTAAGCAAAAATTAATTTTTGGCCAAACCTAGTAAATGACTAACACAGTTTGAAATCTGATGATTTTATTTTAGGTTTTGGACAATGCACAAGTTTTTATAAAGAATAACGTAAAATTACTAATAAAATGTTTCTTATATGATCCCAACTTCCGTAGAAACACTGCATATTTTTTTAAACTATGGCCAGTTAAACTTTTTACACCTATTTTTTTAGGTAATATACAGTGTGTTCCAGGATAGGTGTTACAAGAAGACAAATGGGCCAAAAATTTTGGAATTTTTAAATATTCTTCTGGGAAAACTGGTCGCATGGTAAAAAAGAATAAATACAAAATTTTACTTCGATTGGTAATATACAGGGCGAGGTATAACTTAAAAGATGAAAAATGACCAAGAGTAAAGTACCCTTATTTTTAAAAATAGGTCAAAATTTTTAAGTGTAGAGAATTAAATTTTATGTCAAAGTTTAAAGTTAACAAATTAAAGTAAAAAACATATTTTTATATTTTTTTTACGGTATGCATTAACAGTTTTTGAAATACTTGACTTAAGGCATCAAATTTTAAAAATATTCTTAAATTATTAAAATTTCTTTAAAATTTGGCTTTTTCTTGCCCATTATTTAAGTTTTAATGCGTAATGTACAAAATTGACAGTTACATTTTTTTTACTCTCATGCTTTAACTCTAAATTTTGACACAAAATTTAATTTTCTACAACATTTACATATAATAATTTTGTCCTATTTTTAAAAATAAAAGTAGTTAGTTTCAGGGCATTTGTCATATTTTTAGTTATAACTCGCCCTGTATAATAACAATTGGAGTAAAATTTTATATCTATTAGTTTTGGACCATGCAACCAGTTTTCCCAAAATTTCAGTTCTAAAGTTCAAAAACTTTTTGGTACATTTATCCTCTTGTACCACCCATCCTAGAACACACTGTACAAAGATATTTTTGCAAAATTTTGATGTATCAATAGAATAAAAAAAGAAAAAGATAGGTAGCTACAGATAAATGATTCTGATTTATTATGGAAAGGGAACAAATAAAAATATTACCATTTTCTGCAAATAACAAAACTTTTTTTTAGCAAAGTGACCTCTCTGGAGACCTAAAGCATCTAGTGTATATTTGGTACAAGTCAAATGCCTCACTTTTGGATAAGAACAAAATTAAAATCCAGGGTCCGGTCTTGTTTTATAGCTTCCAATCCGAAAATTTGCAGTAGCTGGTAATATTGGCCTCGCCTCAAAAGATTACTAGTTTTACTTCAGTTTTAGTTTTGGTTAGTTCTGGTTAGTTTTAGTTTTTTATTTTCAGCATATTTTTAGTTTGGTTTCTGTTTAGTTTTAGTTTAGTTTAAGTTAGGTTTTAAATTAGTGTCTGTTCAGTTTTGGTGTAAAAATTTTTACTGACGATTACCCAATAAAATGGGTGTGGTGGGCCTCGGTACAAGTCAAAGTTACAGGCCCCCTTAGAAAAAAAGTCAACTTAAGAAAAGTTGAAGAGCAAAAAAAAGGTCCTCACCTTCAAAAATAGCATTTTACATGTTATATATTACAACAACTCTATTCTTACATTATCTTTACGTTTTTCACCCCGCTCGCCCCCCCCCATTCAATCTGGGCCCCGGTAATTTGTACCACCTTCAACGCCCTCTCGATCTCGTCGGGCCTGGAAAACCCCTGTAGTAAGCGACATAAAAGAATTTTGCGAACTCGCATATACTTTAATAGCATTTCAAACATATCGCAGATCGCCCTGAGATGTTCAAATAGAGAAATAGTCCAAGAGCTCGTGAGCGGCAGACCTTCGTTAATTTCTAAAAGCTGAAAGTTTATCAGTGCATGCTCCCAACATAGGTAGAAGCAATGGTAGACTATAAACTTTGACTCATAGTGGCTTTGGCAGGTACCAGAATTTAATAAAATAAAATTTTACTTGTGTCATTTTGTAAAGCTCAATTTTAGATATGTTAGTTGTGTAGTCGCTAGAGAGTTTTGACAGTTCCAAACCGTTGTTGGCAGACAAACATTATGGGGTGGACCAATGATAAGACAAAAGTCTTAAAAAAACTTGTAGGGTTTTCAAATAGAGATCTCCTAAAAATATGTCGACTAAGTAATTAACCCAGTTAAAATATATAAAAATTTAGCTTTACAAAATGGCGAAGTTAAGTTTTAATATATTAACCGTTGGTACCTGGTACATGCCAAAGCAACCTATGAGTCAAACTTTAAAGCCTACCATCGCTTCTACCTATGTTGGGAGCATGCACTGACAAACTTTTAGCTTTTAAAAATACCGAAGATCTGCCGCTTACAGGCTCTTACTCTATAATAAAATTTTCCATAAAATGTTATGAGCAAATAAGGATAAAGCGATAACCTTTTAATGGAAAAAATTTATCTCCTTTTTAGCAAGTATGGTGATTTACACTTAATGATCTTTCGGTTTGACAATATATCTTGGTCCAAAGAAATAACACGGTTTATATAAAAGTCACGTAGTGCCGTTTTTTAGTGTTGCTATGTAACGAATTCGCTTTTTTATTGTTTGCAGGAAAACTTCAATATAGTATACTGGTCAACGTAATGGTCTTTTTAATTATATTGTACAAAGTTTAAATGAAATAAATGGGTATATATATCAACCTAAAATAAAATTTACTATAAATTTTATGCCCTTGTTGTTTCATACAGCTTTTCCTTAGATTTAAATATTAGGCCTAAAGGTAACATCCCAATCTGTAACTACTAAAAAACAAAGGTTGTTAAATGTACGCGCAGTGACACGCATTTACAGGGTGGGCCAAATTATTTAACTTAATAATAACTTTTTATCTAATGCGCCTATATTTTTAGTTTTAAAGGGTAATGGGTAGATATGTTTTCTCTAGGTTTGCCAATTGCGGTCAAAAAGATTTAGACAGGACTGGACTTACGGGACTTTTTCCAAAATACTGTTTTTAACCTCGTTGAGAAAGAAATCTGACTTAGCTACAATTAAGCTAATACCTTTTTCTTTTAGACAAAATATGTGAAATAATTCAGTAAGAGCGAATCTGTCAACAATTTAATGATTTAGGAATTATAATTATTTTTAATAATTAATGCTCCCATAAAGCATGCATTTCTCTCGATTTTAAGAAAGAACTTTTTTTAAGTGTCCTTTGAAAATCAAAAATGTGAGGTAACCATGGTTACTGAGATGGATGCTTAATAGTAAATTAATTAAAAATTAACGTATTAGCCTGATTGTAGATAATTTTTTTTGTAACGAAGTTTAATGCATCATTTTGAAAAAGTCCCGTAAGTCCAGTCTTGTTTAAATATTTTTGACTAAAATTGGCAAACATATAGAAAACTTATCAACCTATTAGCCCCTCAAAAACAAAAAAGATGGGCGCAACAGATAAAAGTTATTATTAATTAAAAGGTGTGCAGGTTTAATTTGTCCCACACTGTATATCTTTCAAACACTTTAGAGATTTCCACAAAATTTGGTACATTTTTTTGACCAATTACATTTTTATTTTGCCGTAAAAGGTTTTAAAAAATACACGAGCGGTATTTAAACAAAATTTCTATTAATTTTTTTTAAGAATAAAATAGTACGCTACTGCTTTTCTTTAAATCCATAATATTTTAAAAATACTCATTTACTTGTCCCTTTAATTACCCTGTATTTCGGAAACGAAGAATTATGGACAAAATTTTATTTTAAAAATTATTTTCTAATTTTATGGTATACAGTGGTAAAAAGAAAGAACCAACTTAAAATCACCAATATAGTATTTTGACGTGCTTTATAAAGTATTTTTTAGTTTCAGTTTCCTTTAAGGAAAAAGGCGACCAAATCTTGTTACAAAAATAATAAACATGGTTTGTATTTTTTTTTCCTTTCTTATTTCGGGTAGATATTAACTTAATTACATTGTTTGGCATAAAAGGCGAAATGTGATATACTGATAATTTCTACTTATCGCATATAAAAGCAAACCTATTTTTTTAATGTTCCTATAAACCTACTGAGTGGCAATTATTTACTGAGAAACATACAGAAAAAGACGAACCTATTTTACTTCAAAACAGAATGTACGAAATTTCCATGGCGCAAAAAGAATAAAGATCCAAATAAGTGCCAAGTTCTGTACAAAATCCAAATATGTATGAAATTCTTAAGTTGTTAGATTTGACTTGGCCACTTTTTTATTACATAGGTCATTTTATAAAAGTATTCAACCAATTAAATATATATGTTACGGTAAAAAGTAAGCAATCGGTAATTATTTATAATTACCGGTAATAATAGATAATTACCAAGGCACATGGTAAATATAGTGAATTATCCACATTTACCGGTAATTATATAAAACTTCTGCGAGACTGTGCTAAATGTTGACATAAGCTTTGGAATGAAGAGGGAACAGTGCGGGCAGGGGCGCGGGAGGATGATACTTGCAGCCGCGCACGTATTAGCGTCTAGACCTCGTTACATATCGTTTTTACTTGGAGTTCTGAATATGTAGTGGATTTTTAAAATAAAATTTAACGTGCCCGACGTGACGGTCAGGTTAGTTTTGGTTAGCGACGCCTTTTTTTTTAAATTGGCAGCACCCTTATTTATTTTCCGGTTTTCGCAATTGATTCCGATGTTTGATTTCATTATTTACTACATTTACTAAAGGGGTATGGTAATTTTATATAATTTCCGGTAAATGTGATTAATTCGAAGGTTTGTACAACCTTTACCACGAGCACTGGTAATTATGCATAGTTCCCGGTAATTGTACATAATAACCGCACTATCCACATTTACCGTAAGATATACAACGTGTCCAAGATAAGTAGGGCCAGTATGGGCATCTTGGAAATTGGAGAGATATAAAGTGGGTTAAATGAAAACAAATTTGAGCTTTTATGTGCCTAATAATATGCTGTTTAAAAAGTTTTAAAAATCCGAGTATTTTCGGAGATATCCGGAAAAAGCCGAAAAATTGGAAATTTGTTTTATTTTTTTCCTGGTCTTATTAATAATTGGATATTAAAATAAATTACACTTTTGCATTGCCACTTTTTCTGCTCTATGCAATGGTAGAGTTTTAATTAAAATACGACGTTTCGTTTTCGTAGGACCATCATTAACTTTTTTTTAAACAGTCATGATATTCCAATATTAAAATTAAAAAGCCTATTTTATTTAAAATTCAATGATGTATCACTCATAAGGGTTTAATCTTAATGCGGACCTGTATTTTAAGAAATTTGAAAAAAATATTATTTCTGCATATAAAACTATTAAATTTCTTTAATAAACCAAGCAGTACTTAACGAAACTTCCCCAGAATCGCTAATTTACATTTTTTAATACGGTCCTGATATTTTAATATTAAAATTTTAAAGCCAATTTTATTTCGAATTTACATTATGGTTTAACCGTAATACGGACCTGTATTTTTCAGAATTTGGCAAAAATAGTAAACACTACATTTTAAAATAATACATAAGTTAATTAAATAACCCAATAAATAAAAAATGCGCAAATAATAAATTATCGGGGGTTACTACACAAGTGCATCAAAATTATCGATAATTTTGCTTGAAAGCGTATTGCCTAAAAACTACTAGAGTTCATTTTCATATTTTGAGCCCGAAAGAGCCCTCGTCGAATGTGAAAATGAAAGAGAGTAGTTCTGTTTTTAAAAGGCAATACACTTGAAAGCTAAATTATCTGATTATTTTGATGCACGAGTGTAATTTAGGGAGAAAATTACTCGAAAAATTGAAGAAATAATAACTTTTCAAACAATTTATTTAACAATACAACAAAACCAAATCTTAAAAAATAATAATTATTAAAGACACAGAAACATTTTTATACAAAAATGTTTGCAAAATGTATAAAATGCCACACTGACATATTAAATAAACAAAGCTGTTGTTAGGATGTGGTTGTCACATTAAACAATTAAAAACATGACAGTGCAATTTTCGATTTCTACTACGCAATTATTACTTATCCCTAGAGCGCAAAAGGCTTCTCCAGCCGAGGGGAATTTAAAATAAATCGCGACCGAGAAAAAATTTCCTGAGATTAATTTAGACTTAGGAAAATTTGGTAAAAAATTTATACTAAAAATTATTTTAAAAGAAAATGCATTTTTTGATAGATATAATTTTTTTACTAGTTTATTTGTCAAGTTTAAAAGCCGTACCTGGTAAAATTTAATTTTGATTAAAATAAAAAGAAAATATTGCGCTTTGGCCAAGGTACTCAAAAAATACCAAGCTAAGGTGGATATTTCAATAGCTAGAGAGATAGATAAATAGATAGAATTTTATTACCTTACAAATTCACGATATGTACAGAGGATCGTCATAATACCAAGAAATCCTTATCAGGACAGTATTCAAAAAATGTAAGAAAGTGATGCTAGGAAAGTTTCGTTAAATTCTGGTTGGTTTATTAAAGTAATTTATAAATTTAAAATAGAGAGTAAATTTATTTTTTTAAATTTTTAAAAATACAGCTCCGTATTAAGATTAAATTCTAATGCCCGTCCGCGACGAAATATTTCAAAAGACCTTATTAAAAAAAAATAATAATAAAAATAATACTTCTTACTCATATTCTCAGAATTAAAAGCGAACAAGCCAAGTGGCGGAGATAATCAAAGAGTGAAGCGGCAAACATCAAAGCCTTTGATGTTTGCCGCCTCACTGACGGAGCAACAAAAGAGAATATCGTTACTGTGACCCTTAAGATTTTTATTTATCTATTTATTTATTTATACGTATTTCAACGGACAAAGCCACAATGTTGTTTCGGCATCATATTTGAAAATGCATATAAAACATTCTGGTAAACTTTTCCGACAAAAAAGTGACGCGATTACCCAGTCCGACATCCGAAACATTTTACAATGGATGCATTCAGAAGTGTTCAGCCGCTTAACCGCTGGCTAAGCGGAGTTTAAAAAACTGCCAAAATTAAGCCGTCCTATTGGTTTCATTTAATAATTGTGACACTCCGCTTACCCAGCGTCCATTGTCAGGTTGGGTTAAAGCGCCGCTTCTATAGACGGCGGTATAAATATTCGTGGTAGACTTGTGAAAAGAAACCCCCTAATAAGGTTTTAAAAATGTTATTATCATAAAGCCAATTTTATTAGATACTGGCCCAGGGACTATGATATCAATCGCAAAACATTATGAACACTACAACACTACTTTAAAATGTAGTACTTTTAAATGCGGCTTGCAAACGTATTTGCACACTAAAATTTGACCCGCAACATATCAAAGGTTGCCCATACCTGTTCTACATATTGATTTTGTATAGAGCTTGGCAATAATTTATATTTGAATTTTATTGCGGCAAAGCAAACAGCCAAGCATAATTTTCGTACTAAACTTGGCTCACCATTTTCATATTTATGTTTTAAGTGGGATACCTATTATTACTTTTTGTAAAGAAAACTAGGCAGGTATTTAGATTAATTATTTTTCCTGCGATTTCGCTGCATAGTTCTTTTTTATGTTTATGTCTACATTATCTCAAAAATTAGAAATATCAGTGCGCACTGCCCATTTATTATCTGCTACCTTGTCAAAGCGCTTCTGTTTATGCCTTAATTAGCCAAGTTCGAGCGATATAACAATCTTGTTACCGGTTGTTTATCAAAGCGTATTACAAGTTTGCTGTATGGTAACCATTTACTTTTTTTAGTTAATTTTATTTTTATATTTCTGTCAGATAGCAAAAATATTAATAAATAATATTGGGATAGTTTAAAATATCTACCTAAAACGGTGCAATTAAGGTCAAAAAGGATGAAGAACCTTCTAACACCTCTATTTTTTAACTTTTTTTATTTTCAGATATTTTTCTACGCCTACACACAATTACCGAGCTGGATTCCAAATTTTATCTTTCTAGGTCATCTGGAAGTGGGTTAGGTTTTTGATCTTTATGTCAGTCAGTCAGTGGAAAATTGACGACTTTTGGACCTTCATATCTTTATAACCGTTTGAGCTAGCTTTATGAAATTTGGGCTTCTATTTGTCCTTATAGATATTCTGACTATTATTATTATAAACACACGTAGTTTTATGTATTTTCGTTAAATGGGTTGTGAGTTATGGAGGAGTCAAAAGTGGCACCAAGTAGTTCGTCTACTATTACACTTGGCGCTGTTGCCAGCTCCTTAGCTTTTTTCTTTTACGTAGAACTATGACTAGAAAATATTTTTAAATTAAAAGGATATTTCTTTTAAATAAAAAAGTGTGTGTAAGTTAAACAAGCTTAAAAAACAAGTTTTTTGGGCTGTAAATAAAAGAACATTTTACGACAATTTTTTAAATATTTTAATAGGTGACAGCAGATAAATAGTTTTTTTTTAATAAAATAAATTCTCCTGTCCCGATATTTAATGATTAACATTTTATTTTTTAATTGAAAATTGGAATTATAAATTTGTTTCTATTTCTTGTGGTGGTAGCAAAGAGTGGATGTGGTAGGAAAATATACATAGCTCTTTAGAAAGTAAAGTTCTTACACTCGTGTGAAATGGGTCACTTTCGGCTCTCGTTAGGTAAAAAATTATTGATTATTTATTTAAAATATCCATTATTGACAGAACTAAGTAACAAAAATCATCAAAAAGAAAACTAAACAGGGATGTGCAAAAATAAAAAAAAAAGTTTTTGGCCCTTGTCAAGAGTGGACTTTGTTTTTTACTTTTTTTCTTGCATAAGTAAAATAAAATAGGTAAATTATTATATTTTTATAATTTTAAAGTTATTAAAATCTAGTTTATGCCAATTTGTGATATTAGGAAGATTTATTTTAAGCAATAATATCGGCTCTAGTCAATTTTTATACTATTAGGATAAGCCACTTTGTAATATTGCCAACGAATTGTTGGCCATTATTTGTAATAATGTTTTGCCTTTTTAATTACACAATTTTTAATAAGCAGATCAGGCTTTTCTAACCTTAAAACCTGGCTATGCAGAGGTTAGGTACAAACAAACACATATTTAAATTTACCAGAAATTACAGTTGATAACAAAGTTCTACACAATATCAAGAGGAGACAGAAAGTTCAAAATTTAGATTAGTGCTATTTTGTTTAAGTTGTGTATTTACTTTCACTTAGATAATATCAAATTACAGTATGTACTGACCAAACACAAAATTACCCTCTGGGCTATAGCTTTGTTACAGCAGTATCGATTTAAACGCCTAGGTAAAATATAATATTTATTCTGCCTTATATATTGCTAAGACCACTACCGTTTCCGGTTTAATTAAATTGATTAATCACATTAGCCTAGCTTACACGGCAAGGATCAATTTATTCCTCGTACCAAAACGTGGACCTTTTTAATAGGTTTGTTAAAGTTTATGCAAAAATATTTTGTAGACCAATTTGAACCTAGGTGTAAAGATTTTTACAATTTACAGGTGACATAATAATTTATGACATCAACCCCTAACCTTACTTTTCATTTCGGAATCGAAATTTGTGCAACCTTTAAAAATTTACCACAAAGTGGTTTATTCATTTTGCTTTATAATATTATATATTTTAATATTATTTGCTATATAAATGGTTGGTTGCTGTCAACCACGTATGAAGAAATAAATGTTCGGAGTCACCCCGGACTTTGAAATAAACTTGACACTACTAGATTACAAGGTGAGTTTTTCTTTGATCCCTGAACACAAATATAGCCCGTACAACGCCATTAGTCGCCAAAACCCCCAAAGAGCTTCCGACGAACATATTTTCTGTTCGAAGTTTAAACAAGAAGTATTAATAAAAGTTTTTCTATAACTTTTACAGAACCATGTGTTTGTAATGATTTTTCATGTGGAAATTCTGTAGTTGTTTTTTAAATTAATAATTTTTTTATTTTTGTTTATTTTAACAAAAATAGTCTTTTATTTGTTATGATTGAATTTAATAGCACTAGGTTTTTAATTATTTATGCAGTTTAAAAAAAATAGACATTTTATGAATAGTATTGAATTATTTTTCAACATTAAATTTTATTTTTGATGTTTTCCCTATAAGGTTCGGACTTGCACAAAAATTAAAAAAAAAAATTAAATGAATGAAACATATCGGTGGTTACATGTAGCAGTTACTTCCGGTTAAAGCGGAAGTAGTTTAGTACAAGGTAATAAATTAGGTAATGCCTAATTAATGTCAAATATCTACATTCCAAATTTTGTGCGACAATTGTTTGTTAAAATAGTTAAAAGAGAAATAGAGAAAATCACCTTTAAGTAATCTCGATATATTACCATTAAATATACATAAACTTGGTCGATCAATGGTTTATTTTTAAAGTTTTATTACAAATAAGTAACAAAGCAGGACTTACCCTTTCTATTCCGGTATAATTCTTTTTAAGAAATATATTTTTATACTGCGATCTATTAAATACTTTAAAACAACTTTGTATTTTACGCAAAAATAGGAAAAAGAATAAAAAGATGGTAAGTAAATACGGTCAAATTCTAAAACTTTTTAAAGCTATCCTATATATACAGTTTTAGTTTAAAATTTGAATAAAAAAACATTACTTGTTCCCAATAAATACGTTTTATAGGTTATCGATTTTCGGAAAGCGAGCGAGGTTTTAGACTTTGTTTTATTTAATCTTTTGCTTAGTAATCTGTAAAAAGGAATAGAGTAAAAAAATATACTTACACAGGACAGCAAAGAAATATAATCCCAATAATATCACTTAAATAATGCATCTGGCCCTTTAATAAAATATTCTTTGGTCCGGGCTGACTATCTCTCCTAAGGGCATAAGGAGATATGCTTTTTCCATCTATTTCTATTGAGTCCTTCAGGTTTTCTGCTTTCTCTGCAAGCAATGTTTTACTATCCTTTTTGTCTGTAATCATTTTGGTTCTTAATACTTCAATTTCAAACATGACAGATTTTAAGTAGAAACACTAAAAAAATTCACTCAATTATTGTATTGTATGCAGTATGGTCTATTAAGTAGTGTGCATTAAACGTGTAATTTTGTTATTTGGTATTTGTCAAAAAAAAAACCTATACTGGGTAAGGGTAAAGCATCTGCCATCACCTATTTTCTAGAATTTGCTAGAAGACTATACCTGCAACGAAATTTATAATTAATATTTCTAAGAAAAAAAGTAATTCTTTATAAAAATGTTTGCTTTATCGGAAATGCTAAAAGCTATAAAAAAATTGCTCTATAATATACAGGGTGCAAAATACAGGTATAGTTCTGTTAAGACCATCCGTGCAATTAATTTCTGTATTCAGATTTTCATTTCGACGTTTCGGTTTTGAGATCACATCATTAACTTTTGTTTTTCTTATAGCGGTTATTTTGTTTTTTTGCACATTTTGTCTTTTTCCCTTTAAAATGGTGTATAACACTCTAGAGGTATTTTTGATTTTATGTCAAACATCGTCAAAATTATTTTTTGGTTTGAGTTGGCCATGACTGCGAAAGCCACTAGCTCTGGAAAAAATTGCCATTCAATTTCCAATAAGGACCTATATTGGGAAAGGTAATACAAGTTTATTTCTAACTTTTATAAACTTATGTACCCAAACAAAGATGGATATTTACCTTGTTTGCATCGGCATATTAAAATATGTGTTAATTATATCAAGCTGTTACCTTTCTACCAGAACTACATTTTGTTTTAAGTTTTATTATCCATAACATATAAAAACCTAATTTATAGTCTCCAAACTTTCACGAACACAATAATAAAACTAAATTATACTTACATACTAGTCTCGAATAAAAAACAATGTTCTCTTCATTTATTTTTAATAGGTAACAATTTAATTGCATTTGGAAGTTTAAACAAAGCCAAAGAAAATATTAGTTTTAAAATAATAATATGAATGGTAAGACAAACAAACATTCAAAAACATTTTGTAGATTGTAAGATAACCTGAGTTTTATACTACATGAGCTGCCATAAAAGAGCTAAACCTTTTTAAAAATATTTTTTTAAGATAACCATGAAAGTTATTGAATAAAAAGTAAAAAAAATAGCAAAAACATGCTATAATTTAAAATAGTATATTTTTTTTGTAAGTAAAATTTGGTTTATCAACTGTGTTTGTGCAAATTAAAAGACAAATCAATTTGGTTTTTGTAAATTATGCTAAGGGTAATAAAAAAAAATACGTTTTAAAGCACATACACACATTTTAATTAGAAAGTTTACAGCCTGACATAATTAACACATGTTTTAATGTGCCGATGCACAAGAAGCAAATATCCATCTTTGTTTGGGTACATTAGTTTATAAAAGTTAGAAATAACCTTGCATTCCCTTTCCCACTATAGGTCCTTATTGTATAAATCAAAAATACCTATAAAGGGCAAAAAACATTCTTTAAAGATGTACAAAAAATAAAATGGCCTCCATAAGAAAAACGAAAGTTGATGACGGTATCTAAAAACCGAAACGTTAAAATTAAAATCTGAATACAGAAATGCATTGCTCCTAAAAAGTTGCCTTAATTTTGTTTTTACAGATTCAAAAATTATTTTAAATAAAAAACTACAGCACTTTTTCTAAAATGCACATTTTTTGTTTTTTCAAAATAACTCAAAAATACAAACAAGAAACGGCCTTGATCAAAACGGCAATAAATTAACCATTGAATGGTCCAAACATTTCCCCAGTTAACCATGCTTTTATCCCTTATAGTTTCAATTATTTCAATACGTTCCCTACCAATTTTGGAAACAGTGTATATTTGTGTAATCTGTATATAAAAAGTTTTTGTATGACCGTCTGTAGCGCTTTTAACCATCCAAATTATACTTGCGATTTTTACTGTAGCCTAAAAAACACTACCAGTACCTTTTTTAGTTCGGTGAAAAGGATGATTTTGCCCCAAGGTTGTCGATTCTGAATGCGCCTCTTTATTATCGAGCATATTTCCTATCTAGAGGCAGCTTTGCCGCACAACAACCTTTCTCTCTTGCGATCCTAACTTAATTTTCTAATGGGACCACCGCGGAAGTACACTATTTCAAATAAAAAAATAAATAAAAATCGGTCCACAAACTCCGAAGTAATCGCGTAATATACACACAAAAAAAACAAACAGGCGAATTAGGAACCTTCTCGATTTTGAAGCCGGTTAAAAACAAATAGGTTCTTACGTTAGGAAAAAAATTAGTTAATAGTTTCTTGCATACATTAATGCAAGTAATGTGCACTTG
The DNA here is from genome assembly GCA_014170235.1 of Listronotus bonariensis. Taxonomy (NCBI): domain Eukaryota; kingdom Metazoa; phylum Arthropoda; class Insecta; order Coleoptera; family Curculionidae; genus Listronotus; species Listronotus bonariensis. Next base: position 196,149 of record JACEGR010000188.1, on the reverse strand, counting down.
AATTAAAATTACATTTTATTTTTGGTATGTTTTACTGTATCAATGCGTGCATTTTGATAGGAAAGAGATGTTTTTGGTACGCGAGTAACACAATATGCTTTTTATTTACGGAAAGGCTCATTGAAATTTAAAGAAACCAGGCGCAATTAAGAAAAACGTTTTCCTGATTGGAGGCTATCAGCTAGAACGTTTATTTGTAGAAGACTCCCAAAAAACTTTTGAAGCTAGGGAGCGTAGTGCCTAATTTTAACAATCGCGAAAGACATCGTGAAGTTGAAGTGTAAAGTGGAAGAACAAATTTTGAATTCACTTGACGACGATCCGACTTGGAGTACAAGAAATATTGTGATTCCTAATTCACGTAACTGTAGCTTTGTGTGATTCACAAATGTTTGCTAATACACGTAACTGTAGCTTTGTGTGATTCACAAATGTTGTATTTTTGTTGTGTATCGCATAGTTTTAAAAAGTGACTGAAAATTGTAGATATTGGTGGAGTGTACCGTCACGTATCGGTAAGTCCTGTTATTTTTTTTAAATAAATGTCATTTACTAAAAGCGTTATTAAATAAAAAATATTTTAGCCAAAAAAATTGCGTAAATTTATTCGGTGATTCAAGGCATAGTTTTTAACAAACATCATCCCAACGTAAACAATTCGATGAATCAGTTGCGGTCCTCGTGCACCCGTATTCCTGTTGTGTTACAACGTTGCCAAATGATGAAAACTTTTGATTATTCACAACTTAATTTTCTAAACACACATTATTTTTGGACATATTTTAACATATACTTTTTGCTTAGAATAATGCAAGAAATCGCCTCCTAAAGTTACGAACATTATTTTCCTAACACCCTGTATACGAATTTTAAGTTCTTGGATAGTATAGGGACGCTTTTCATAAACCCTTTCTTTAAATATCCCCAAAGGAAAAAATCAGGAGTCGTCAAATCGGGGATAAAAGTCCAAAAATATACGGGGAAGACCAAAAAACTGAAAACTGCCTACGAGTAATACGCCCTTGTTTCATAAATTATACCAAAAAATAAATTAAAAGTAAAAGGTTTTTACAATTTAAAACTATACCCTAATACCAAGTCCTAGCCTTCCATTTGAATTTCTTTTATTGTTTTAAAAATATTTACATTACTTTTTTAACTGGACACAAATGATTGTACGCTGGATGGCGGTTAAAACGTGTACAGGGTATTTCATATTTACTAATTTTACAGGGTTTTCTTTAAAACCATAAAGAATATCAAAATTCTAATATAGGACTTTCGATCTCTTTTTTTGAGAAATCAAATTTTGTAAAACAGTTCATGGCGATTGAAATCCATCTCGGAGCTACAGGGTCATTTCAGAATTTGCCCATTTTTACAACTTTCTTTAGCTCGTCTGCTATTAAAGTTACGAAAAAAATTTAACAGGTGAAATGTAGTTTTTTTGTTCTGTATATTATTATTGTGTAATTCGATGTTTTCTATATTGGACAGTTTTTGAAAAAAAACTCCTTAACTTATATCTTCTCTTATGGAATACCTTTTATATGTCTGGTAATATTTATAAGGTCCTCTTTGAACTTTTAAAAAATATGTACAGGGTGAGCCAAACTCGACAGTTTTGATAGGAAACTCATGTTTCTGTACGTTTTACAAAAAAACTGACCCCAATTTGCGAGGCTCAAATTTCAAGCCAAACTTACTAGTGAAAACCGCAATTCGCTATCTCGCGTCCTTTACTCGGTACAGCGTGTTTCCAAATTTCTTGTGTTTTCTTTAATCCTTTATAACTTTTTAATTTTGAAATATTTTTTAATTCTGTAAACACATTTCTATAGCAACTTTTTATGCAGATTTCATATATATATATATATATATATATTTTTTTTTTTCTAGGGTTGTGCATTTTTGATTTATTTATTTATTTTGGAAATTTTAAATACAACATCCTGTATATTTTTACTATTAAAATGGTTAAAATTACATTTTTAAAATGTGTCACACTTTATATTTCTTCTCAGCCGTTTCAGAGATATTGCATATATTGTCATTTATGACCTGATATTGGTTTAGTCCATGACAAAAGATTTACTTCAAACAATCTTGTTATAAATTTTTGTTTTTATGAACTGCAATAACGGGAAGCCATTTTTATTATTAATTTATTAACGTAAATAAGGGTCAAAAATAATCCTATTGAGTTTCCTATTAAAAGCCTATAATTTGGCCCACCCTGTACTTATAGGTATTTTTTATTTTAAATTTTACCAAAATTTGCATTTACTATTAATTTGATTTTTATAGAAGGCAATGACAGAAAATAAAAAAAACTGTAGTTTTGGTTCGGGTATCTTTGGTAAATAGTTTGACAACTTTCATAATAAAAAATATCATACACAATAATCAACAAACAATAAAAAAATGTAACTTTATTATAAAAAGCACCCTTACAAAAGAGTAATACACGGTTTACCAAAAATCTAAGAACTTTAAATAACACAAAGCAGTTACTAAAGCACAGTAAGTAATTTCTTATTTTATTGAAAAAGGAATTTATGGTATTAGGTTTTGAAAATAACATTGTTTAAATGTCCTCCCATACTTTATTCAGTTGGATGGATTCTTGTGGCCCAATTTCTGATTACCTTTTCAATGATATTACCCGGTAAATTTTAATGGTGCGGGTGATGTGTGTGGTCACGAATCGTTCGTGGCCTATTTTCGTAGACCTGAGATTTAAAGTATCCCTACAGAAAATAATCCAAAGCTGAGAAATCGCACAACCCGTATTCTGATGATACTTTGAATAATTTAATTTTAAATAATTTCTACTCGTTGTGAAATAGTGTATCTGTCCATAATAATTTGCCAGACACTACTGAACACAACTATGGCACGTTTGGTGGCATAATATGCTGAAGTAATATTGCTACAGTAACATTTTAAAGTTCTCACGCTCATATTGGTGAACCCTTTATTTACTAAATAAAAATAAAAAATACATAATATAAACTGCTGCTCAATTCAACTGCAACTAGAAATTTTTTTGGTAAATTTCAAATCGTTATTACTTTTAAATAAAATGCAATAGCAAAATGCGGCTTTTACCGTTTTGTAGGAAAAACTTTTTGGAAAAAATGGCAATTTTACTTTGTGTAAATTTTCTTTTGTTTTTATTCTACAGGGTGTAATAGAAAAGTCCGTTTTTTACAAAAACTTTGTCAAGAGCGACATTATACAAAAAACATAGTTTTTAATTTTTAATTATATAGTGTTATTCAGTAGACCATTTTGAAAAAACAAGTTAGTCAGATTTTTGATATCTGCTCCATTTTTCATGTTATAATTTTTTTCAAAAAATTGATTTTTTTTCATATTGTACTCCCTGTATTTAACAGTTCATCACAGCGATTAATTTTTTAGATAATTTTAAATGTACATAAGTACCCTTTTAAAACTGTATTAGAATTTTATTTCTAAAAAAATATTAACGCGTCAGTAGCGTCGCAAATGTAACTAAATTGTATTTTGGTAAAATATCAATTCCCAAAGTTTCTGTGAGCACCACATATTCTGTATTTAAGACTTTAATTGTTTTTCTACAATTTTTAGAAACTACGGACTTTTATCTCGGGACGGTTTTTTACTTTTTTAAAAAGTCATCAGTGGCGTAGATATAATTTTTCTTCTGAATGCTCTTTTTACTTACCAGAGATTATTGCATGGAAGTAATAATTTGTAATTCGGGTTATTTTAGGGCATTTATTGATTAGCTTAGAACAAACGTTAACAGTTTTTTAAATCTTAGTAATATTAGATAAAAAATATACAGGGTGTTTCAAAAATTAAAGCTTTCACATTTGTATTTTTTTTAATGATAACGATAATAATGGGTGTGAATCCTTAGATGATTTTAGGAAGAAAGTTCAAAAAATTTATGTTCTGACTGTCCTAAATTTTGAGATACAGGGTGTGAAACTTAAAAAAATATATATCTTTTTTATAATATCTGTGATACCACTCTACAAATTTTAATACAATGTGGTACACAGCCACTACACATTAGGGGGCATTTTTAAAAGTAAAATATTTTTATCTTTCTTTCAGTGGCGTTCGAGCGGGATTTAAATTAAATATTTTTTAAAGAAAATTATAGTACGACACTGCTTGTTTTGAAACAAAAATTATTCTTACAATTTCCATTTACTTTTAAGCAAATTTAATATATTACCTTTATATTTTCATTTGCTTGATTAATAAATAAATTTGTTTTGTCTGTTTTTCTGATGTAATGAACCGCTTGTAAAGCTTTAATTAGATTGAATTTATTGGGTCCAGTGGCGTCTCGGTGGGCACCACTACCAATATTATTGAAAAAAATGTACGCCGCTGGCTTTTTATGTAGTTTTTATACTTTTTTTCTATGAAGCAACTAAAAATAAAACTTTTTAGTATTGTCCATTTTTGCAGAAACGAAGCAACACCGGACATAACTTTTCTTCATAAAATGACATAACAAATCCCCCTTTAAAGTTTTGTACCGTAGTTGGGAAATACCCTGTATTTTAATTTGGAAATAAGTCTTTTTAAGGTACCACGTACGTTTAACATACACATATTTTTGTGCAAATGTATTTTCTCATTAAGTAGGACTTACTTATCATGATATCAAATTTGCTTAAAAGTAAATGGAAATTATAAGAATAATTTTTGTTTCAAAAAAGCAGTGGCTTACAATGATTTTCTTTAAAAAATATTTAATTAAAATCCCGCTCGAACGCCACTGAAAAAAAATAAAATATTTTACTTTAAAAAATGCCCCCTAATGTGTAGTGGCTATGTACCACATTGTATTAAAATTTGTAGAGTGGTATCACAGATATTATAAAAAAGATATATATTTTTTTAAGTTTCACACCCTGTATCTCAAAAGTTAGGACAGTCAAATCATAAGTTTATTTGAACTTTCTTCGTAAAATCATCTAAGGATTCACACCCATTATTATCATTATCATTAAAAAAAATACAAATGTGGAAGCTTTAATTTTTCGAAACACCCTGTATATTTTTTCTAAAATTACTAAGATTTAAAAAAATGTTAACGTTTGTTTTAAGCTAATCGATAAATGCCCTAAAATAACCCGAATTACAAATTATTACTTCCATGCAATAATGCTCTGGTAAGTAAAAAGAGCATTTAGAAGAAAAATTATATCTACGCCACTGATGACTTTTTTAAAAAAGTAAAAAACCGTCCCGAGATAAATGTCCGTAGTTTCTAAAAATTGTAGAGAAACAATTAAAATCTTAAATACAGAATATGTGGTGCTCACAGAAACTTTGGGAATTGAAATTTTACTAAAATACAATTTAGTTACATTTGCGACGCTACTGAAGCGTTAATAATTTTTTTAGAAATAAAATTCTAATACAGTTTTAAAAGGGTACTTATGTTTATGTAAAATTATCTAAAAAATTAATCTCTGTGATGAACTGTTAAATACAGGGAGTACAATATTAAAAAAAAACAATTTTTTGAAAAAAACCTATAACATTAAAAATGGAGCAGATATCAATAATCTGACAAACTTGTTTTTCAAAATGGTCCACTGAATAACACTATATAATTAAAAATTAAAAACTATTTTTTTTGTAGAATGTCGCTCTTAACAAAGTTTTTGTAAAAAAACGGGCTTTTCTATTACACCCTGTAGAATAAAAACAAAAGAAAATTTACACAAAGTGAAATTGCCATTTTTTCCAAAAAGTTTTCCTACAAAACGGTAAAAGCCGCATTTTGCTATTGCATTTTATTTAAGAGTAATAATGATTTGAAATTTACCAAAAAAATTCCAGTTGCAGTTGAATTGAGCAGCAGTTTAGAATACGTTAAATTGAGCATTTATTGTAATTTTTTTTTTTATGTGTTAGTTAAGGTTTCTTTTATTTTTAGTGTTCCATAATATGTATTTATTTTATTTCCATTTAAAAATAAAACATTTTTTTCTGGTTTTTATAAGAAAGTCATATTTTATAACCCTAACTGAGTTAATTAAAATAGTTTGAAAACATAAAAGTTAATTTTTAAAAACTATTAAGTTGAAAAAAAAAATAAAATTTACAGTAGAAAAAGAAGAAAATAACTGTATCAATTTCTTAGATATAAGCATAACAAAATTTGATAATAAATTGAAATTTGATATTTATAGAAAACCCACATTTTCAGATACAACCATTCCTAGTAATTCTAATCACCCAAATAGCCACAAATTTTCAGCATATAGATCTATGGTTCACCGAGCCTTTGCCATCCCACTAGAACAAGACAAATTAAACAAAGAACTAAATACCATCAGATCGATTGCCATAAATAACGGCTACAAAATTAAACACATTAATAACCTAATTAACAAAAAACAGAAATTAAATACCATAAGTAAAATATACCCAAAAATAAAAGCATCCAACTCGGACAAAAAATACACAACCCTTACATATTTTGGACCTATATCTGACAAAATAGCAAATATTTTAAGTAAAAATAATATGAAAATAGCATTTAAACCATCACAAAAATTATCCAACCACCTTTTTAACGTAAAAGACAAGATTAATAAATATAAAAATCTGGAGTTTATAAGCTAGAATGTTCAGAGTGCAATAGTTGCTACATAGGACAAACAGGCCGAAGCTTCGAAAAAGATTTAAAGAACACTACGCATCATTTAGATTAGGCAAAAGAAATTCAAATTTTTCAAACCATTTTCTAGACTCTGGTCATTCTTTCCCTAATATAGATAGTATAAAAATTTTACACTTAGAACAAAAAGTAAAAAATTAGATATATTAGAGAACATAGAAATTTATAAACACAATAAAAATAATAATGTAAATCTTCTTAATCTGCAAACAGACATAAAAATTCCCAATTATTTAATATTTTCGACTAACTGTAAAAGTTTATTATAGCAATATACTTGTAACAATAAAGATAGGACCTAACAATTGTAAAGGTTAAACCAGATGTTAAATTTACGGTATAAGGTATAAATTTATGCACTTTTTGTAATTCATTCACTTTTAAAAAGTCGTTTGAAAATGACATAGTATGTCGAAACTGCAGTAACGCAAAAAGCAATATAAAATATGTGACAAAATAACAAAGTAAAATTTGTGTTTTTATTACATTCTACGTAAAAATGTATTGTCACAAAGTAACGGACTACTCAATAGATTCTATAAATTGGGTAATTTTCTCAATAACTGTTTACCATAAAAACAATTAATTATACCACAATATTCTACGAAAATACCTAAACAGTTAGTCTTTTTTACGTTTTTCATAGCTTTAATCGCCAATGAGTTAAAGAAAGTTGTTGAACAAGATCTGAAAAATTAAAAAATATTATGATAACATTCAAACCATCATAAAATTATCCCAACCACCTTTTTAACGTAAAGACAAGGTTAATAAATATAAAAATCTTAGGGTTTGCAAGCTAGAATGAATTCAAGTCATAATGGATTATTTATAGGACGACAGATGAAGCTAAGAAAAAAGATTTAAAGAACACTACGCATCCCGTTAGTTAGACAAGAGTTCAGGTTCAGACATTTTCTAGACTCTCAGACCACATTCTCACTATTCCTCAGATAAGTATAAAGAAATTTTCCCACTTAGGTAAAAAGTAAAAAATTAGATATATTGAGAACATAGAAATTTATAAACACATTGAAAAATAATAGTATAAGTCTTTAACAATCTGCAAACAGACATAAAATTCCCAATTGTTTAATATTTTCGATAACTGGCAAAGTTCATTCATAGCAATATCTTGTAAATCAGATGAGTTCTAACAATTGTAGGGGTTAAACTAGATGTTGAAAATTTACCGATAAGATGTTATAGACCATCACTTACTCATATTCATTCAGCCTTCAAGGGATAGTTTGAAAATGACTAGTATCCTCAAGTTGCGATAACTTGCACAAAAAGCAATGTAAAATATGTAGACAAATAACAAAATGAATTTGTGTTTTTATTACATTCTACGCAAAAATGTATTTGTCACAAGTAGCGAGTTTCACTCAATGGATTCATAAGTTGGGTGTTTTCCTATTCATTTGCCAAAAACAGTGTTCTTTAAGTATTCACAGAAATACCTAAACAGTTCTAGTCTTTTTTACGTTTTTTTTCATCAGGCTTTAATCATCAATGGGTTAAGAAGAAAAGGTTGATATGAACAAGGATCTGAAAATACACATTGTGTATGTTTATTTCCATTTATTGATATTATATATTTTTTTCCTGTAATGGTGTTTTCTATAATGTTGTCTTAATTTTGCCAAGGTTGTCTATTATTAATTTATCATTATTTATCAAATATCTTGCAAGTTTTTTGAAATATTTTATTAAAACTGTAACATTCTGTTAATTGTTAATCAAATATAAAATATTAAAATTTAGTTACTGAATATTAAGTTAAATTAAGCAGACACAAAAAAAAATTAGGTAGTGAAAAATATGTTACCATTTTCAGTCATATTTTTTTATAAAGAAAAATAAATTATGAAAATAATATTTTACTAATTAAGAACTTAAATAAAAAATAAAGTACTTATATTTTCAAGAAGTAAGAAGGGAGGGGAGCAATAAATACCAGATCTAAATATCTAGAGGTGTTTTATCAAAATAACTTATAAGTTGGTAATTTTCTAAATTTCCTCAAAAGTCGGTGCGATAAATAAAGAATATCAGTGCTTTTTAGACAAAAAAAAAAATGCTTTTTTGGCTCATCTTCATTTAAATTAACAGTTTAACAAAGTCAGTTTTAATAATGTTATGTTGAAATTCATCAAAGTAATGCTTTTATGAATGGGAAGTTTGACAACGCACGAGCCGTTAGGCGAGTGCGGCAATTCCCATGATTAAAAAAAGACACTTCTAATCATGTGTTACATAATATATTTTTCCACGACCGTATAAAAATTTCCCCCAAAATACCATTTTATACATGTTTCTATTTATCGAAACTTGTTAATTTTAATATCTGCAGCACAGCTATTGTATTATACAAAATTAAAGCTTTTTTATTTTTTGAGAGACAATTTATCCTCTTCATAACTATGCATTTATTATTTAATTAAAGAAAATTGTATGTACCCTCTTTTAAGAGAAATAATACAGTATAAATTCCATATGGGAAGTTTGACAACACGAGCCGTCATGCGAGTGCGGCAATTCCATGATTAAAAAAGACACTTTAATCATGTGTTACATAATATATTTTTCCACGACCGTATAAAAAATCTCAAAATACCATTTATACATGTTATATTTATCCAAACTTATTAATTTTAATATCTGCAGCACAGCTTTTGTATTACAACAAAAATTAAAGCTTCCTTACTTTTAGAGACAATTCAATCCCATCTCTTCATAACTATGCATTTATTATTTAATTTAAAGAAGAATTGTATGTACCCTCTTTTTATAGAAATATAATACAGTATAAATTCCATTTTTAATGTTTCTTAGTCATCAAGTTCATTATTACTACTTAAATTTTCAATAATTTCTCCTAACTACATTTGCAAACTGTGTCAAATGTTAAAACCAGCGACGTATAGAACTAAAGAAATAATGACAAAATCAAAAGGTAATTTTGACCGTTTGGTTTGGTTGATGTCGCCTTTACTGTTACATTGCATAAATTTGATATTTAAGTTTATTGCCAAGTAGGCATTGAAACAAAACACTGAAAATTCAAAGTGTAAAAAAAAACTTTGAGGTGTTAAAGAAATAGACACTTTTATGCTTAGTGTACTAAAAATGGAGTACTTTAACTTCATGTTTAAAAATTCAAAATAACAGCATTTTTTAACGGTCGTGGAAAATAATTTTTATGTCTGTTAGAGTCATCCTGAAATATGCAGTACAGTAAATGTTATTTATTTTATTTTTCAAAAACTAACCAAGATAAAAAAATTAACTTAAAAGACAAAAAACCCTTATAATTATTTAATTAATTTAAACTAAATCTAAAAACAATCACGACATCTAGTGGCACATATATATTCGTTTGGGTGACGCTCAGGAAATCATAAACTTTACAATAAGGAGTGCTCGATTTTTATACTTGTCCGAAAATATAGGTTATGTTTGTTACGCATCTGCCTTTTTGCCATAATATTTTTATCTGATAAAATAAACCAATACTTGCATACCATAAAATAAAATCAATAAAAAAACATTAAAAAATTGTATCTTACCCTTAACGATTTAAACGTAAATTCCTGTAAAAATATCCAAATGTCAGTTGCATATTTTTTTAATTCTCTGTATCTGCGGTACTAATAACTAATCAATTTAACCTCAAACAGTAAAATGAGCCTATGTAAAGGTCCAAAGACTAAAGGCAAAAAAAATCTTTTAAAGCTCCTCGAAAAAAACCTTTCCAAGTGGTCCATAAATAAAGAAATTACAGGGAAATGTTAAGCTATAAGGTTAAAGCGCTGCATGACTTTTTAATGGTATTGAGCGCTCTTTAATCAAAAGTTTATTTTCCTTGGTGACACTCACTAGTTGATTAAATAATTAATTTGATCTCTTTGTTAAACAAACTTTTGTGTCAAATTGAAATCCTTAAGGTTAAAATCACCATAAAACAGACATAGTTTGTAAATCTAGGTGACAATGCCTTGGACAGTTTTATTCTAAGCTAGGACCAACTCCATAATTGCTTAACTCTAAATTCAATTGTGAAACTTATTATTAAGCATATTGGTACTATAAACTAAACAGATCAATTCGATAAAAATTATTTGAAAATATTCGAGTTCCTAGTTAAAACAAAGTTGGATTAAAAAAACTGTATCTTCAAAACAAATGCATCATGGATCACCAGGTGTTTCTCTGCAAGCTGGTTCAAAAGCCCCTACCAACAACATCTTTAGGATAAGAAGAAATGATAATTGAATTACCAAACATATTATGCATTGGTTGATTATTTAGATGTTTTCTATCTTCATACCACAGAAATATTATGCTTTAAAAATGGCAACCCAATTAAATTTAACATATTTGCAAAAGAATACAACATTTAGTAAAAGGAAAGGGCCCCCAAGTGGTCAGAAAAAAGTTCTGTAAAAGGTATCTCTTTTTCACGGAAAAATATTTTTATCTGAAGGAACTTTAACCTTGGTTGCTCAGGATAATAAGGAGACTCTACCTCTTTCTCAGATTACGATGCTGCCTATTACTCATACATATGTCAGGTGTGACTATAAATATTGGTTATCATTTATTCTGCCTCTGGAAGTCGTAAATAACAAAAACGATTAAATCTATTTTCTTTGGCTTCTATGACAAAGTAAAACTAATTAAAACCTAATCATGAATTTTAAAATAAAAATAAAAAAATAGTAATAAAAGTACCAATTAATAAAAAATCACATATTAACCAGATTTTTCTTATTTGGAGATATTATCATTATTTCAAAATGTGAGAAGAATTTGCTGTTAATTAAAATTAAAAAAAAGCAGATCATTCGGTTTAACCGGATGATAAGAAATCTCTCTAAATCAGTTAACTAATTGCAAGCTCCCATATGTTGATATTAATATACAAACTTTATTTTCATCTTAATAGATAAAAGGATTATAATTGGAGTTTTCTCTGTAAAAAAACCAACAGTGTGTTTGCGGTGTTCAAAGTTTTGTATTGAATAAATGAATAAACCATATTTTTTGCAAATGTTAAAAAAAATATATAATTCCTCGCTAGTTGTTTTACGTACGTCAATAAAAGTTAGGACGAAAATAAAACAAATACATATTTTTGTGAAAAGCAACTGTATTACAGTATATTTTCAGGTGTGAAATAAAGGATTAAAAGAATAGCAATAGATAAAACTTCGTTCATTTACATTGACAATAGAATTTCATTTAAAATTCTATTTCAGCTTACTTTATGGTCAAGTAGAATTACAATAAGAGCCACAGTAAATCTTGTTACACCTTATCTTATAGCAGTGTTAAAAAATTTGATTATTTGATTAAAATGTCATATAAAATGTTGATAAAAAAAGGGTTCTTTTCAAAGGTGCTATATCTCGATGAATCTCAATTTGCATTTCTTAAAACATTCCTCTCACTTCAGGCACTCATGGAAAATTTAGAAAACAGCTTTACAAAAAGTCTTTCTCAAATCAGACTTTTCAGTTAATATAATTTCATTATTGTAAAAAGCAGTTTTTCTATTTTCTATAAACAAATGTTCATTTAAACTTTTTAAAACAATGCCAATAAAAATGAGTAAAAGGTTATAAAGACAGATATTATTAAAAAGAAGGCGAAATCAGTTCAAAAGTAAATAATCAAACATTTAACTAAAAAGAACTACTTCCAGCACAAAAAATGCATCTGTTTTCTTGAGTCTTTTCTTCTACTCATGAAATCTGATATGGAAACCGTAACGAACGCATCGATCAGATATTGGTTTGGTCAAATATGGATAAAATGAAATATTCGCTAATATTGATTTTTACCCCATAATATGTTTTTCGGTTGTTTTAGGACAGCGAGGAAGCTTCTACGTAAAAAAACATTTGTAATTATATGGGTTCTCTATTCATTTAAGCATATTTATGTAAAAACAGTTAGAATTAAATTATTTGTATGATAAAACCTAATACATCTAGACTAAATCTGCCGGCTTTAAAAAAGATACACAAATTAAATATCGATGGATTTAACTATACACGAATTAAAAACTAATACGTAAATTATACTTACTCAACTACCCGTTATTAAAAAACCATAAACTTTTTTTGTTTAATCACCCGTAGTTTTTTGTACAAGTGACAATCGCATATTTTACGGTTATTTCTGGTTAGTTCTGGTTAGTTCTAGGAAAATAAAAGTTTTTTTTTTAACTAGCTAATATTATTATTTTAGGATATTTAAAAAGCCTCATTAAACCTACATATAGGGCTAACTCTATTTTTGTAATATGTTCGTAAATATACAGGGTGTCCATGTAACTCAACCGACAAACTTTAGGTGTTGATTCTATAATAAAAAAACCTTATATAAACATTATGTCCTAAACGTCTAGTCTTTAAAACTACAGGGTGTTATTTTTTTTAATTATGTTTTTTATTATAACTTTTATACCAATTAAAATATTAAAAAAAAAATTAAAAGACATCTCCTTTACACCGGAAGGTATTTTTTGACATAGAAGAAAAACATACATTTTTGCCAGTGTTCTCCTTAAGGGGGTTTAGGATAAATATTTAAAAAAAATGGTACGCCACTGTATTTTTCAATATTAAAATATTTTTTAAATCCGCGTTTAGTTTAAAACAAATTATATTTCTTGACTTTTTTTGTTTGATGTACGGTTATCGCGTTAATAAATAAGAACCATTTTTTGACATAAAATCCCAATCTAATTAAAAAATAAATAACAAAGGTTATTTTTTACTGTAGAATATAATATTAGCAATAGAAAATGACCATGCCAAAAAATGTTTTTTTTTGCAAAAACCGTTTATCAGAGAAAAAAGTCGAGAAATCAAATTTGTTCCTTACTAAACGGCGATTCAAAAAAATATTTTTATTTTAGAATAATGCAGTAGCGTATTATTTTTTCTTAAATATTTTCCCTAAATCCCTTATGGACGACACTGGTAATTTTGTTCTGGTATGTTAAAACATGTCTTCTTATGCATAGGGAGACGTCTTCCTATTTTTTACAAAATATCTTATTTGGTATACGAGCTATAATAAAAAAACATAATTTTTTAAAATTTTTACCACCCTGTAGTTTAAAAACTAAGACGTCTAGGACATATGTTCATATAAAGTTTTTTTATTATATTTTACTGTAGAATCACCCGGTAAAGTTTGTCGGTTGAGTTACTGAACACCCTAGCATATGTATTTTGCGCATTAACAGATATATTTAAAGGTTTTATAAGCATCCATTTTTTTGTAAATAAAAAAAACTTAATATTGCCGGCACCCTATTAAATATGACAGGTTGTTATTGCAACAAAACCCCTTTAAAGGTTTGCAAATAGGGTTGTTATTGAAAAAAGAAACTGTTTTTTGTTTTTATATTTGTAATCCACATTGGTTAGGAATACCGAACACTTTTATAAATAATTATGAATCTTTTTGTTATGCGTGCGAAGAACATAATTTACAAGTTAACAGGAAAAATCCAGTGTAGATAAGAAAATGTTTCTTTCAGTATTTTAAACGTTTAGTGTGACAAATTTTGGGTTCTACAATTAAATACATCAATAGCAGTACAAAACAATTTATAATTTATTTAAACCTAATAAAATGTTCTTTTTCTGTCAGTCTGTCCAGACATATTGAAAACTGAACAGGGATATTTTAGACCAGCAATGGCGAACCAATGGCATGCGTGCCATTAATGTCATGCGTGCCATTAATGGCACGCGACACCATATCTTGGGCACATTACTGATCACGTTTTTTTTCAATAATAACAAAGCCAAAAGTATTTGAAAACATGCCTATGACCTTATTAAACATTTCTTTTGAAAAAGACACGTTGATATTTAAAGATCCGACGTCCCTGTTTTAGAGGCTAAATTTCTAAAAGAGCTGTTTTTTTATTGTTAGTGTAAAAAACTATTGATATTTATATTTTTTAAAACTAGTGTTACAATAAAACCGGATGTGTTATACAAACAATATCTTTATTTTATTGATTCGTTTCTTTAACAGATTTTAAATATAAGAAAAAAGTCGTGTAACAAAAAAGTAAAAATTTTAATGGGCAGTGAAATTTAACGATTATTACTATTCATCCCGTACTCCCATATCTAGACATACAGACATGGGAATATTCTATTTATGATAATATGTTGCTATTTTTAAAAATATATTTTCTTTAAATATTTGTTGCCTTTAAAAATAAACTGGTATTATATTATGCTAAAATAATATTAAAAAACTCCGTAAAGAAAATTACCGAAAGTTTTTTGCAAGGAAAGAAAAATAAAAAGAGCCTTTCTTTATGAAATTAAATACCAAATTCTGATATTTTTTTAGTCTATATAGGATTATATTATTTATTGTTTAAACACTTCTTCATTTTCATATCAAACATGCAAACTGTTTTAATGAGCGTCTCCATATGCGTCGGTTGACGCTTACTGAAATTCACCGCCATCGCCACGACAAACACATTTTCAAAAGTTTTCATAGGCCAGTAACTAAAGCATTTACGCTAGATGTTTATTTTGGAAATTATCACAAATTCAATTTAAAATATTTTTTAAACCGATAATTTTTGTTTATTTTGCGTTTTACTGTTATTTACAAGAAAATCTTTAATACGTTAAAAAACTATCTGATCGTATTTTATTGTTACGGAAATCAGTTCACATTTTTGTCATAGATAAATAAAAAAATAATTTGGGCAATAATACAAAAAAGTGACTTATTTTTGCCCTATTCTTATAGTCATTTTAATTAGTTTTTCTTATAATCGACTCACAGTAATCTTCTAACATGTTTTTATCCCAAAATCCTTGATGTCGTTTTTAACACGCTTTTATTAACTTGGGTTGTAACTATCTATCTGGCTGCCTATGTAACGGAATCTTTGAGCCTAATTTTAACCAACTTCCAGCTATTCGATTTCTTTGAAACTTTGCACACGTATTAAGGACCCATGACAATGCAATAATCTGCAAACAGTATCCCTTTATCTTTTTTTTAATCGCCAGGAAAAAAATTCCATTATATTATAAAAACAACACCTAGGATGCCATCTGTTGGAAAAATTTCAAACTTTGCTATTAAATGAAGAAGAAATTTTTTAGTGGATTACAAAATGTTTGCAACGGTCCAAACATTGCCTGGATTGCCATCTGTTGGCAAAATTTGAAACTTTGCTACTTAATGAAGAAGAAATTTTTAGTGAGTTGCAATCTTTTGCAAATTTTAAAATTTGCTACCATTGTCATTTCATAGGGGGCTGGTTATTTTCTTTTGCTGCTTAATTAAATAGTATGTTCTAATTTACTGTTATATTAAGAATTTTGTGCAATATAACGAACTAAAAAATGAAAAATAATTAATAGTTTAAAAAAACCTAAAAAAACACGCTTTTATATGCAACCGAACTAAAATTAAAAAATCATTTTCATTAAAAAAATATTTTCACTTCATAGTAAAAAGCGTGGGGTGCATTTTACTATTTTTGTCATAACTTTTCCATCATAGATATTGGCAAATATAATAATTATAACATTTAATATATTAAGCACCCCACGCTTTTTACTAGGAAGTGAAAATATTTTTAATGAAAAATGATTTTTAATTTTTAGTTCGG
This sequence comes from Listronotus bonariensis, assembly GCA_014170235.1. Lineage (NCBI taxonomy): Eukaryota > Metazoa > Arthropoda > Insecta > Coleoptera > Curculionidae > Listronotus > Listronotus bonariensis. The sequence goes on along the minus strand of JACEGR010000188.1, from coordinate 179,764 downwards.
TTGCATATAAAAGCGTGTTTTTTAGTTTTTAAACTATTAATTATTTAGAAAAACTGTAAATCCTGCTGCAAACATTCTCCGTTCGTTACTCATAACCATATCTAATTAAATAATAAAATAATAAAAGTGTTTTTTTACTGCAAAATTTGATAAAAGCGATCCGAAATGACCATATGCCGAGAAATGGTTTTTACTTATTTACGCGACGAACTGTACATCAAATAAAAAAAGTCAAAAGATAAAATTTATTTTAAACTTTAAAAATATTTTTATTCTGGAAAAATAATACAGTAGCGTAACATTTTTTATTAAAAAATATATACGTTAAACTGCTGATGGACAACGCTGGTAATTTTTACTTGTATGCCAAAAAATGGTATCTAATGCATAGGAGGCGTCCTCCATTTTTTAAGTATCTAAATTGGTTAAAAAGTTATTAAAATAATAATTTTAAAAAAAATTAACACCCTATAGTTCAAATACTTAGACCTCAGACATGATACAGCGTCAGCGACCAGAATTGAGCAGAAAATGTGAGAGCGCTGTCTTTGATCTTTATGCGAGAATAAAAGAACTTGTTTTTTAATTAGCCGCTCGACGCTCACGCCTAGTATCGTGTCTAAGGCCTAGGACGTTTAACATATACAAGGTTTTTTTTTCTAACTTTCATTGTAAAATCGCCCCTTTAAGTTTGTGAGTTAAGTTACTGGACACCCTGTATACACCCAAGTAACAAAATTTGCCCAATAAGGGTTGCAAGAACTGCTATAAAGCAAATCTTAAAGAACTGTAAATTTCTTATAAAGTAGTTTAAATCATTTATACAGTATCTAGTCAACCAAAAAAGGCCCCACTTTATACAACATCTTACCTCTAAAAGAGTTTTATTAGGAAGCTATACAACCATTATAACATTATTCCAAGTGTTTCTATAAAACACTTCTATAGAGGAGCTACTTGGATTCTCTATACAACAAAGTTGTGTACTCGCTTTTCAACTGTATAACACTAGTATACAGAAAAAATAGTACTGCTTTAGAGACTTTATACAGTCTTTAAAAACTATATTTTAATTATGGTATAGCGCAATCTTGACGTGAAATAAACTAAAACAACATTTTTATCTTTTAAAGCAGAAATTGGGAACAAAGTTATCGTACAACTAAGATATTGCGCGACCAAATGTTGTCATTCTACTTTACAAAATATAATTTATATTTTAATGGCGTAGACATGATAATGGGCAATATATTTATTAAATACTTACGCGTGTTGTATTGCCGTAATCCAACAAAATTTTACTGCGATCATAAGTTTCTTGACAAAATGTATATATATTTACCGCAAAAAATAAACGGGCCTTTATTTTAATATAAATTTGGCATAACGAAAAAAATCTACGAAAATTAAATTATTAGTTAAACATATCCTAGAAATAATGATCAAAAATATGTTCATTCTCCAAGAATTTATGAGAAATTTCAGCAGCCAAGCTCTTTAAATAAATTTTTCTTTGACCTCTTTTCTCCTAAACATATCATATTTACAAAATGGTGGCATATAATCAAGAACGCAGAGGAAACATAAACATGGCGCGATGTTAGAGAATAACTTACTACTTTTATCAAACGTTATAGAGTATTTAGTCTTGTTTAGAACGTTATATGAGTCTTAAATATCTATAAGTGGTATAGAGTTCTTTTTAAGCCTTTTTACAACAAATGCTAAAATCATATTTAAAGTACATATTTTTATAAATTTGATGGTTGCCAAGTTTCAAATAATATATTTCCTCCTTTTTAATAATTTTTATTCTTTGTAATTGATATATTATATAGTGTGTGTCATATCGAGTTTGCATTATAAATTTATGCGTAAGGAGTTAAATTGTAAAATGATAATATTTGGGAGATTAATGATTTGTAGAAAGTTGATCACAAAGATAGTAATATCATCCAATAACCATATGGTTATGCTGGTAACCAGTACCAACTTTCCTATTTTAAATGGAGCACCCTATATATTAATATATTTTTCGATTGGAAATTAAATTCTAAGCATATTTAGCATGGCACACTATAGCTTTTGACTGCTGACCGTTTCTGAATTATAACAACAACGGTCAACAATAAAGCTCTATTTTAGGTCAACTATGCTTAAAATTTAATTTCCAATCGAAAAATGTAATAATATACAGGGTTTCATGTTCCATTTAAAATAGGAAAGTTGGTACCGGTTACCAGGGCTACCAAATATGCTAAATGGATGATATTAATTTATTTGTGGTCTAAAGCCTACCAATTAATAATCTCACAAATATTAAAATTTTTAATTAAGTCCTTGCGCATAAACTTCCAATACAAACCTGATATGACACACCGGTTACACCGCGAATCTTAAAATTTCCTGGTGTCAAAATTATGTATTATCGTGGGCAAATATTTGGATGTTGTATTAGCGTGAATATTTTTCAAAATAATAATTCATAAATTAAATATGTAAAAGTAAAGGTGGTGTAAAATGCGGCACTCCAACTTTTCAATTATTGTAATCTTTCTTTTTATTAGAATTAATACCTAAGTCACAGCGATTTTAGGATTAGGGATGGGATCATCATACACAGAATTCTATGAATTTTTGTTACCTATGAGAGTGACCTTATGAAAATAGCATGTTATTGTTTATAAAACATCACCTAATTTTAATTTTTCTAACAGAATTCTATTCATCGTGATCAGGGGATTATAGTTACTATAACTTAAAATCATAGATAACCTACATTTAGATCCCTAGTGGCAAGAAGCATTTTTCGGATTTTTACGACCGCGCGCAGTGGGTGGACGAACATGCGCACTTAAAAGCCGTGACAAAATACAAAACACCGGCACCCCGTACCCTTCGTCCGCGGTCTGACCATAACGCTCATTAGCTACCGTACTTCGAACAGACGGCGTCCTGGCCGTCAACAAATTATTTCTTATAATGCGAATAGTTTGTTTGGGTACGGGTGCGTTTACCCTCAACTGGCTTGCGTACAAACCGGTTTTTTCGCCCATGAAATGTAACTTTTGTTTCGCGCAGGTTATAACATTAGCAATCCATCGAGATCAGTGCTTAAAATCCAAAAATATGGCAACACTGACTGCTTATGTTCAACGTCGTCTTAAAGCGCATTAGTGTGCTGCCGTATAGAATAATATAATTTCTTATAGCGCCGCATAAAATCGTCTTGTAGAACAAAGTGTTTTCTAATGTAATACCAAGCCGCATTATACAGAGAAACTATAGAATCCTAACCTTAAAAATTTTATTGTTTATTTGCGTAAAACTTGTATTGTAAACAAAGAAGAAATTATGTTTAAAATAGTGGAAACAGTGGAAAGGGGTCGGAAAGAGTTAACGATTGTTCCCCAACGTTGGGAACAGGAGAGAAAGTTGTATTGGCCAAAAACTCTAGGTGTACTTAAAAAGTTCTTGGATCTTGAGGAAGTAAATTAGGAATAGCTAAGTTCCAGATTTTAAAAAGCTCTCGCAATGCAGAATGATTAATTTTAAAGGAAGTTGCCCAGATTGAAAGTCTTCTTTTTATTTGGCATTTTTTCTCAATTTCATACAAAGGTTTTACCGTTTCTTTTTTGCGTCATCTTCATTCTCTCTATCAACATATTCATCCCAGTTATTTAATTCGGTACTTATATCTTCAATTTCTATACGTGGATTATCATAAGTAGCAGGCATAACTGCATGTACATTTAAATCAGCTTCACACGTTAAAACATTTGTTGTTCGTTTATAATCATCAGTAGAGTGTAAAATTCGAGAATATGTTTTCTTTAGGGTTCTTTTAAAATGTCCACTTTTTTTAATTTTTTTCCACGAGGATATTAGTGATGCCATGTTTACAAAGAAAACTAACCAAGTAATTAGGGTTATGTTTTGTCTTATAACGCATAATATATAATCACTTACCTTTGTAAAATGCATTTTGTTCTATAAGGGAGTTAAAGGGAAGTTAACAATTACAGTTATATATTATCTATACAACAATATTAACGGTATTGTATAACGACATTATTTCCGCAATATAGGATATTTCTCATCACCATCAGTAAAAAACTTCTATACAGACTTTAAATAAAATTATTTGTTAACGCCGTATTTCAAAGTTTATAGAAAATGCATAAAACCATAACAGAACCTTTACACGCCGCTTTTACGATACGTGTATAAAAGGTTCTAAAACGCTGTATACGATAGCTATACGCTTAATTATTTTACAGTGGCGATTTGTTGTATAGACTGAGTTGTGAGAAGCTTTATAAAACAATACAATAAAACTTGTTTGGTTATAAGTCAAATTAGTTATATATTACTGCTTTAAATAGCAAAACTGCTTTTTAGTCAGCACAATAGGATGCTTATAGTATAATTTAGTCCATTTACGCCAGTATTGTGCTACTTGGGCATTTATTTTGGGGTATTTAAAAAAGTAAAATTTTGTAAATTAGTGTAATTATTATTAGATGGTTGTAGCCTACCTATTTCATTTGGCCTTTACAAATAAGTTTCATGCTATTAAAACTAGGGAATAAAGCACATTTTTATTTGTGGGATGGCCCGGACTCAACGTCTGTCAACGCCTCATACAATAGACCATTTTAAAGGAAATAATTTTCTCTTTTTACTGAATATACCATTTCCTATGCCTAAAACCGCGTAGAAAAGAGTTACAGAACATTGTTTACGAATAAAAAGAAGGTAAAATTGCCGAAAAATGGTGTGAGTGGCAAACTTTAAAAAACCGTTTCTCTAGTACTATGAACTCTAAAGATTTCTATTTAGCGTCATTTTGTAAGAAAAGGATGGAAGTTTTTTATATGAACCAATGCCTATACCTAAACCCCGTTCTCAAAAACGCTCCACTCTAAAAACTCCGCGGTTTTTTCATATCTTAGGGTCCATTGATCATATACACCTCTTTAACGTTGTAGTTCTTATTTTAGGATATTAGAGTATTAGAGTTAGTCAGAGTTTAGATTTTTAGCCTTTAACATATGTATTAGTAACAAGTTTAATTTTTGTAATTTTAATTTAATAAAAGTATTTTTTAAAAAGATAATTCCTGGTTGCCATTAGTTAACTGGCGCAGTCGGTAGTTCCGCTAGTGTTGTTTTTGCATCGAGCAAAATCAATTTTCGTTTCTACGATTAGACTATCGGACGAACACAGTGATTTTTGTTCGTGAAGGTGTTTCGGCAGAGTGGCTTTTAAAAATCAAAATTCAATCCATCGAGGACTGTCCAACCACCCATTAACGGCAAAATTACGGGGAGGGAACAAAATTGTCCTTTCCGCAAGACGTCTCGAGAGAAGCAGACACACATCGCTGGGTTCTTTCAAGGCATCTTATAGTTTGGCAATGACCAGAATCTTCCTAGTTATGTAAGTGCAATTTCAATGTCAGCAGATGATTTGTTAAATACGTTAAAAAATTTAAATATTAACATTAATCCTTCAACTGACTCTGACTCTACTTCCCAATCCCATACGAAAGTAACAGATAGATTAATTAATTTAATAGGTCAGCAATATTTTGAATCCAATAGTTTAGGTGTCCAAAACTTGGACAATAAACCCCATTTTAACTTTGAAATTTTTAAACACGAAAATTTAATTTCTTCAAGCGAAGAAACTGATTCAAATCTTAGTGATAGTAGTAATTTAGAATTACCTAGATAATATAAATTTAAATATAAAAAGTAATTTAAATATGGCTAATGTATTTAAGCCAGAATATTTAAGTTGCGTTCCAACTTTTGATGGCAACCCAACCGAATTAAATAGATTTTTGGCAACTTTTAATTCACTGATTACTAACTTTTACGATGCCGCTAACCCAGAATGTTTTTAAAATAAATTTCTCTTAAATTCATTAATAAGCAAATTAACAGGAAACGCCCGCTTGGTCGTAAATATCCAAAATGTTACGACGTGGGCTGCCCTTCAGGAAACCCTCTATAGAAATTTCGCAGATAGGCGCGACGAAAGTTGCTTAAATAGAGACTTAGTTATGCTAAAACAATTGTCAAACGAATCTACTCAAAATTTTTACGATAAATGTCTTGAATTATTAAATTTACTTGTAAGCTACGTAGATGCACACGAAGACGCGAATACAGCTACCATAAAGCGTACCCTATATCAAAATGTCTTTAATAAGCAAACTACACCAAATCAATATAATAGATATAATAATTTAAATACAAATTTTCAAAATTTACCATTAAATAATCATTTGCAACAGTTTAGACCAACTTTCCCCTTTAATCCTTACACTAATAACAATCAATTTCGGCAAAGTTTTCCATCGCAACCAATCCCAGTAAGACCAAATCCCAATTTTAGACCACAAAATTTTTTCACAAATTCAGAAGTTTTGGAAGACCGCAAGGTCAACAAAACGTCTTTAAACCAAAAACAAAACAAACCTTTACCTACCCCAACTCCAATGAGCACCACAACTAGACAAACTTTTAAACCAAACCCTTCTAATCCAACACCTATGAGTATGTCATCTAGACAAACCTTTAAACCTGGTACATCGTATCATCCAAAATTAAATTACGTTGCAGAAGAATTATTTAACACTGAGACAAACCCGTGCTCTCAAGAATATGACCCATATAATAGTTACAACCATGACCTATCCTACGTTTATTCTCCGTACTACGAAGATAATTCATCCGACCTGCAAGGTTATTCACATAGTGAAACGGATGAATATTATAATACAGAGTCGCAGACTGAAAACGATACTCGGTATGAAAATTTTCAGGATGTTCCGCAGGAAAATCCGGAAATATGACAAATCAATTAATATGCTTAAATAACATCAATGCTAGTGAATTTTACACCTCTAAACATAAATTAGATTTATCTCAAATTCGTAGTGATCATTTAAACCCGGAAGAAAAAAATGCAATACTTAAATTATGTTCTAAATTTAAGTATTGCAGTAAGGTACACCACTGACTTTTACAAGCAAAATAAAAACATCATATTAGGACTACTGACGAAGTCCCTGTTTATTCAAAAACATATAGGTATCCCTTTATTCATAAAAGAGAGGTAGAAAGCCAAATTAATAAAATGTTAAATCAAAATATAATAAGACCTAGTTGTTCGCCCTGGTCTTCACCACTTTGGGTAGTACCAAAGAAAAAAGACGCTTCTGGCAAGCAGAAGTGGAGAGTAGTTTTGGACTTTAGGGCACTGAACCTTAAGAGTTTGGACGATAAGAACCCATTACCAAACATAACTGACCTTCTTGACAAGTTGGAAAGTGTCAGTATTTTACAACACTTGATTTGGCCAGCGGGTTTCATCAAATAGAAATGAATGAAGCCGATATTCCTAAAACCGCGTTTAGTACCGAAAACGGACATTACGAATTTCTGCGTATGCCAATTGGGCTCAAAAACGCCCCCGCAACCTTTCAACGCGTCATGGATAACATCCTACGCGGCATTACTAACGAAAAATGCGCAGTATATCTCGACGACATAATTGTTTTTTCAAGTTCTCTTCAAGAACACATCGTAAAGTTAACAGAAGTTTTTACGCGCTTAAGAGAATCAAATTTCAAAATTCAATTATACAAATCGGAATTTCTCAGAAGGGAAGTAGCTTATTTAGGACATGTTGTTACTCCCGAAGGTGTTAAACCTAATCCGGACAAAATAAGCGCGATTAAAAAATATCCCGTCCCAAAAACTACAAAACAAATAAAAGGATTTTTAGGCCTCCTCGGTTACTACCGTCGTTTTATTGATAACTTTTCAAAACTTACAAAACCATTGACAAAATGTCTGAAAAAAGGTGCCAAAATAGTGCACAACGAAGAATTTTTATCTTGTTTTGAAAAATGTAAAAATTTACTAATAAACGAACCTATACTACAATATCCCGACTTCTCAAAACCTTTTAATTTAACTTGCGACGCTAGCAATGTTGTCCTCGGATGCGTACTTAGCCAAGGCCCTATAGGTAAGGACTTACCAATTGCGTATGCTTCGCGAACTCTGAACGATTCAGAACAAAGTTACTCAACTATTGAAAAAGAGTGTCTCTGTTTAGTTTGGGCTACTAAGTATTTCCGTCCGTATTTATATGTTAGAAAATTTAATATAATAACAGATCATAAACCACTTCAGTGGCTTTTCTCATTATTTTTCTCAAAATTACTTGTGGCGTGTATTTTAATTTAATAAAAGTATTTTTAAAAAGATAATTCCTGGTTGCCATTAGTTAACTCATGTGTTTAATAATAAAAGATTTATTTTATTTTAAAATACATAAATCTTAGGGGTGATTTAAAAAAATTAATTATGCGAATTACACCCTATATCAGAAGATTAATGTAGGTCATAACTACAAACCTACATATTGTGACGTATACTTTTGGAATAGATTAGGACACTTTTTCGTCACTTGGACAAATATACCATATGAAACTATCTTTATAAGACCGATGGACAAAAAAACCATTATTTTTTACTTCACCATTAAATAGGACTACAGAAACTTTTGACTAACTAAATTTAATACGAGCATACCCTAAACTAGGGGAGCCCGTACGGTCTAAACTAGGACTTTAACTTTTACTTGACTTCACTTCTACTACCCTTACTTTTTCTCCCTTTTTTCCAAATTGTGTTGTGTTTAAGTATAGAATTTGTAGGTTAATCTTGTTATTGTTTAGGTATGGTCTAGCCAATTATTAAATTTTTTAATATTATTAATTTATAATTTGAATGGTTTAAAACCTTGACACATATCAACTTGTTTTCTATTTAGAAAAAAATCGATTGTTAAGTAACTCAATTAGAATGTATACCTTTTATACTAGGTTTTCACATATGCCCCTTCCGCAATGCTATCAAAAATCAGATAAATTTACTTTAAACCTTTAAAAAAAAATAGAATTTTTTTCAAAAATAGTTCCATATGACTTAAAAATATTTCAAAACCTAACATTATGTTACTTATATTATTAGTTATATTTACCGTAAATAATCTTAACGTTTTATTAAACCTTTCTTTAAAAACTAAAAAAAGTTTAACTAATATTATTATTTTATCTTTCAAAAAAAAAAAAATATTTTCTAAGAAACTAACCTAATTTAGGTTAAATTTAAAATTATGCCTCTTTTTGAAATTTTAAAAGATTTTTACGAATAAATTATATAATATAATGATTTAAAAAGTTCTGGAGGTGTTTTTTATCAAAATAATTAATTTTAAAGATTTTAGCTTAATTTTTAAGAAACCTTTTAAAATTTAAGTTTTTCTTTAATAAGGTTCTTTTAGTAAGATATAGTATTAACGGTTAGAATATTTTATAAACAAAAGTGGTTTAATTGTTGTTAACTACACAAATATTTTTATTATTTATTATGTTTACTACATACATATGTCCTATACGAAAACACCTGACTTGGTAAATAAAGTATGTATGTGTTATTTAAAACTGCACAGGGCTATTTTTAACGTCACTTGGACAAATCTACTATATGGAACTATCTTCTGGGACCATAAGACCGGTGGACAATATAAACTATCTTCGTATTTTTTTTTAACTAAATAATTGAAGTTAGTACGGGCATACCCTCCACTGGGGGAAGAACCGTACAGGCTTAACCTGAACTTAAACTTTTACTTGACTTTTACTTCTACTACCCTTACTTCTTCTACTATTTCCCTTTCCCCTAAATTGTGTTGTGTTTAAATATAATTTGTAGGTTGACTTTGTTATTGTTTAAGTATGGTCTAGCAAATTGTTTAATTTTTTAATATTATTAGTTTAATATTATAATGGTTTAAAACCTTGACAAAGGTTATAACGACTTGTTTTGTATTTAGAAAAAATTCCACCGTTAATTAACCTAAATAAAATTTATGCTTATCTTAAAATTCCCAAAAAGTATATTTTTAAAACTCCTCCTTTATATTAGGTGTTCATAATATATTGCAAATTATTTTTTGATCCGTTTTAAAAATATATTGCTTTAATTTTCTTATAAAAAAGTGTATGTCTGACTGATGATTATTTATTCGTAAGTAAGTACTTTTATGATAAAAAACAAATGATGCAGAGGAGAAAGCACGTTTAAAATAAACCTATAAAAATCCAATATATTTTGTGGAATATTTTTAAGAAACGCTTTTTATTATTTTCTTTACTTTCATTAAAAATAAATGTTTTATGGTTTTTCCTAGAAAATACAGAACCTTTCAACTAAATAAACCAATATTTTTGTTCGGTTTATTTTATGTTGGGGTCTTGTTTTATTTAGATATAAATAGGTCAAACAAATGCAGCCAGCTAAAAGTACATTCAATACATCTCTAAAGAAGTTGTGCAAGTAAACCTATTATATTATACTTGTGTAATTGTGATTTAAAATATTGTAATACTACAAGTACAACTGCAAGTTGATATTTTCTTTGTAAAAGGTTCCTATTCTTTTACAAAATTGAAAACTTAAATGCGGTTGTTACTTTTTTGTAAAAGAATATAACATAACAATAAAAATAACGCTTTTTCCGATTTTATTGTATAAGATGTGAAAAAAGATTTTATTTTATTCAAAAAATTGTTATCAACGAGGTTCTACACAGAAAAAAAGCTGTAATTTTATGGTATTATTTGTTCCTTAAAATATAAAAAAAAACTAAGGTTATTCTTTTTAACAATTTATCTACGCGGTTAATTTTTAAAATAATTTTAAATGTTTATAAGTAACCGTTTAATAGTAAGTTTAAATTTTATTTCGAAAACATTTAATAACCTCAGTAGCGCCGTTAAAATAAATTATTTTTTTCGGAAAATAATCACTTTTGAAACCGCTACATATTCTATAACATTTTTTTTTTAGTTTTAAAATGTGTAAATATTTACTTTAACACGTTTTTACAGTTTAAAAAAAATTATCAATAGGGTAGATATAATTCTTTTCTGAAGGTATTTTTTACTTGCCAGAGGATCATTGTCTTGCATGATGATTTTTATTTTACTGCATCTATAAATTAGCTTGCAAAACACATTAACCATTTTTATATTTTAAAGGTATTTGCAAAAAATATAAAGTGTAAGGAAAACCAACAGGCATCATCTATGAATTACCATGCAGAATAATACTTTTTATTTTTTTAAGCGAAAATCATGCGTCGAAAAAATCTAAGAATTATTCATTTTTAAGGCGTTTAAATTACACTATATAATTAAAATTAAAAAAAAAATTGTTTTTGTAGAAGTTTTCCCTTACAATTTGTTCACATTCCGTATAATAAAAACAGGTGGAACTTAAAGCAATTCAGAATAACTATCTTTTTCAAATATTTTTTTAACAAGATTTTCCAAGGTTAAAAACTATTTAAAATTTAACAAAAAATGCAGCAGTTGATTTGAGCAGCAGCGTTTCTAATGGTCAACTACATTTTTACAGTGAATTCACGTAGTCGCCCCAGTGCGCACTAAGCTCGAACTCCGGCAGTACAGTGCAAATTTTCATATTCACGCAGAAGAATTCTTTTGTCGAGCAATAAATGTGCGTGTTTAATGAGTTTGCCCGCACTCTGAGCGATCAGTTTTCGTATTCACGGTGCTGATACTACACTCGGGGAATTCGAGCTTTTTGAAATCGTTGTTATTGGCGGTGCCGCAGAAGGGAACTGAACGAGTTCAGTGATAATGCGCATTTTCTTGTTCGCTCGTGCTCTTGTAAAAACTAAACTGGCACCGAGCTGGTACGAATTTTAAAGGTTTGTTCTTACATAAGACAGGAACAGTTTGCAAACTGTCAGGCTCATGCGTAGGAGATAAAATCCGTTGAATTTTGTCTCGTGCGCCTGCTCTGACAGTTTGCAAATGATTTCCAACTGCTATAGGAACAAGCCTTAAGTGAACTGGTGCAGAGCGAAATTAGAATTGCTTGCTCCAGCGCTCAGTTAGTCAATTTATTCTCTTTAAAATGGTAACGACGTTAAGACTGAAACAGGATAGCCTTTGTTACAAAAATATAGTTACACATGCTATACTTTTTTTATATCTAGGTTGGTTGGCCTTACATACTAAGTGTTTTGGCCACGGAACTACTTATTTTACATGCTATACTAATATCGTCAATTTTTGAACCGAAATGAGGTAGACTTTGAACCTGTTTTTTGAAAAGAAAGACTAAGGTTTTGTAAATTCGCGATCCGGAAACATGTCGGTTTTTATGTTACACAATATACAGGGTTTGTAGAAAAAAACCAAATGATGGACTATCTCTGCGACCACCTATTATGAATAAACCACATTTTGTGCGAAGGGGTAACTGAACATAAAGAATTTAAAAATTATATTTGCAAGGTTGCCCAGTTTATAGTTATCTTTCTAGGTAGGAGAATTTAAAATTCTTAAAGAAATACTCTAATTTTTATGATTGTAATTAATTACTTGTATCAAATTTAAATTATCGTTTTTACTTTTGTCAATTTTGGAGATATGGCAGCACGCTTTTTTCATTCCTTACACTTGCAGCTTAGTAAGAAACCATCCAAATTAAACAAAAGGAATGTGATTTGTCTTTCAACATTTGTTAAGAGTTCATTATTTATTTGTTTGTAATGTAATGGAGACTTCATAACTATAACAATTTGAAATATCAAAGCGTTTCAAAAGTGACAAATTATGCTGTTTTTCGTTAAGTACAAATGCCATACTACCGCCCGCAATATTTGTCAGTTTTTATTTGTTTTGACATGTATAACTCTTATCGGGGGTAATTACACAAGTGCATCAAAATTATCAATAATTTTGCTTGAAAAGGTAGTGCCTAGAAACTACTACAGTTCATTTTTGATGTTTTGGCAAAAGAGCCCGACTCCGAAAGAAGAGGGTTTTTCCGCCAAAATGTGAAAATGAACAAGAGTAGTTTTCAAAAGGCAATACACTTAATTGCTAAATTATCTGATTATTTTGATGCACGAGTGTAATTTAGGAAAAAATTTGTTGAAGAAAGCAAAACTATCAAATGAAGGAATAATAATAATAAGCAACTCTACAGATTTAGTGCCAAAACAAGACATTTTTATTAAAAAATGTTTGTAAAATTTATAAAATACCAAACTGATATATTAAATAAACAATGCTGTTGTTAGGATGTGGTTGTCAAATTCAACAATTAAAAACATGACAGTGTAATTTTCGATTTCTACGATGCAATTATCGCTGTAATCGAGCGATAATTGTCGAGTAGACAAATGGGTAAGTGTAATGTGGGTAAGTGTAATTTTCGTTATAAGGTCTTCATGACATTACAAACAAATGATTACCGTTTCCTCTTAACAAATGTTAAAAACAAATAAAGGTGAGGCGTGTGTTCTTGTTTATTTTAGAAAAAAATTGACGGATAATTTCTTACTAAAGTGCAAGTGTAAGGAATGAAAAAAGCGTAATACACCATACACCAAAGTGTCTAATAATTGTCACGTTGTAAGGATATGTATATTTAGAAAAATGCTTCTTATATTTTTTACGCAAAAACTGAGCATTTAAAGCAAATAAGCAGCAAGACTACATTGTCGTAGTCAATTTAGATACAATTATTAGTTTTGGATAGACAACTAAGACTATCAGTAAGATGATAAATATTAAAAGATAATAATCGTTCATTTGGAATAGACTAAAAACTTATTAGCCAAAGATCCCATTTCAAAGTTACAATGTTTATAATGAAAAGAATTAAATTCACATTTTTACATATGTTTATAAATAGAAGAATATATTGACAATAGGGTGCTAATAATGATATTAAAAAATATAAACGTCGACAATAGAAAAATTATTTTCTTCTAGAATTAACGACCCCTATACCTACCATAAAACCTTAACAATTATTAGTATTCTGTAAATAAAATAATATATTTTTACTTACGTTTTTCCACGTAAATGATATTCCCTTTGGCCTTCTTAACCGAAAATATTTTGAAACTGGTTGGCTTAATAAGATGTCAAGGCCACCAGCTACCTGTAATGGAGTAAAAACAATATTATGTTAATTTTTAAATTGTAATTAGCGTAAGTGCCAATGTGCAATTTAAAGGATACAGCGTATTACAGAATGTTGTAAAAAATTAAAAGCAGATTCCACATTTTTAAATGTAAAAAAGTTCATATAAACCAATCGTACTATATTAAATAAGTTTTTAGACACAATTATTTATTTAGAAAAAAGACTGTACGCCACTGTCTTTTGCAGTACAAAGTAAAGTCGTTTTTAGTCACAATAATTTTGCGTAATTCATTTGTGCCTCTTGATCTAATTTTTTCGCCCTAATGCACCGATTTTAGGGGAAAAATTATTTTTTCTACTAGCGTGTGGAAAGCAGCAATTTTCCGGACACAATTTAGTTTGGAAAGTGTCACTAGTGCGGAAAAGTACAAAACTTTTTCATGTACTTCATATTTAAAAGAAGATTTTGCGTATGATATAGGGTAGCATTGTGTTAAAATAAAAAAATAAAATAAATAACCAGAACTAACCATACGCTCGTAGAAAAAATAGCGTTCCTAACACGTGCCGAAAGTGCAGTCTATTACTTATCAGTACGGTCTAATTTAATTTAAATTATCGTCATCGTCGGCATCGCCTTACTTAGTAAAAATATTGCTTAATTCATTATAGGTAATATTACAGAAGAAGGTAAAAACTGAAACTATATTTTTACTTACATGTGACATGTGATATGTGACAAGTATGTAATTTTAGGAGTACTACTGTAATATTTAATGGTAAAATAAACTAATATAGGTATTGTTGATTATTAATTTTATTGGAGATAGACATTCTCCTACAAAATAAGATCCATTAGGCATATTGCCTTTGCTGGTTTTTAAGTGTTGGACGTATAGAACACCTATAAAAATATAAATTATATTTAGCTTAAGCTACTCTTTTACAAATGAGATAAAAATAAAAATTTTGTATAAAAGTAGAGTTATGCATTTTTCTTACTAAGGCGACGATATACTTTTGGGTTTTAAATAAATATAAAATAGGGTTTAAAAACCGTAGACATTTAAACACCCCATAATATAAAAACTAAAAACGGAGCATTTTCCGGCCCATATTTACATGAACATTTTTAAAATTTTTATATATCTAATACTCCAATTTTTTTTTACAATATTCTGTAATGCCCTATATAATCAAGATGATGATACTATTAATATTAAAATGTTTATGATTGTAATAATAACTATTGCCCTCATACTACAGATTTCAGACAAGGGCCAGGCCTCTCACGACAAAATAGAAATGTGTTCCTGATTGAGATGGATCTCGCAAGCTTCTAGGAGATTTGGTTATTTGTGATTCATGTAAAAAATACAGTCGTTGTTTATTATACATTTAAACAACATTTTTAAGTTTAATTTTTTTATCAATGGTTTAAGAAATTATTGTGAAAACCATAACAGATATTACTAAAGATTGTCGAGTCGTATCAAAGACAATTTTATTTTTATTAGTAAAAACTTAAATTGTCTTTAGTAGTACTTTTATTTTTTAAACAAATTAATGTAGAAAATTAAAACTTTGGAATATGAAATGGATGCACGAATACTATATTTTAAAGTAAAATTGTCAGCTAAAAAATTTAAGATGGCTGCTACTTGTCTATCTTGGAAAAAAATTAAATGGAGTGGAGTCTTGTGGTACATCATTTTAAAGCTGGCAAGTAGTTTATAACCCTAAAATAAAAGTCAATACCTTTCCCAACTACAAAATTGCGGTACTTATATACTTAAATACCTGATTATTTCAAAAGTAGTAAAGTTAGATGCACCTAATTTAATTTTTTTAAGCTGTTTTAAAAATCTTCTTAATGGAGATACTGGTAATAATGAAAGGTGTCTCACCGAGAACTTTTGTGATCGATTTCTCAAAAAGTAGGCCTTGGAAAATTTTGAAAATTTGGGATCAATATAAAGTTGGTGGGGGACATACGACTAAAATATTTTTGACACTTCTACCACTCCCGAATATATGGAAAGTTAATGTTAACTTCTTTATTTAAAATGGAAGACCCTATATATTATTTATATTTTAGATTCTTCGTAAAATAATTATAATTATATTTTATGTATAGTGTTTTTTAGAATTTGGCTCTTTTACAAAAACACACATTTTTTTACTGTCTTTATACTTTTAAAGATATATTAAAGTTAGTATAAATCATAAAAAGAATATTTTAATTATAACATTTAATTATTATTTTAAATTATTATTGTAAGAAAAGGTGTTACGCTCAAAAATTCAAATATTTAAAAAACTATAAGAATACTGACATATTGTTATATATATTTGTGATCGTAGTGACAAGGGCTATTAATAAGTAAAAAAATATACAGGGTGTTCTATAAGAAAAAACATTAAGTTGGCATCGTAACTTCTTAACGCAACTCTGTATAAAAAATCAAATACTTTCTGTAGGTTCTACGTAAAAAATTCAACAATTTTTTTTTAAAGATGTTTTGCTATTTCTTGTAGTAAAGGATAAATAGGGTGACATCAAAAACGTCAATTTTTCCCCTCGTATCTATTAGATAAATACGTTTATTAAAATTCTAACTACGCCATTTTTGCTTTCATTTAAATCGAGCCCATAATACCTACATTGGTTATGGAGATAGTTTATAAAAACACCCAATTTTGCCCACCCTGTACATGTTGACTTAAAAGGACTTATTACCGAATTAATATACAGGGTACTTTCTAACTACATTACGTAACTTTAAAGGGTTATTTCTTATGTCGTTTTACAAAGTTTTCTTATAAACATATGTTCGGAGTTGCTTCGTTTCTGTAATACAGGGCGTTAAAGTTTTTGAAGAAAATGTATATTTCATAAATATCTTAAATAGCCTAAAACCAATTTGGTTAAAATATAATATCTTTGTCTAATGTAATAAAGCTTTTGAAAAAATTTAACTAAATTGGGCACAATAAGAGTCAATAATCTTTAGGGAAAGATGTACGCCACTGGCTTTTTATGTAGTTTTTATATTTTTTTCTATAAAGCAACTAATAATACACTTATTACTGTCGTACATTTTTTTATCTGGCTTCGGATTTAAGATATTTAACAAATACCGACTTTTCAAAAAAATAATTAGCGCCCTGTATCTCAGAAATGAAGCAACTCTTGACATAAGTTTATAGAATATGAAGAAATATGAAACTTTTTTACAAAATGACATAAGAAATTACCCTTTAAAGTTTCGTACCGTATTTAGAAAATAGCCTGTATTCTTATTTGGAAACAAGTTAACAATATACAACCTGTACATCCAATCTACAAATATTTTTTGTGAAAATGTATTGTCTTATCAAGCAGACCTTTTTATGAAAAGTTTTTTTTGTTTGTAAATTTTATAATTAAAATTTTTCTTATTTGGTAAGAACTTTTTAAGACACGCTGTATAAACGACTAAAATTATTTTGGCTCACTTTATTACCCCCTACCATTTAAGACATAATCTTTCCGATCACCCTGTTCTATTCTACTAGAAAGCAAGGAAGGGACAGAAATGGAAAATGCAAAATTATGTTAAAAAAGAATTGGGCTCGGCAGTAGTACTAACTATATGCGATAAAGAGTTATCTTGGCCTTATAAGAAGGAACTGAGACGTTAAAATGAAAAAATATTTCAGCATTTATACTTTTTTATTAAAATTTACCCCATAAGTACTCTTTTCTTACGGGTTATGATTTTTAGTTTAACACCAGTAAAAATATTTTCATCTGTTTTTCATGCACTTAATATTTTACCCGCAATATCTCAGTTACTGACTTAAGGTAGCTATAATTCACTTCAAAGTATAGTATACTTATATAGTACGTCCAGAAATAATATAATAATTAAACGACCATCCAAGCAGCAAGCTGACTTCTTTTTTTTAGTCATTTTTAGTCTTATTTAATCAGCAAAGACGCCATAAGATGACGACTAAATGACGTTAAAATGAGCTCCCGAAGTCACAGATAAAAGACTTAATGTCATATTAACGTCTTTAAGATGTAAAAAGATTGACGTCCATACTTTTTTTTTAAAAGGTAAAATAAAAAAAATATATATTTAATAAAATTACATTTCTCATTATGGAGTAAACATCCCTTATATTTGTTAGGTTTTCCATAAAGAGGGTGTTGGATGAATGTGTTATATTACGTGATGACAACTAAAATATTTGGTCTTATTTTTTGTCATATGATATTTCTGTTGGATTTTGACACGAATCATATAATGTCACAAAATTTTTCTGGCGAAATTTTTAAACATGAGGTTATTACATTTTTATGAGCTAGTATGACAAAGAAAAGACGTTAAAAACAAACGTGTCAAAAGACGTCAATAAAACGACTAATTTTGGTCATATGACGTATTATGACCAAAAATGACTAAAAAATGACATCCTAATGATGTCAGCTGGCTGCTTAGGCAGCAATGAACTTATCTATCACTTTTCATCAAGCGATTAGGTTTTTCTAGAGAAGTAGCCAATTTAGACAAAGTTTTATTGCCCATGTCACACCTTGAGCAATGGGTAGTAAAGACGGTCTTTGACCAATATTTATTTATGACCTTACAATATTTCTGGTCGTACTTTACCAACGAAGTTAAATGAAGGCTTTTACTTTACTTATGGTTTAAATAGGCTTTTTTTAATATTCATTTAATATGTATCTACCTAATGTGCTTTAATTCTTTCAATGGAATTCAGATGATATCATAATGAAATTGAAAACGCTAAAGTTGATGATGATAGTACGACAAAAATGACTTTAATGATGCATTTTTTCTAGTACTGACTTGTGTTAGCTTCTCCCCACATCCGATTATAGTCATGGCGGGATTAAACATTATAGCAAATGGAAATAGTTCGACCAACAACACGCAGTTGAATGGAGGCAGTTTGCCGATGGTTTTTAAGTGGGCTTCTTCTTTAACTTGTTTGGCTAAGATCTGAAAATAATTAACAAATTAAATTGGTGATACTTTTAAATAATTTTTAAAGTTGTTAAGCGAAAAATTACATATTTTTTACTTTTCCCGTATTTCTTAAGGAACTCAAGATAGCCAATTAATGTATTTTAGCTCGAAGAACTTGAAAATCGTGACTAGAAAACAATTGCATGAAAAACAAAAGACATACGCCATAATTGTTGCGATTTTCAAATGAAGAACCCTATTTATTAATTCATTTTTAAAATCATGATCAACTCTAACGAGTTTTTAATGGGGGTACTATAAGTGCATCTTCAACTGTTTTTAAGTTATTGACTTTTAGAAAGTCATATTTTCGGCTTATTTTATTTAATTAGGTAAATCAATATCAAATAAAGGTAATGCAGGTGATCACCTGATACTTCAAAGTAATTAGGTATTTTACCTATCAGTAGATTTTATATTGGTTTTTCATAATAAATTATTGAAATAAAAAACTACAGATAGTAATGCTATATTACAAGTGCCAAGAAAATGCCTGAATACTTAAAAAAGAGTTGAAAATGGACATATAGTACCGTTACCAAAAAATACTCAAAATTAACAATAAATTCCAAAAATGCCATAATAAAAAGGGCTGTTCCATTTAGAAAACGCAACATTTATGGCGTGAGTTTTTGTTTTTCAGGCAGTTGTCTCCTGTTACGATTTTTAAATGCTCCTAGCTAAAATACATCGATTGTCTATCACAAATTTCCTAAAAAGTAGGAGGAAAGTAGAAAAATATGCTGTTTTTCCTTTTAAATGAAATACCCTGTACACAAAGAAACCACAAATTTCTTAGGCCTAAATATTACGATTTAACAAAACAAACTTATATCCAAAAGTAAACAATAAGAAAGGATTTAGGGTGTGAAAGTAAAAAGAAAAACAAAAATAAATATATTTTAACAATTTTTGATACTTCTTAAATATTGTTATAAAACTCGATATTAAGAGAATTTTTGACATGAAAAATAATAGTTTAAAAAAACTAAAAAACACGCTTTTATATGCAACCGAACTAAAAATTAGAAAATAATGTTTCATTAAAAAAATATTGTCACTTCAGAGTAAAAAGCGTGGGGTGCTTAATATATTAAATGTTATAATTATTATATTTGCCAATATCTATGAGGGAAAAGTTATGAAAAAATAGTAAAATGCACTCCACGCTTTTTACTCTGAAGTGACAAGATTTTTTTTAATGAAACATTATCTTCTAATTTTTAGTTCGGTTGCATATAAAAGCGTGTTTTTTAGTTTTTTTAAACTATTATTTATTTTTCATTTTTAGTTCGATATGCATGTATGTATGTATGTATGTAAAAATGCTCCAGTTTATTCACTAAAAATTCCTTCGCCATTTTGTCAAGAGTAGCTAAAGTTCCTGAGAAAAGTTTGGGATGTTGCCAACAGATGGCAACACGGGTGTTGTTTTTATAATATAAAGGATTTTTTTTCCTGGCGATCCTAACCAGGATAACGGAATACTGTTTGCAGATTATTGCATTGTCATGGGTCCTTAATACGTGTGCAAAGTTTCAAAGAAATCGAATAGCTGGAAGTTGGTAAAAATTAGGCTCAAAGATTTCGTTACATAGATAGATAGATAGATAGATGGATAGTTACAACCCAAGTTAATAAAAGCGTGTTAAAAATACATTTAATAGTTTAATTTTTTCTAAAAAGTCGCAACTCTTCTATGCTTTTTCTCAATAGAGCTATACTTTTTAAGAACTCTTTTGAGCAACCGTTTTTAAAATATTTGTTGTTAAGGTGTTTTTTTTTATCTTTGGACAATCCACGAAGGCTGAAAGCCTAAATACTAACGTACCGTGGGTGTCTTAAGCAGGGTAAGAGGAAGTTTGTTAACACGGGACTTAAAAACTTGAAGATTTGGGGAAAGGAAAGACCACAGTCTAGAAACTCTGGGGATAAAAGAACGAACGAAATGGGAAGTTCGGAGCCTGTCCAATTGAACTGTATGGGGATGCATACGCGCGGCCCCACGAGTTTCTCTGTTGGGAACTGCAAGAGGAGGGACTATACTGGACAATTCGTCGGAGCAGAAGCCGTAAAAGTATCTATAGAAAAGCGATAGATCTCCCACAGCTCGACGATGAGCAAGAGAAGGAAGTCTTTGAGTAAGTAAAGGATCATTAATAAGACGAACAGCCCTTCTTTGAATGGCATCAAGAATGCTGAGGGTTGTAGGGGATGCCATTCCCCAGACATGAGAACAATATTCCAGAGAGGGTCGAATTTGGGACACATACAAAGTGTATAAATTGGAAGGAGAAAAATACTTTTTGGCTCGGAAAAGAAATCCAAGCTTTTTTGAAGCCGCGGTGGCTATAGATACAATGTGTTTATGCCATTTAAGGTTATTCTCAAATGTGACGCCCACAAGGTTAAATGTGTCCCCGCTCTGCAAAACCTGGCCACTCATAAGCAAAGGATGAGTGTTTGATGATTTTTTCGCGACAAGGAACACGATTGTGTTTTGGATGCATTAAATTGAACGAGATTTTTGGTGCCCCAATCCAATATCAAAATGAGATCCTTTGAAAGAGATATCTGCATCGCTCTGCGTTTGCTTTCCAAGTCGGGTTGAGAGATTGGTTTGGGAACCTGAAAAGTGGAGTGAAGGGTACTATCGTCAGCATAACTATGAATGGGATTGGTTGTGGAAGAAAGAAGGTCGTTAATGTGAAGAAGAAACAAAGTTGGTGCTAGTACTAAACCCTGAGGCACTCCAGCATTAATTTCGTAAAAGCTTGAAGAGTGGCCATCAGTGTTTTGTGCAATTGAAAAGTATTTGGAAATTTCAAGTAACATGCTTTTATTAATGATAATATTTCGTTGAACTAAACAATTTAAACGCAAATATCTCGAAAACGGTTGAGAAGAGCAATTAATACAAAGTATTGCTTTTTTGGTAAGAAAGCATAGCAGAGTTTACTGGTGTACTTAGATGGTATAAAAAGGGTATCATAAAAAAGTTGCGATGTTTTAGAGAAATTAAAAGAATTGTGGTAGGGCACTCTAGTTTACACATAAAAATTGATAGTAGTAGTAGTAGATTGTTCGATTAAATCAAATCGAATGTTATATTCCCCCTGCAGGATTTAGTGGTTGCTCTGTGTAACATTAATTAGCGGAAACCCTGTATACTGTGTACAAAAAAGTTTTTGTTGAATTAAAAGGTATATAGGCCAGTAAAGCACAACAAACACGATAAGTCATCCTATCCGAAATGTTTATATGACGGCATTCGCGTTCGACCGTCTTCTTTCCTCGCATTGCCTGTTAATGTTTTCGTTTGGCTGAAGGTGTACACAACAACTTTTTGTAAATTATTAGTATTTTTATTTTCCTGTTTATTTTAAAAAAGCAAATGCCAAATTTGTACAAGTTCAGCCAAACAGAATTGTAAACAGTCAATGCGAAGAAAAAAGACGTTATAACGCGAATGCCGGCATGTAAATATTTCGGATAGGATGACTAATCGTGCTTGTTTTATTGCCGCTTTACTGGTCGACATACCTTTACATTTAGCTGTATACAAAGGGAAGTTTTGGAAGACTTGTCATTTTTGCAAAATTGTGTTTAAACTTTTATTGGGTTTAAAATTATGCTGCAATAAAAATATTCTTTATTAATTCTTTTTTATATATTAGCATTTTATATACAAGGCTGCATTTATTGCAAAAAAAGTGGCTATAATTGTAAGTTAAGAATAAACTTAATGTAAAAATATATATAAATATATGATTTACTTTTTATTTAAAAATATTCTTTAAGGAACACTTGAGGCACTTTTAATTTTATAGTGATATATTTTTGGGGTTGGTGTTAAAAAAATACTAAATTTGCATAGTTGTTTTAAAAGAAATAGAGCCTATCATGAATAAAAACACTGCAGCATTGTTTTATAATAAAAAAGTGCCTGTGGGCAGACAAAAACATTAAGCAACAAAAATTTTACGCACAACAGTGTAAAACCCATGTAAACTCACGTGTATTCCGCTATATAAATTTAATGACGCACGTGACTAAAAATGGAATACATCTAACAGCATTACAGAATAAAGCCTTCACACGTTTTGTAAACATTTCTTATTATTGCATAAGCTTAGCATAATAAATGCCTCGAGCCTATATTAGTTTTATTTACTTATGCCAAGTCAAAAAACTAGAGGCAAAATGTAAAAAAAATAAATTTAATAGATACCAAATAGTTAACACTAGTGCGGTTTTAAAAAACAAGATTTACGTTGAGAAACCTACAGGAGTGGAAAAAACCGAAATGGTATATTATCTCAGTAACCGTCACATATAAATCAACCAAATTTTGTGCCAAGAGATAACTAACCATAAAGAATTAAAAAGTTGTATTTGCAAGGTTGCCAAGTTTATAGTTTCTTTTTAAATTTTAAATGGAGTACCCTATTTTTTATTATTGTAATCAATTGCTTGTATTAAGTTTATTCCTACCTAATATTATCGCTTTTTTACTTCTGTTAATTTCGGAGATATGGCACCATGTTTTTTTTAAGTAATTTAAAAATGGCGGAGTATGGTCAATTAGCTAAGAAACGGTCAAAGTAATATTAGTCAAAATTAGTACTGGGGTTAAACTGAACTTTCTAAACTCATGAATAGCATTTTTGCGCCATATTCAAGATTCTTTAAAAAAGTAAAGGAAAGGAAATAGAGAAATTTAATTATAAAACATTGTAAATAACATTCCTGAATTTTAAATATCTACTTACTTCCCTGAACTAATTTTGACGAATTTCGGTTAGATCGTTTTTGAGATAATTGACCATATTTAGTCGTTTTTGTATTCAAAATTGATTCCATATTTTCGAAATCTACAGTTGATACAAGCAATTGATTACAATAATAAAAAATGGGGTATTCCATTTAAAATTTTAAAATTCCCCAACCTAGAGTAAAAGCTATAAACATGGCAACCTTAGAAATATAATTTTAAATTTCTTCATGTTCAGTTACCCCTTCGCACAAAATTTGGTTCATTTATATTTAACGGTGGCTAAAATAATCCACCGTTCCGGTTTTTCTACTAACCCTGTATAGGTATGTAAGCCTTGTACATGGTTTTACAAAATTATAAATATTAAAAAAACTTTAAACAAAAAGTATTCTATTATTATCTAAAATTTTAGTTAGAACAACGTAATTTTTATTTTTCGTACTAAAGTTTATTTTAATACTTTTCCTTATGTAAATAAAAGTTTAAAGTGTAGTTTTTACACTTTTTGTACCTAAACATAAAAATTAGGTTTTTTTAAAGGACAAAATAAATTACATTTAAAAATATTTGAGAAACCGCGAAATTGGTAATATCAACTATTTCCCCAGGTAAATTACCTTAAAAATGGAATAAAACAAGAATTAAAAAAAAGTATACTACTAACATTAAAAAAAATATATATTTTATGTAAAATTTCAGATATAGGATGATAATTCCATTTAAAAAATATGTGACATTTTGCTGAATGATAAAAAATTAAGGCAGTTTTCTTTTGGCCTATTTTTACATTTTTATAGTTTTTAAAGTCCCTGTGTACGAGACAAACATATTTCTCAACTTGAATCTTGTTTTTCTAAGAAACAAAATAATTTTCCATATACGACTTTCTTGAAATTTAAAATTTTTGGTTTGTTTATACTACTTTAAAACAATTTTTGTACAGCATTTTTAAAAAATATACAGGTTCATTTAAATTAAGTGTTCGTCATTAGTAACTTCGTTTTAACTCAAAATACGAAATAGTTTGTGTTAGCAAACTAATAGCATTTTTTAACTCGTTAAATTACCTTTTTGTTGGCAATACGATATACAGGGTGTTTCTTTAAAAAATGTTCTTTTACTATCAAATTCTTATGATGGCCATATTTCTGAAACTATGCAGAATAAGATATATCACATGTGATACATTTAACAATATTTTTGAAAGAACGAATGACAATAAAATAAAAAAGGTGTTCTATTAAAAAAGGCTGTTTTCTGAAACCCAAAAACTCGATTATTTATTATTTTCCCAAAAATCCTAAGAAGCGTTAAAAATGCCACGTTAATACTAAGGATTATTTCGACCTTTTTTTATTTTTAAGTTTTTAAGACTTAGATAAATAATAAAATATTTCTTTGGTTTAAAGGTAAAACTCACAAAGTAACATTTTACGGTTTGGGTAATAACAACGATTTTATGATAAATGTGTATAAAATATTTGCATAATGTTTTAATAAAGATTTATAAAAGTCATAAATGTAACAAACAAATTATTTTTACAAAAATCTTTTAATATAAATAACCCAAAAATGTTTGAACAACTTTTATAACAAAATGTACTTAGTGACTCTTACCTTTAAATTGACGAGATATTTTTAGGTTTTCTGATTATTGTACACGTATACCCTTGTCAGCGTTGCCTATAAGAATATACAAAGTAACTAATATAAACAAAATATGTATATTTACAGCCCCAGAATCTGCAACCAGCAAACAAGACATCAGCTGAACCAAAGGTAAGGTTACCATTAATATTACCATTATTTATTTTAGTATATGTGTTACATGATTTTTTGTTGTAGTTTAATGGTTGTGCTAGAAAAATATTATTCAATAAGTATAAAAAAATAAAATATGTATTAAATTTTTATTTGGAAAATTTTTTGACGGTCGTAAAAAAATATAGTATGCAACACATGCATAAAGTTTTTTTTACACCTTAGGATTGCCGCATTGGCTCCTTACGATTCGTGCTGTCAAACTTTTCATCCGTAAAATAAGTATTACCTTATGTCCATACATAAATTACCATTTATTTATGTTGTTTATTAAAATATTTTTGTTACAAAATAATTTAAATATCTTTGTTAATTAAAAAAAACGTAAAACTTTATATTTAAACAGCGTGTTTAAACGACTTTAAAAAATGCGGCTATTTTATTTCTAATTAAATCAAAAACATTGCTGGAAATTAAAAAAAAATTGTAAAGCCACAGCCCTTATTAGTAATATTAATAGATCCCACTTGATAAATTTTAATTTTTCCCATAATTAACAAATAAAAGCTTGTTTTTTTGAGTTTAGGATTTTACAACTTTTTAATTGTTTATTAAAAATGCTAGGCAAAATCATTTTTTGTATAAAATAAACACTCTACAAAAATCATTTTTATAATATTTTAATAAATCTACTTGTTTCGAAATTATTTAACTTTAAAATATATTTATTGCCATCGCTGTATTATAAACATTAACCATTTAAAATATGATAAGGTATGTAAATAATCTTGACTGTCTTTTAATTTAACAATAAAGTTCACGGAAAATATCTTCTTTCTAGGGGAGACTAGAGCATTTAGCATGGGCCTACTTTGAACAACCTTGGCGTATAGATTTCGTTTTATAATTACCAACCATCAAGAAAAAAATGATGGTAACAAACACGTTAAAATAGTATGTTATAACCTATTTTTGGCTAAAAGGTTATAATGAGATTGCCTAAATTAAAAAAGTTGTATTAGCCATGGATTAAGACAAAATGCATTACGGTCTAGCTCTGTGCTAGTCCTGGGTTTATTTTTAAATATTCATTACAACTCCTGTAGTAGTGCCAGTATAAATATTTAATTGTTTACTTAAAAGTCCCCCTGTGGTTATTTATCCCTAATTAAGAAATTAAAATTTGGGGGCCATCTGCAGAAAAAAACAGTGATGATAAACTCCAGAAGGTGGTCTCTGGAGACAAACCAAAAAAGGAAAATTGTGTCCAGCATGATATTAAAGACTCTATTAAAATCTACGGTATTCTTTATTTAAAAGAAAATTAGTTTAAAATTTTTAAAATTAAAAAAGGTTTACGTACAATTATTAGCATAGATCTTTAGCGCTAAGCTTGCAAACCTATTACAATCCGCTATTCAGTTACGTTTTACTAATTCATATTAATAATTTAAATATTAAAACAAATAAACATATTCATGTAAAAGCTAAATTTAAGTTCTTTGGATTTTATGTAATTTAAGTTATGTCTGCTAATTAATTTTAAATTTAAATAAAATAAAATTATAGGAAAATCAAAGGGGTTTAGTAAGGTGGTGCTTAACTTATCTAAGTTGTGTCCTCTCCGTAGAGTGCTTTGGAAGACAAAAATGCCTTCTACAGGGCTGCTGCAAAAACTCCGCCAGACGTTGTACTTCTGGTGCGGCTACACACTGATCATCTACAGCTCAGCAAGCATGCAACCTTAAACTCAGACAAGGCATACTTTGCTGAATACTAAGTAATGCATCATGGGCATAAAAAAGGTCTTGTGGGGTCAAGTCACAGGATGCCTAACATCAAGCTGGTAACTTAAAGAATAACTTTCTTGCAGGTTGTCGAAAAAAAGAAGAAGAAAAGAAATAAAAAACCGGCCTTATCTAAAACAAATATTAAATTATTAAACAATGAAATAAAACACCGTGTCTTTTCAGGTTAGGTTTTTAACACTCAAGAAAAAAAAGCTAAATATGTAAAAACATTGATGAAATTATTAAGTATAGAGAGAAAAACATACCTTCGTAGGCTTTAAAATGAAAAATATTAATGGTTTTCACATAAATGTTCCTATAAACTTTTCTAAAACCAAGAAAAAGTCAAATTCAGCTAGACCGGTTGTCACTGTCGAATGAAAATTGTCGTTTGGGTGAACGATCCACTGTAATGGATTGGGAGGTTCTTAAAGTCAACATCCAATATTCTAGAAATCCGACTTTTACCCAGCCAAAGATTAAAAAGATACGTGAAATATCGCTGCTTTCGTAAAACTCATTGTCACCAAAAGATTTGCATACCAAAAAATGGGCCAATAACAGAAATTTCATCCGTGAAACCCTAGTAGTTGTGTACTTAAAGGTGAATGATTTTCAGAGTACAAAACCTGCTTAAAGTTAAGTTTGCAATGTTTAACGCACGAGAGGACGCGCGCAGAACAATACAAAAAAATATGGCAAACGCGCTGGAAAATTATACTCGCTTTAGTAATTGAAATATATTTCCAAAAGGCGACTTCTAGAGCCTATATGCTACTTGCATTGTTACAATGTCAATCTTACACTTATAACATGTCTGTCATTTAACCCAAAAACGACAATTTATCATAAATGCTTAAATTTTGAGAGTATAAATGTACCCATAGTAATGATATTTATAAACAAACATATAACTAAATAATTGTGTTTCAATAAAAAAATATATCAAAATTTGTAACAAAACTATGTAACTTTGAAAAAATGCCCAAATTCTAAATTAATTAGAATTATTTTGGGGTTGGTAAATCGGAAATTGAACTTGAAATGTCGTACAAAAAAATCAGGGACATGCACCTTTACAGTAATTTTTATCCTAACTCCAGTGATTGTATTACACGCTCCAACACATTTAAAAAGTCGCTGCCAAAGCCTGAAATTAAAAAATTATAAAGTGTGTCATTTTACCTGAGTATGCCATTTTAGGCAAGTTTCCCCTAATTCTTTTGTGTATTTGTATGATTAGGCATTACTTTTTTCCAGTATTGAATTCAGAAATTATTTTTTTGGAGGGGATGGGGGAAATTTAATATCCCCGGGAGGATCCTAAAGTTAAAAAAAACAAAAAAAAGGTCCTCACCTTTAAAAAGCAAACAAAGCAGTAAGCCCCCTCCTTTAAATTTAACCCTGACTTTTCACCAAAATAGCAAAGGTTTTATATAATGTGTTCTAAAAATACGTGGTTTAAAATTTCATATACAAATTTTATAAGCATAAATACCGCTGTTTTCCTTTGCTTTCTTTAAAATATTTTTATTCCAAATTATTTGGGGTCGTGAACAAATCATATTAAGATGTTTACTTCTAATTTATTTTTAATTATATTTTTTCTGGCAAAGGCGTAATGATAAAATTCAGAGGAAAAACAAGTCTTTAAAATTATTTTCAATTTTACTTAACCCACTCTTCTTTGAAGTTCTAATGAAAACCAACAATCCGGTAAAAAGGAATAAATTTAATATGTCTGATTGTAAAAACACACCAAATGGGTCTTTGAAAATCTGGCTAAAAACAAAAAAGAAAAATCATTTGTGTGTTGCGTCATTTGTTTCCACGATTTGTTTGTATTATGACAGTAAAGTACTTATTTTTTTAATCATAAAACAAAATATTTATAACTTTATAGATTTTAACTGTAGAGGTTTTAAATATTAAATGTATTAAAGTACTACGTAAAAAGTATAAAATTTTAATGGTAGGTTTACATCTGACATTTATTGCATGATATTTATGTCAGACAGAAATTCTGGCTAATGTAAACAATAAAAATATTCTATCGGACATACATTTTTGACCACAACCACTTGACGATGGCTGAATACATTACATGTCAAAGTCAAAAACCGAAAATAGAATTAAATATAATAATTTTTTATTGTTTACATTAGCCAGAATTTCTGTCTGACATAAATTATCATGCAATAAATGTTAGATGTAAACCTACCATAAGATTGCCAACTTTTCAGACAGTGGTACGGATGAGTCATGACAAATAATATTTTACTTTAATTAGCACTTGCTTCCCTTCTTTAAAAAATTTAGAAAGAAAATAATTTTTTGTACTTTGGCTCAAGTTTCAAAAATAATGTCAGAAAATCCAGAACGCAGTGGATGCATTGGCATTGTAATAAATTTATAGGGTGCTATTTTAAATTTATAACAATAAGGTAAATTAAAATTATTGTTAAATAGGATTTAATTTATTGCTTATTCACTAAATTAGTATTTAATGCTCCTCTAGTAAAAAATAATGTCTTACACTAAACAAGAAAATACAATTACGTAAAAATTATAGTTTTTCAAGAAACTTGGAGAATAATTTATAATTAAGGTTTGCATTATTTGACTTATCAATGACAGCTCTAAAAGTCAGGGTGAAAAACTGGGTGCCATATTTAAATATACAAGTATATATTTTTTTCAATGGTAAAGGAGGTCGAGTGATACATCATTTTAAAGCTCATGATGATTACTTTATAACTTTAAAATATTAGTAAAGTCAGTAGCTTGAATCAACAGCGATTCCAAATTGGTTTGCTTTGCGCATGACGTAGCATGTGACTTTTTTAGCGCAATATTTAAATTTAGGTCCCAAAAGGCCTGCAATGTTTGTGGATTTTGGTCATTTTTAAATATGAGGAAAAGTATAGGGAAATATCTTTTAGAATAATATTACTGCTAATATAGGAATATAATATTTGATGTTAACTAGTTTAAAATTTTAATATGTGCATAAACGGAACTTACGTAATAAACCACTGTTTAAAGCACTTTTATCTTATACTTAACTGGTTTTAAAGTCACAAAACTTCCAAAAGCAAAGTAAAACGGTAAGCAAACTGTTACAAATGAGAGAACAAACGCAGGGTTTTAACTATGTTTACAAATTTAGTCACATTATTACGTCAGAGACGGTGGTCACGTGATAAACGTCATGCGCAAGATCCTACCTTTTGTATTTGTTGTATCATGGTGCCACATCGTTTTTGCCTTATAATAAATGTTTTTACATTTTTTAATTAATGATCATATGTTCGTATTTATCTATCCTAAAATATATATATATTTTTTTAAATTCTATGAGCATTTTTATTATTACCATAATCCCAATAAAGTTTAATTTTTTTAACATTGTAATAGAAAATAATCATAATAAATGTATGTTTTTAAAAAGTTTAGCTGTTTTCTAATAAGGCAAAAATGACGTGAAACATAAATCTAAAATGGCTTTTGAGTTTTGGCATTCTTAAATCACAAAAAAGCAAACATTTACGTTTAAGTTGATCTAAATGTACTTAAATGCAATATAGCACATACAAAATAACTATTATGATATTTTTCTGTGGTAAGAGTAATAAGGATAATTTACGGCAGTTAATTCAGTTCGATCTAATCTTTATACGGGATAAGTTAAAAAATTGGTTTTTCTTTTAATTTTTTAATAAAAGCTCTGTTTTTGAAATATATTTGTTAATTTCCACCTACCTCGTATACGCTATTGTTTATTCAAATTTTGGTCAGTGTTTTGTGAGTTTAGCTGTATGCGAGTTTTCTATCAAAAATATATTTTTTAAAGGAATGAAAAATAAAAAAGTTTTCATATGGTTCAACATTTCTGGCGGACACCATATGAAACAAGATTTATGAATTATTAAAAACCCGTTAACTTTAGGCATTGTAATAAAAGTTAATATTTCATTTATAAAATAAATCTATAAAATAAAAAGCCCATCATAAATCTGAAAAGACCAATCAGAGGAAATAGAGCCAGGAGTAGATTAAATGAGTTTATATTAGTGTATTCCTTTTACCTTGTAGATCCGTTCTCTGAACTGTCAATAGTGTCAAGAACGGTTCTACAACATGAAAAAATGTCAAAAAATTGTAAAAGGAACACTTATGGTGTCGTTCCGGAAGGTTCTGGAGCATAAAAGGAATACAGCAAATATCACAAATTAAAGATGGTTATTTAACGTACTCTTAGAGAATACACTTACTAGAGGTAGCGTTTTCGCTTTGCATGGTAACAGCTTTTGTTAAAGAGAACTGCACCCCTGTTAAATGGTGACGTGGCAACTGGTGCAAGATCTAACATATGTAACTCGCATTATTTGCCATATACCAGTCGAAATAAGGCTTCAACGCAATATTGAAAATTGGAGATTAAGAAGAGACCATATTAGGCGCACTCAAGGCCAACATTTGAAAGGCATGATCTTTAAAAATAGATGAAAAATATAATATTTTTTTAAATTTAATAAATATATTACTTTTAACTTGTAAACATCTAGGTCTATGTGTAATAGGGTGGCCCATCTCTATAGGACCGAACATTTTTTTATATTAAAAAATAAAACCGACAAAAATTCAACTTAATCGGAGTAGAGAAACACGTGCCGCAAGCAGATAAAAATATTAGGTGTAGGTAGGTGCACAAAATATTATATTGTTATTTTATTTTTCCTAGCTAAGGCGGGGTAGATGGATGTCAGACCGTTTTGTTGCTTGTAATTAAAATATGTATTTTTAAATTAGTCACTTTTAAGAATAAAAATATGCCTGACACACTTGCTGTACTCGTACTAATTACTACTGGATAAGTGAAGGAAATGTTTGGAGTGCATCCTTTACAGCATTCAGGAGCACAGTGTTGCAATTCGGTCAAACAGCTGATAAAAATGGGTATCTAGATTCAATTTGGTAAAGCATATTGAAATAAATTACCTGATTAGTTATTGAATTTCAAGAAAAATATCAGGCATCATTGTCTGACAACCTAAATAACACAAAGCAGGTTAATAGTCAAGTGTTTCGAGAAACATTATATATAGCCATAAAGCGTAAGTTCTTCGTTATTTAGACTGCAGATAAACCAAAACTGCCTTCGCACGTTTTGCTTCATTGCTGAATTTTTAACGAAATTCATGATGGCAACCACTTAAACGCTTATCACTAGTTGTAGGCTGTTTTCTTATTTTATATTAGATTCATCCCAAAAATCATAAAAAATCCTTAAAAAACAAAATAATAACTGCAACAACAGAAAGCAAAACTTGATTATGAAATGTCATTATGTTCTAAATTTGCAACTGCAACGTTGCCTAGTAGCTTAATTTTAGATTTCAATAAGTACCTTTTTGTGTAGGAAATATTGGAGAGTTGACTGGTATATTTAGACTTCACGTACAGGGTATTACAAGAAAGTTGCGACAATTTACAAAAATTACCGGCTATCTCTCTAATAATAATTTTTGGATAAAGGCAAAAGTAGTTAAATATCTAACTTTATATTTAGGTAAACGGAATCTGTGGTTACCCTGTGTACCATTAATAAGTGGACATCTTGTATTTAGAAACGTTGTAAAGATAATTAATTTAAAAAAACTACTAAAAGTTACTTAACCAAAAAAAAACTAGGGACAATGGAAATGATTCTTTCTAAAGATTCACCCAAATATGTTTTAAGCACAAACATAAGGTTGAATTAAATACGTAATAATCTTAAGTATACATATTTTTAACATAAATATTGTCTTTTTACTTTATAACGTTGCCTGGTCGCTTAATTTTAGTTTTCAATTGGAAAACTTGTGTGGTATGCAAATTGCGTATGTCTAGGATTAAACTACAACTCTCACATTGTGGGGTAAAAGATACGTAGAGACCGGTTTTTAGTCGCTATTAATTTTACTTTTAAAACGTTGCGTTTACCTGTAAAATTGTTTATTTTCTGGTGTGGGTACTACCTTTTTTTAAGATTGGCATGAAAAAAATGGGGAAAGAAAGAAAACACACACACACTTAGAACCCTAAACATCTGTTAGGACTTTACTAACACCTACTAAATTTTCAGGCTTTTCCCTATATTATTAAAAAAATATACTAGTAGCAGGTATGTTTAACACAGACAATAAACAGAAGCACGTGGATAAAAAAATAAGCCAAAGAAGCCTTGTTGAAAGGAAAATGAGAAACAGACGAAAAGGGAAAGTATGGCATTTTTGCTATTCCTAAATATGGGGTTCCTTATAAAATGAACCGCTATTTTTAAGAGATCTAATTTAATTTAGTTTAATAAAAGCATTTTAAAATTTTAATATTAAACATTATTTTTATAATACCCTTTATTGGTTGTAAACATGTGTGGATAGCAAAATCTTTTAAAAAGATGGATAATAAAGGAAGCAGCTGCGAACACCAGACCATATGTGACATTTTTACCAGGTGCGTAAAAATCGACAACCAATTTCATTGGCAATAAAGCAAATATATTTTTAAAGGTATAATTAGATGTATTAAATTTGTTTATAACGATATTAAAAAGAAGCATTAATGCCTCGGATTTGATCCCAATTTTTAAACATGTAACTTAATAAAAAAAAATTAAATATGTATTTTAAAAATTAAAAAAAATAAAACAATATTAGATTTATATAAAAATGTAATAAGGGTTTTACTTTTGGTTCAAAATATGCAAAGGAAATAAACCATTTAATTACAAAATTTAATTATATTTTAGTTTAATTAAAATATGCAAGAAATACATAAATAATATTAAAAGAGACAAAAGAGTAAAAGTAAACATAAATATTTGTCTTTAAAAAAAAGGCCCAAACCCGATTTCTATTTCAAAAGAAAAATATTTTGTGCTTCCGACCCTTAATTTTAAGTTAAATTTGGGGTTACCTTCACCTTGTTTATCTAATTATCTTTTTAAAGCTTTTTAGTTCCTAAAATTGATGCAGCATCCTTTGAGTAAATACTTCAAATAACTTTTTGTGTCACAAAAGGATCTGGGGATATTAGAATAATAACCTTAAAAAACGCATTGACCCGTTTTTGAAGCGAAATGTTTCATTAGCCTATGTTGTGTTTTGTAAAGTTTTTTTTATAAATTAAATTAGCCTAAAGGATATTTTTTTGTAAATATTAAATTAAGGTTTAAAGAACCGGAGCAAAAAACTGGCCAATTTAAAAATGTGCTGCAGTAAGCTACTACTATTCAATAATTATTATGAGGTTTTGTTGGCGCTGATATATGAGTTTTATGCTATTAAAAGTACACGTTAAACCACTTTTTTATTTGTAGTATGGTCCGCTCTGGTTCTTAATGACCTAATTGTTAAAGTAAGAAATTAACATATTTTGTTAATTAATATTGTTTAATAGCAAACTTAATTAAATTTATGTAACAAATTTATAAAATGAATATACGGTAATTGTCTGGAGAATGGGAGTAACTTGACGAAATTTGGTACAAAGTGGGCCCCAGGAAAGGTGTTACAAGGGGACAAATGGACCAAACATTTTTGAATTTCTAATCGACATTTTAAAAACACTAGTCGCATGGTCCAAAACTGAATATTACAAAATTTTACTTCAAAAGGTATTATACAGGGCGAGTTGTAAGTAAAAATATAAAAAATGCCTACGAGTAAAGTTCTTTTATTATTAAAAATAGAACAAAATTTTAAAAGTAAATATTGTAGATAATAAAATTTTATGTTAAAATTTAAATTTAAAGCATTAAAAAAAATGCTTTTGTATTTTTGTACATGTATTGGATTTAAATACTCGACACGAAAAGTTTTTTTAAATCTTTTTTATATTTTAATTTCCTTTTAAAATTCGCTTCTTTTTGGCTAGTAATTAGATTTTAATGCGATACGTAAAAATATTTTCCTTTATTGCTTTAACAAATTTTGACATAAAATTTAGTTCTGTACAATATTTTTTTATGCAATTGTGTTAAATTTAAAAAAATAAAAGAACTTCACTTTTTGGTATTTGTTACTCACCCTGTATAACCTGTAATATGTAATCGGAGTAAAATTTGTATTTCTTAGTTTTAGACCATTAGACCAGTTTTCCCAAAATGCCGATTTGAAATTCAAAAATGTTTAGTCCATTTGTCCTCTTGTAACACCTGGGTCACCCTGTATGTGGGTTTTTAGAGCCCTGCTTACGAATCTTTTTTCGAAAAAGTTTCATTTCCGAGATATCCATCATCAAAGTTGAAAATGAAACTTCACTTTATTTTCTTTGCTTCGTGCACACAATTCTTGATTTTAAGATAAAGTGGCACAGAAAGTTAATTTTCACCTTTTAAGATCACATTTTGTATTTTGACAATTTTTTAAATAAATTAAACAGCTTTACATTCAATCTTAGTAAGTTATGGTGGAGGCGGTAAAGCAGTGTATGCATGGTTGCAGCCTTTTCAAAGTAAACCTTATTTAATAAAAGGTGTAAAATACATAGAAAACGATGTTTTAAAAGGTAAAAATCAAATTTTGAGGGTCACTTTGGATTTAATTCAAGAATTGTGTGCAAAGAAAGGAAAATATAGAAAAAATAAGATTAGTTTGATTTTTAACTTTGTGATCAGCGTCCCAAAAATCCCAAATATACCAAATTTCCTCAAAAATTAAGGTTGCTCCCACTTTTAGACAATTACCGAATATACTTAAAAGGAAAAAAAAATATTATTATTGTTTAATATTTCCTTAAGCATTTGTTGACAAGGGTAACGTGCTGTAAACTAAGCCGCCTAAAACCATTCTCTTGTCACATTTTGGGCTTAATAGATTCAAAAATTTCTTTTTTTTACATATTTAAACCAATAGGTAAACTGAAAAACTGTGACAAGGAGAAATAAATTAGTCAAATGAACTTTAAATCGTTTACATACATGTTTTATTTCCATGTATTTAAGAATTTTTAAAATTGTATGTACTTACTCTTCGTAGAAATAATACGAAAGCAGTACCCATTTTTTTATTTTCCATATTTATTGTTACTATTTATTTTCGATAAATTCTAATAAATTTATTTGCAAGCTGTTAAGTTTAAAATTTAGTTACAGAAGAAATAATGGCGAAATCAAAGGTAAATTTACCTTTAGTTCAGTCGATGTCGCGTTTACTGTTACATTACATAAACCCATATTTAAATTAAATATAGAAAGCATTAAAACATAATACTAATTCAAAGTGTAAAAAAGACGCCAAACTGTTAAAAAATGAAAACACATTTTTCTTTACACTATTTACAAAGTAGCTGTTATTTTTACTCATTACTTGATGTTTGTAAGATCATTATCTTTTAAAGTGGCTTTTATTATATTAAAACTCAAATGAATAAAACATTTTTACGACCGTTAAAAAAATGCAGTTTTTTAATCGTTAACTTGAAGATGAAGTACTCCATTCTAGTACACTACATAAAGTGTTAAAAAAGTAATCTTTTTATAACACTTTAAAGTTTTTTTACACTTTAAATTAGTGTTTTTTTTTCATGCCTACCACAATAAACTTAATTATTAATTTACGCAATGTAACAGTAAACGCGATATCAACTGACTCAAACGGTTAAGTTACCTTTAATTTCGTCATTATTTCTTTTAGTTCATGTGTCACTAGTTTTAAAATTTGACAGTTTGCAAAAAAATTTAATGGAAATTATTTAAAATTGATTGTAATAATGAATTTGGATGACTAAGAAATTAAAAAGGAATTTATACTGTTTAAGTATTATTTCTACAAAAAGTAAGTATATACAATTTTCTAAAATTAAATCACGGCATAGTTATAAAGAGGATAATTATCTTTAAAAAAATAAGGAGGCTATGATTTTTTGTTGCTACATAATGGCTGAGATAATAAGATTGCCGCACTCGCCTAACGCCTCGTGCTGTCAAACTTCCCATTCGTAAAAATATCACTTTATACACTTGTTACATTCTTTTTACTATTAAATTACTATTGTGTGTTTTTTAAAAGCATTTTTTACTTACATATTGTGTATTATCAAAATTTAATCGTAACGTAACAATAACGATGGTTTTTCCTTCAATAATGCTGGTTTCAGTCGTTAGTACGTGACTTTCCAAGACTAAATTGAAAATCTCCTGGCAACCTCATCCAATTGACCTAAAAATGTTTGCACAAAATATATTAAAAAAGTTTGTGAAAATGCTTGGTGCTGTGTTGCTAAAAGTTAGAAAACTGTCGATTTAGGTATTCGGAGGGTACGTTAATATACCTGAAAACCCCAAAAGTACTTTTCCTTTAAATGTTTGTTAATTTTTTAAACGCAAGTAAAATCAAGTTTATTTATAACTATGTTAATAAATTTCCTAAAAATATGTGTGTATAAGTGTAAAATTAAAAAAAAAAATCTAATTCGATAAAATTACTCTATGACACATCAAATCGTATATATTGAAAAAAATCTTATTGTCCGTTACGTGGAACTGTGCGTTTTAAATTAATTAAATAAATACAGTTAACTTTGTTATAAGTAACTAAGTACCAAGGAAAATATTTCTTTTAAATTTAAGTATATTGTAAAACAATCCTGGACTAGAAAAACCTGACAAACAAAATGGTATTTAAATTTAATCTCAAATTACTTCTTGGTGTTTTCACAAGGTTAAAATATCTTTTTTTTTTTTCAGTTTTCATCAAGATTACTATTTAATATAAAAATTGCAAAAAGTTTTATTTAATTAGGTTTTATACAGGAAAGAGCCAAATGTTACATTTTGACCGAAATTTTCGACATCCTGTAAAATAATTTATTGTCACAATTTTTTACAAGTGTACTTAATTTTAAGGCCCATTTTATTATACAATAAAGTTTTTTTATGTCAGTAATTTTATTTCAAAAGAAAATACAAAGTTTTAAAGAAAAAAATTCAATTTTATTACGTGATATAGGCTATTTGCTCCGAGTGAAGCCATAGTAGGAAAAATTAAATCGACTGACGTGCTCCTAGTTATTTTGGCGTTACATTGGGCTTTATTTTGTTTAAATTTTAATAAATTTAACCAAAATGAAACGCCGTTTTTATGTTGTTAACTGTAAAAATATCAGGAGAAAAAGTAAGTGCAAATTTTATAGTTTTCCGATTGCTAATTGAAAAATAAATAATAATATAATTATATATAATAATAATAAATCGTCGCGATAACTGACATACAAATAAAAACATACCCTTGACGGCCCGAAGTAGTTCATATTTTGTTTGGGGCTGCAGTCACTTTCATAGCGAATTAGAGTCGCTATAATGCGAATATTGGAGAAACTTAAGATTTGCGTGGCCATATTTTCAAAAATTATAAAAATAAATATATAAAATGATATTTTTCCACGACCGGTAAACAAAATGCTGTTTTTTATTCATTAACATAAAGTTAAAGTACTCCGTTCTAGTACACTACATAAAGTGTTAAAAAAGAAACTTTTTTAACACTTCGAAGCTTTTTTTACACTTTGAAATATGTTTTTTTTTCAAAGCCTACTACAATAAACTTAAATATCAATTTATGCAAGGCAGAAAAGGCGACATTAGATGAACCAAAGGGTTAAGTAACCCTTGATTTCGTCATTATTTCTTTTAGTTCATGTGTCACTAGTTTTAAAATTATACAGTTTGTAAATAAATTTATTGGAAATAATTAAAAATTAATAGTAATAATAAATTTGGATGATTAAGATGATTTGTTCAATCCTTTTTGATAAACCATTACAGTGTTAAAAGATTCCAAACTCAAAAAACCAAGCTTTTCCACGTTAATTATGTAGGAAATTTAAATGAATCAAGCGGCACCTCTTAACAATAATATTAGGGGTCTGACTTTCACGTTATTTTTGTTTTTTCATTTTCAACAATATTTTCGATATAGGTAAGAAAAAAAATAGGAAAAAATAGTCGACTTTTCTTAAATCCGTCTAATATATAGGGTGTGTTATTTTAAAAAATCATGCTTTTTGCATCAATCTTATTAGTATTCAGGAAAAAAAAAATAACATAATAAACTGATATTTTAATCTGTTTTGTACCACTAAAAATATAAATTTCAAGGAAGGTGTAAATTTATAACTTAACACCCAGTACACAAATTTTATTGTCTTTTTTAAAATGTATGGCTTCATCCAAAATAAAGATATTGATTTAAGTTAAAACTAAACAGGGTGTCATAACGCAACATTTAGTTCTTCCTGGTATAGCATCATACCCATTAAAACTTTTTGCAATCGCGGTATTAGACTGCAACTGGGTCAAAAGTTTAGCAAAATTAGTAAAAAAAACAAGAAGTTTTTGAAATATAAATTTAAACAACATTTTAGTCTTCCCAATTATTTTTCCAAGAGTGTAATTTACGAATTTGTTGTTATTTGTCCTCTATGTACTTAGCGACACTTGCCAACTATTACAAAAATGTTGTTTAAGGTTTAAGCCAGTACTATTTGCAACAAACTTTATATTCAAGCATAAAAACACTTTTAAATTATTAAGTTTAAAACGTATAAAACAATATTAAAAACATAATTAAATCTAAAAAGTTATAGCAAAAGAGCTACGGTGGTGTCAGTAACCGACAACCCTGCCCCAAAAACTGTTAATTAAAGATATAAATGGTATAGGTATAGATAGTTTAAAATTTGCGGAAAAGAAAGTTTTTCCCAACAAATCATTTAAAAAAGTTTAACACTTATGACTTCATTTTTATGCAGAGTACTAACCCATTAAATAATGTGTAAATCCCACTCTTTTACTTCTGTAAACCAAAACACAACCATTTTGATCCACTTTCGTAAGATACATTGAAGGACTCTTCATTTTCGGGTAAGATAATCTAAACTGGGAATGTATGTTGTCAACGTTCTCTAAAAACTCGGTATAAGTTCGTCCAGTTGCTTTAATAGTAGCGTCATATCTAAAATCAAAAATAATAATAACTGTTTGTAGGGCTTTTACATTAATTTTATAATTACTTATTCTCACATTTACAATATTCTATTTGTTTCTAATAGGATGACATGGTTAGGTACCATCGTGTCCTAAAAGAAAACTGGGACTACAAAATTATGTTTTATCTCCTAAATTTATTGGAATATTATGTTTTGATGTTGTCAAGGCCATGTAATTTTGTAAAAGCAACGACATAAAAAAATTTAAATAAAAGAAGCAATTTCTTATAGACCTGGGTTCCCAGTTTTTGGGCACGATGTTACAAGCTTTAATTATTTATACATATGTAGATATAAAAGATTCACATAAACAAAACTACTTTTCTATAAAATTTATTATGTACAAAAAATCTGATTATTCTAAGATTTTTTCTAAATTTTAAAAATATTTGGTTTACAAATAAGCTACTTTTTTTCTCTAAGTAATAACATTCAGTTACGGTTTTAGTTTCAAGACTTTTCTGATATAAAATTAAAACTAGGTATGTCTACTAAGCCGAAATTTATTTTTAATTAGGCGAATA
Source organism: Listronotus bonariensis (assembly GCA_014170235.1). Classification (NCBI taxonomy): domain Eukaryota; kingdom Metazoa; phylum Arthropoda; class Insecta; order Coleoptera; family Curculionidae; genus Listronotus; species Listronotus bonariensis. Next base: position 138,775 of record JACEGR010000188.1, on the reverse strand, counting down.
TACAAAATGGTTTTTTAATGCTTTGAACTTCTTGAAACAAGCCACCACATATAATTTCGTTACTTGTACACTTATAAAAAAACTTAAAATAAATAAATTTTTATTTTTAATTTCTTGTCCAATTTTACTTGTTCCATGGTTAACTATTAATCTTAACAATGTAAACGTCAAACATGCAAATGAGAAGAAAGTTAAGTAATAATTTATCAAATGGGTTAAAACAAATTTCTTTAATAGTTTCTGGTTTTGATGGTTTATCCCTATATCTGTTTTATTTTAAAGAAAATTTAAAATAAAATTACATTTGTCAGTATATCACATAAAGTTGCTTTCTATTACTTTCTGTTTCGCCGAAACCAACTTTAATTTAGGTCTTCTCTAATACAATGACCCAGCTTTTGTCACTTTTGGCCATCTAACTTTTAAATTTTTAAAATAAATATTACATGTTAAATTTTGGAGCAAGTAGTACTAAAAAAATAGTCACATTAATTTTCTTGTGACCTCTAGATTAAAAATTTAATTTTTAGAATTTTAGTTTTATTGCAGCAATGGCACTATAAATTAAAAATTGGAAATAATAAGACGTTAAAAGTCAAAAATAGCAAATGCAAGGTCATTGTAATTAAAATGTTAAGATCATTTTTAGCTAAACCAAAAGTAATAAAAATTAAATTAGTAAAAAATGCACATTATACATACAGGGTGTTTTGTAATTGGTGTAAGAAGAAAAAAAAGTTCATATAATTATAGGTCCGAAAATCCTTTGCTTTTAAGATACCGGGTGTTAAACTTTTAAAAGAAAATCGGGTTTTTAATATTTTGTTAAAAGTGCGTTATACGATTGTAATGCGATTTGGCTGTGGTATTTGTTAAAATAGGAAGCCCTGAACTTATTTTCATTTGTGAGACCAGTGGCGGCTTTTATATTTTTTCCAGATGAAACCACTAAAAATACAAAATTTTTGTGACTTTGTATTTTTAAGTAGCTTGCTTAGTTTTTCAGAAAAAAATTGCGAAATTGCGTAATCCTGGACCATACAAGAAACATTGGGATATTTTTTTAAATTAGGTTTTATAACATCCTATTAGTTTTTGTGTAAGAACTATAACAAATACCCAATTAAATAACGATTATATATAATCTAACAAATTTTACTAAAAAAATGTTTTAGAATTTTTTTAGGTTGTTTGTAAAGTTTAACACCCTGTATCTTGAGAACGAAAAATTTAGGGACCCATGTTTATATGAACTTTTTTTTCATAAAAATAGCTCAGGAATACGCCCTTAAATTTTCTTATTGCAATTAAAAAACACCTTATATACTGCGGGACACAGGATGTTGTAACCCCCCCTCAAATTTGTTTGTAGTTTTTAAGAGAGACCAGTAAAAATGTGACAGGATTATAATAGCATAAATATAGCGGACATAGATCATTTATATACGACATCCGAATAGCCGAATTCTTTAATAAATAATCTAAGGCCGCCATCTTAAAATTAACAGTACGTTGTGATACGTTTTTTAGAGAGTTTTAGTATAGAACTTACAAATAAAATAAAATTGGAGTATTTCCAATTAAAATCTTGGTCAAATTTTAAAGCTTCTCTCATTAATTAGAATAAAAACTGAAATTACGAAATCTAAGTAATTTATAAAAGAAAATGAAATATGTCACTAGATAAAAGTAAATAAGGACATTCTTTTATTTTTACAGCCTACTTGGCAATTTTTTTTTATAAACTTATATAACTTTCTTTAAAAGTCTTCTCTGGTCCGCCATTATTAAAAGAAACACACTGTATTATGGAATAACCCTAAACAAGCACCAATGTTCAAGATTTGTTATAAGTGTACAACTAATAAAGTTATTCGGGTTGTTCGGAATAATTGGAAGGCACTGCATAATTAATTTCACATAAAATGTGCGTCATACATACATATGTTTAAATAATAATGATGACAAAAGATTTTTGTCGATCAAATTTTATAAAATTGTGATTTTATTCTTCAAAATTTATCTAGAATATAAAAACACAATTTTTCTGGAACTTGCTTTTATTGTATTTTACTACTAATCCACGAATATCTAATCTATACATTTTTTTTCATTATTTTAAAGCATTTTTGTGTATTGTATAGGAAAAATCAACGAGAAGTAAATAAAACCAAATTTAGTTGTTATGTTCTTAAAAAAATATTTTATATTTTATTTGCTTTTATTGTTAAAAAAATAAAATAAAACTAAATACTTTAAACTAAAAAAAAGAAACCTAATTTACAATATTCTACAGAGTTGTCTCTAAAAGGTCGGTACAAAATACTACCACAAATTCATTGGACCAAAATATAACGATCTAACGGAATTTATTTTTTTAAAAAGTTAATTCGTTGCAAAAACAGGGTATACAAGATTTTTTTATTTAAATTTAGTTATCTTTAAATTTTTGATTTATTTAAAGACATTTTTAACTTAGTATTAAAAGATTTTTTAAAGTGGAAAATTGAAATTTTCTAATATTTTCGTCGTGTAGAGGGAACCACATGCAGTCCCTTTCTTAGATTTAAAATGTCGTAACTTTTTGTTCCTCGGTATATTATCGGTATATACAATTTTAGAATAAAATTTTTATTCTCCCATATTTTGTGCACAAAAAAGGTATACTTAATAAATATCGCTACAAGCAACCGATTTTGGGACATTTCAGAATAAACATTTTATTATTTGGCCTTGTATTTATTGACGTATTATACAGAGTGTAATTTAACTAATGGCTAAAAATACAGAGTGTAGATTCCTTAGCTTATTTTAGAAAAAAGTTCATATGAACAAATGTTTTAAACGTCTTAACTTTTAAGCTACAGGGTGTCAAAGTTTTAGAGAAAAATATCGTTTTCTTATCATAAATTTAAAACTTTTTAAAATATTTTCATACAATTTAACATAAATAGGAAATTTTTCAAAAAATTTAGTACACCATTGCTTTTTTAAAAACAAAAATCATTATTCAAATTCCTATATACTTAACAACAAAATTGTCTTCTTGAACGTTTTTTGTCGAAGGGAACGTTTTCGCGTAAAAAAATATAAACCGTTTTTGATGCATGTTTGTTATAGCAAAATTATTTTAAACTAGTAGGCTGGTGTCCTATTATTAGTTTTTTTTATGCAAAAACGGTGCATAGTACGAAAAAAGTCAATAAGTCAAATTTGTTGCAAAATAAATAAGGATTTAAAAAATTATTTTTATTTTTGAAAAAAAACAATGGTGTACCATATTATTTTCTGAAAATTTTTATTATTCATCTTGTACAGACGCCACTGGTTAAAATATTAAAAAAATATGTTAAATAAAATTAATTGGTGCTTAGTAGGTTTGTGCCAAATTTCATGAAAAAATCAATCACAATTTTAAAGTTATAATAAGAAAACTTTTTATCTTTAAATTCTAAAACCCTGTAGCTTAAAAGTTAAGAGGTATAGGAGAAATGTTTCCATATTTTTTTTTCTTAGGGCTAAGGAATCATAGTTTGTATTTTAAGCAATCAATTAAATTACACCCTGTTTGTATGTAGTAGTGTTCAAAAGGTCTATAAAAATGCTACTACAAATTTTTTGTACCAAAATACCTAAAAATTTTATGCAACTTACCTTTATCTAAAGATTGATGGTTTGCAAAATACAGCGTGCCAAATTTTAAATTAATTTATTTTTTCGGACACCCTGTATCTCGCAAACGATCAACTTTTCAACTAAGATAAATCGGGTTAAATCACCGTCTATTTGCGTAAAAAAATTGTAGCAATAATTTGTACAGTCTTTTTAGAAAAATTCAAGTGACCTAAATAAAGCGTAAACCAATGCGAGGGCATTTTTATGTGAAATAAAACGTTTAATCTAAAATATCTTAGAATCGGTTGCTGGTAGCGATATTTATTAGGTTTATCTTTTTTGAGCAAAAAATATGGGAGAATTAAATTTATTTATTACCAACATTATACATCGAGCCAATAAGAAAGTAATAACGCTTTGAACAAAAGCAAGGCAGGTGGCTAAAAATTTTACCTCCCTGTATCCCGCAAACAATTAACTTTTTGATTTAGGTAAATTGCGTTTGAACGTTATATTTTGATCCAAGGAGTCAATGGTAGCATTTTGTACATACCTTTTAGAGACACTCTGTATATTATACTTTAATCAGATTTTAATGTCATTAACAGAAAATTAAAGCATAAAAAATAACACAGGAATTCATTTAGGTTTTAATTTAAAAAAATGGTAAAAGTTTGTCTACACTTTCGAGGCTTTAATTAAATAATTCACACATTTTACATGTCACAAACACTGTTTTAAGCAAAATTTATTTTTATTAAACCTTTTTGGACATTATTCGAGAAACGTAAAAGCCAGAAAGTAAATATAAAACATGTTGAGTTTTAATTAAAGGCTAATTATACTGTGTAATAAGGAGTTATTAGCAAAATAAGAATTCCTGTGTTAATTTGTAAAAATACATACTTTTTAAATGGTAAAAATGTTTGCTTTTTGGAGACTAAAGGTATATTTTTATTTCTTTTTTTTTTGGGGAAACGAATGTTTTTTTTTAATTTACCTGACATTTTTACCAACAAAAATACTTTTTTACTAGCGTGTGGAAACCAGCACTTTTACGCACGCAATTTAGTTTGAAAAGTATTACTTTTCCGCACTAGTGCGAAAAAGTACACTATGCCTCACTAATTTTTCGCACTAGTGCGGAAAAGTACAAAAATTTTAAATCAAATATTAGTGAGTCGCAATGAAGGATTTTCATGTACTTCATATTTCAAAGGAAATTTTGCTTTGGTATGGTAGGATATTAGGTAGCATTGTGTTGTAAAATGAAGAAATAATATAATATTTTAGTTTTTATGTTTTCCTTACGCTCGTGGAAAAATAGCGTTCCTAACTTGTGCCGAAATTGCCTTTTCCGTCGCGTGTGGAAATGTGGCACTTTCAGCACTAGTAAGGACATATACTATTTAAAAATATGACGATGTTTGTAAACCAAATAAAATTTTGTTTTACACGGTATAAACTTAAAATCTTGAGATTTTTCAAATACTGCATTTAAGATAACATTATATAATTTGTTGTAAATACATGTTTTCCAGTAACTTTACCGACAAAATCAAAGGAGTTATTTTTACAATGAAAATATTAAAAAACCTCCTATAAGTATATTATCTCCTAAACCTTGTAGTTTTTGAAATAATGTTAAACATTTTATTGATTTTTTTATAAAAAGCTTTTGCATTTTTTCTTTTAAATTTAATGTATGGGTTTCGCGTAAATAAATGAAAAAATTCTCTGCATGGGTAAATCCTTATCTTAAGAAAGAATAAATTTAAGAACAAAAGTAATTTTTATTGTGGTATTTGATATTAGCGATAAGAAATAACCATGGCCAGAAAAGGTTTCTATTTATTTACGCAAAAACAGTACATCAATAAAAAAATAAAATTTTAAAACTTTTAAATTATTAAAAATTCAAATAAATAAACATATTTTTAAAAATTGTAGGGGTCTTCCATTTGTATTTTAAAAAATATTTACCGTTAACCCCTCATAGGCGATACTGGTTAAAAAAATATCTTTCATGCCAAAAAATAGTCTTAAGGTGCATAAGAGGCGTTTTTCATAATTTTAAAAATATCTGAATTATATATAAATAATATAAAAGTTTCATATAAAAACTATAATTTTTCAAAATGTTACATACAGTAACCAAAACTAAGACGTTTTGAACATATGTTCATATATTTTTTTCCTATTTTTATTGTTAAATTAGCCCTCACAGATTGTCGGAAGAGTTACTGGACACCCTGTATAATACAAAAAATCTTCTGATTCTAACCAAGATGGGATCCAAAGATATCTCATAAGGTGGTCAGACTACAGAACCATCCTCAGATGGTGGTACTAAAATAAGAAATTACTTAAAGAAGTAGCACTAAGTCTTTCAGGTTTTAGGGACCCTTTCTAGGATCACGTAATAATACTTTTAATATTTTTTTAGCTTACCCGATGCCTAAAAAACAATAAATACGCCTATTTTGAATTTTATTAAGTTTAATTTATTATTAGAAAAAAAACAATGATTTGACAAAACATAACATTATTAAATTTTTAACATACGACCAGCAAAATTACGTTTGGCTGCCATGTTTGTTCTTGTTATTTTTGTTATACCACGTATTATGGTGGCTTTTATTCTCTTTGACGTTTTATGTTACTTAACAGGGAAACGAGGTCGAATAAGATAAAAAGTATCATATTTTCCTTTCCTTGTTTTAAGCTACCTCCCTACCAATTTTTAGCCCAAATGGTTTATCAGTTCTAGAGTTATAAGTAGTGTTATTTACACGACTTTCTTATACAGGGTGTTTCTAAACAAATGCAAAATTTTTATACTTAGTAGACATCGCTACTAGCAATACTGCTCGACCTATTTTAGATATAACGTTTTATTCCACACCAAAAATTTCTTTTGTATTTCTTTATGTTTTACGCTTTTCTCTAAAAGTCCTGAACAAAATGCTACCACAAATACCTTTCATCCGAATACAATAATCAAACGTAATTTACCTTAAATAAAAATTTATCGTTTCTGAGATACAGTGTCAAAAAATAAATGAAATTTTGATCAGCTTTTTGACTGAGGTAAATTGCACCAGCTTGTAGTATTTTTGCTCAAAGATTTTGTAGGTATTTTGTCGAGATCTTTGGGAGACTGTTGGGTGTCTGAATAAAGCGGAAAGTAATGCATTGGCAAATTTTTATATAAATTAAAACGTGTAGTCTAAAATATTCTTAAAACTCTTAGCGATATTTACAAAGTATACCTTATTTTATTTTGCCAAACATTATAAAACTTATTCATGAAAAACCGATTTCCATAGGCGCCGTTTAAGGGCACATATTATCTCTGTAAAGAGGGGCTTTATAAAAGAAAAGTATAAAAACTTGTCACATTATTTTCACGTCTTCTATATGAATATGAAGAATTGCCCACATATTCTTGGACACCTGGTATATTTTTGAAAAGCTCTTATTCTCTATGATTTAATAAATCAGAGATCGATAAAAAAATATGTTTGGTTTAATCTCGAAAATTATACAATAAAAAAATCTAGCAAAATCACTGGATACTACGAAAAATGATCTAATTTTTACTGTTGTAAGTTACAAGATAATTTAAGTACGAGGGAGATTCAAAAACAAAACAAAACTGAATTTTGCATTGTATGTCAAAAACTAAGAAGGCCATGAAAATATTTTAGTATTATCTTTCGTTTTATTAAATAGTAGCAACAGTTTGCGAACAGCGCAAGTCTTTATCTCTAATAATAATCAAAATACCCTACAATCGCAACGAAACCTGGATACGGACACCCTGTACAGAAAACTTCGGTTAAATAGAAATTAGAATATTTGACAATTGTCAATAACTTTTAAACCGTATATTAGTCAGCAAACCCAAAATTCCTTACTGGAACATAAATTACGGTCATTGTCAATTTACGTAAAGTGATAGGATATGTTATCAATCAAAAGTGTCTAAGTTAAGCCACTGGCGAAATACCAATTAGCATTCTACGAGAATTTATGGATTTTAGCATAAAGCTCAGAAAGGACAGAGATAAAGCCTCAAAAGCTACAATTAAACCACAAATTTTCGACCTCGATCGCTTTTTTCATACTAAACATAAAAATTTAATCTTTTTACATTTTTAATTTTTAAATGTTTTGAACGACTACATATGAGGCAGGTATACTGGGTTAGTAAAAAGTAGAGTGAACTCAAGTTAAGATGGGTACATTAAATGGCGGTCAGGTAAGTTGCGCAGTGGCATTCTCTGACCGTTCTCTAGGCAACGACAATACTGATGTCGCGGTCAGGTGCTCCAGTGGCGTTGTAAAATTTATTTTTAGTAGTATTGCGGTACACGCTCTGTGCAAACGTAATATTTTATTAGCTGTGAGTTTTGCTTTGCAAATTACAAGTTAATCTGTGCTGTATTCGGTGGCGCAACTTGCCTGTGGTTTTTAAGGGGCTTGTTTATAAAGTACATTTGCTAAAAACACTTATACTTTTAATGTTCAATAATTATTGGGGAAGGGGCTAATCGCCATCTCGGGGTGGGGGCTAAGCCCGCTCCTAATTGCGCCTATGGCTGTATTGTGCTTTTTTCTCCAATTCTTCTGTTTTAATTGCTCCCAACAAAAATTGTTTAAAGGGTAAAACAATATATTTAACAATGTATCCAAATTTATCCTCCAAATAAAGCAAATAACGGCTTGCAAATTTCTTTAAAGAACCTTTAAAAAATAATCGTAAATGTTAATTTTACCTATGGTGACCTATTTTACCTTTGCTTTACCTTTATAAGGCGCCGCCTACCTACTGTGTTTTAAATGACTAATTTTAGATTCGAGATTAGCGTCCAAAAAACCTCTCTAGTGCCCTTAAATATCTTCTCTATAGATGCGTTTACAAATTTTAATATACAAAGGTTTCTAAACAAGTTAAATTAAATAGTAATGTCGCCATTGTTGCCAGATTTTTTGTTTTTTCGATACACGTAATACTTTTGGAATTGTAAATGAAATCCTATTTGTTTTGATTGTAGATATCAAAGTGCCAACTAAAGCAAGATTTTTAATTTTAAAGTCTTATTTACCATATATAATATTACCGCATTTTCCTTAAAATTTAACAAAAATGCTTATATCACTGATAAATTAGGTGCTATTAAGCCCTCAAATACCAAATTTTGTAAAAACAGCTTTAGCAGTTTTAAAGATATTACCGCGCTAACCTTCTTTTTGGTAAAGTGTACTGGATTATCATCTTGAGGCCAAACTTTTAAAATTTAGAAACTTAGTACATTTGACCTATTCAATTTAATATAATAAAAATAAATGAAGTATTCAATTAAAAAAAAATATATATGTGTAGCACAAAATTGGGCAACAGTGCCGGTATCACTATATAATCAATACCACGTATTTAAAAGAGCTTAGATACTATATTTAGTAATTATAGCTTTTGCGGTTTTAAATATTTTTAGGAGTTGCTGTACTTTTTACTAACCTAGTATTGAAAAACCAGTTAAAGTCATAAAAAATTAATGTAGTAATTTAACTTTTTAAGACACTTGCACAATGTCATAATAGGAGCACTTCCGGTTTTACCGGAAGTGTTGAAAACTTAATAATGAAACTTAAAAAGTTTACTGGCATGCCCTGTAGTAAACATCTAATTATTATTTTTATTACCCTTTATATAACCCAAATATTTTTTAGCTTATGGATCTTCTGTTCTTTTATACACCTAACCGATGTGCGAATATTTAAGCAAGAGTTTCATATCACAAAGGCTCATAGAATTCAAATTTTAAAAACTATACAGGTTGTTTTATTTAAAATTTCAAAGTTTTATGCCCCAAACAGGGACGTTTAGTATGTCACTTCCGGTGGAGAAAAGTACGCCTAGACACGACGAAGGAACAAAAGAATTTATATATAAAAAATGTAATGACAGATAATAAATGTCTAATTTAAATCTTATTTTCTATGCAGGGCATGTTTATGAAAAGTTTAGTTTTGCAATACCTTTGATAAATGAGAAACTGGTATTATTATGGTATTATCTAAAAGAGTCTTTTAAAAAGGTAAATTAAATCCGTAAAATTTTTATACTATTTATTCATTTTTCCATATAAAGTATGTGAATTGCCGAAAGATCGAAAAAAAATATCAGATTTTAGTGGACAAAGGCCACGATTTATTAATGCAACTAATAAATGCATAAGAAAAAACCTCAGATAGATTTTAATTTATTTTTAATAAGTGTTAATAAGTGGATTTTTAAAAAGGGTAGTCATTATAAACATTTTGAACACCAGGCTTTTAACGAAATTTGGTCCGGCTACACATTACATACAAATGATCTAAGATTTTAAGTAAATACACATCAGAACAGTGCGTGTCTAAAGTCGGGACTCCCTTCCTAACTTTTGAATTTTTAGTAATTTTTATGAAAATTTAAGGACTTTAGTAAGACAACATAAGCCACATTTTAGACAAGAAATGACAGATTTAAATGTCAAACTGACAGCTGGGCGCCATTTGGAAAAGAAAAATGAAATGGAAAGGAGCACATCATTTTAAAGCTCCCAACGAGTTCTTTATAACTCCAGAATATGAAGTAAATACCTTTACTCCCCAAAAAATGGCGGTACTTCAAAAATTACTTGAATACCTGATTTGGATGGCCATATCTCCAGAAAACCAATAAAGTAAGATATACCTAATGTGGTATTTTCTTATAGGTTTTTAAATATCTTTTAATTGTGATCTAATCTACAGGGTGCGTCATTAAAAAATATATACTGTCCTACCCTGTATAGTATCTCCAATATTACTAACAAATAAATCCTTAAACGAGCTTTAAGAAAATACCAGATTATGTGTCTAACTTTATTAGATTCAGAAATACGGCTATCTAAATAGGGTATTTAGGTAATTTTCAAAGTACTGCCATTTTGTAGTAGGTAAAGGTATTGACTTTATATTCTGGGGTTATAAAGCACTTGTCAGGAACTTTAAAATAATGTGCCACAAGACCCCTTTCCATTAAATTTTTCTTTGCAAAATGGCGCCCAGCTGTCAGTTTAACATTTATATCTGCCATTTCCTGTCTAAAATTTGGTTTATGTTGTCTCACTAAAGTTCTTAAATTGACATTAAAAAATACCAAACAATTCAAAAGTTAGAAGGGGGTCCTGAATTTAGACAAGTACTGTAGTTATTAACTGATTTCCGATTTTTATACTATTTATATTTATTAATATACTTTTTGTAGATATTTTTTTAAATTTTAGAATGTAATAGTGTATCATCAGATGCCGATTTTGTATACAAGAGTTTTTGTCTATTACTTCCGGTTTAAGCAGAAGTGATAAAAACTTTGATATTTTAAATAAAACACCCTGTATATTTTTAAAATTTAAATTCCACAAGTCATTTCTGACACAAGACTTTTAGTATACCCATAACCTTATCTTTTATTTTTAGAAAAAACGCAATTTAAAAACTTCCGAACGACCTTAAAATAAACAGTTTCATGAATATTGTGTTGTTGTCTGGACCTTCTAAAACGCCGTTTTCTCTAAAACTAAATAAAATAGGTTATGGGTATATTATAAAATTTATATTAGGAATTGCTTGAAGAATTAAAAAAATATATAAAATTATCCGGGGTATCATATTTAACAGTTTAAATTTTGCAGCACTTCCAAACAGGAAGTAGCATGAGATCTAAAGGTGAAGTGTTTAAATTTTTTTTTAACGTTTTAAATGTTTGTGATGTTTATTTGTTTTTCCATAAAAATTTAAATTATAAGGGTGTTTGGAAATTTTGAAACTCCATTTCCTGTAAAACCAAAAAAAGTAGGTTATGGAAATATTTAGAATTTTATATCAGAAATGACCTGTAGAATTTGAATCCTAAAAAATATACAGAGTGTTTTGTTTAAAACATCAAAGTTTATATCACTTCCGGTTAAACCAAAAATAATACACAGATTATATCTAAAATTGGCATCCGGTAATTCAATATTTAAAGATTGGGGTTATTTAACGCGTAAGCCTGACAAGCGCGTTAAGGGTTGAAAGATAATAGGCATATTTTTTATGTGATCGTTCTGTTAATATATTTCCGAAATTCCGAAACAGACCTCTATGCATAAGTTGCAGCTATCTTTTTTCTACGACCGTATAACATTTTTTGAATTGTAATTTAGTACGTGTTTTATTTATCTACAGGGTAATAAAACTTAGGTCAGCACTATTGCTTACTTTTTAATATTGGAGATACGATAAGTCGGTTAAATTAGTAAAGTTGTAGTATTTTTTCGCTAATTAACGTGCTGCCAACCGCAAAACAATTGATCATTGAATTTTTGATTTATTACAAAAAAATGATTTTTTTAAAATGGAATACCCTGTATATTATATTACCTTTTAAAAATATATCAAAGATCTTTAAAAAAATCTGCATGTGATATATCCAATTTTTAATAGTATCGGAAATATGGCCATTCTTAGGAATTTGATAGTAAACTGGCCTTTTTTAATAACACCTGTATATTGCACTGCAATAAATAGATATTACAAAGGGCTTTAAGAAAATACCACACTTGATATGTCTATCTCTTATAGTTTTGGAAATATGGCCATTCAAATCTAAAAAACATGATGATAATAATGCCTATTTTATTTTCGAAACTAAACTTAGGGTTTATAGCTTTGCTGTAGATATAATGGAAACTTAAAATAATTTTTAGATTTGTATGGCCAAATTTTTTAAACTATAGAAGAAGGACAAATTAAATTTGGTATTTTCTTAAAGCTCTTTAAAATATCTAATAATGGTGATGCAATATGCAGGGTTTTTCATTAAAAAAATACAGTTTAATATCAAATTCCGGAGGGTTTCCGAAACTATTAAAAATTGGGTATAATACATAAATATAGACTTTTTAACAGCTCTTTAATAGATCTTAAAAATTATGATATAATTTACATGGTATTCCATTTAAAAATTGTAAATTTTTTGCAATAAATTGAAAACCCAATGGTCAGTTGTCTTTCTGTTGGCAGTACGTTAATCAGAGGAGAAAATACTACAACTTTACTTATTTAACCGGTCTTGTATCTCCAATATTAAAGAAGTTAGCAATAGTGGCGACTTAAGTTTGATCACCCTGTATACCTATTAATTAATTTATATTACTTTACTAATACCTTAAGCATTGTATATCCTCATATTAAAATAAATTCTAACAGGCATTGAAACAAAACACTAAGTCAAAGGGTAAAATAAAGCATTGAACTCTTAAAAATAGTTACTTTTTACCACTTTTATGTAGTGTACTAAAATAAAATACTTTATTTTCATGATAACGATAAAAAAACAAAATTATTTTTTCACGACCGTTAAAAAAACGCTGTTTTTTTAAACATTAACATGAAGTTAAAGTACTCGATTCTAGTACACTACATAAAGTGTTCACGCTATAAATTAGTGTTTTGTCTTATTGCCTACTACAATAAACTTAAATATCAAGTTATGCAATCTAACAGTAAAAGCGACATCACCTAAACGAAACGGTCAAGTTACCTTTGATTTCGTCATTATATCTTTTAGTTCATGTGTCAATAGTTTTAAAATTTGACAGTTTAAAAATAAATTTAACAGAATTTATTCAAATTAATAGTAATAATGAATTTGAATGACCAAGATATTAAAAGGAATTTATACTGTTGTAGTATTATTTCTACAAAAAGTAAGTACATACAATTTTTTAAAATTAAATAATAAATGCTTAGTTATAAAGAGGATAATTGTCTTCTAAAAAATAAAAAGGCTATGTTTTTTTGTTGTAATATAATAGCTGTGCTGTGATTGGAAATATGTATAAAATGTTATTTTGGGAAATTTTTATACGGTCGTGAAAATGATATAGTATGTAACACATAAAGTGTATTTTTTTACTCATGGGATTGCCGCACTCGCCTAAAGACTCGTGCTGTCAAAATTTCCATTTTATTTCCACTTTACGCACTTGTTACATAAATTACTATTTAAGGTGGTAAAAACTGCTTTTAGTATCTTTTGTTTGTTAAAACAGATGCTGCAAAATATCTACTGAATATATTAGGGAATTTGACATGTTCTAAACTCTATTCTAACTTCCTTGGTATATTCTATCGTGTTTAAAGTTGAGCATGAAACGTAAACTTAAAATCCACTTTGTGTTTCATTCAAATTTAGTCGCACCTATTGTCTCAGCGCTCTCTTGTTAGGTCTAAGTTAATAACACGACCTTAAGTTACTTTATTGTTACTTTAAATTATTTATTATTTTTGGTGATGTACTTGTAAACAGGTATTTTATATTTGCAGTAAAAAAATTTAAGAGCGTATTCCTTAGCCAATTCCATGAAACAAAGTTTATATAATTATAAGTCCACAAATTTTTCGTTCCGAAGATACAGGTTGTTGAACTTTTTAAAAACCTTAAAATTTCTGAAACACTTTTTTAAGTAAAATTGACACAAATCAAAATAAAGGTATTGTAATGTGATAAAACAAATAGATAACATAAAAGAGTAGTTTTTATATTTATAACTTTTAACATATAACTGACAACTTATTTGATTAATTATTAATGTCTATTCCTTTCTGGTACCACAGGTATTTTCCATATACGAGGTACATAACATGTCACATGTCCCCCTTTAAAGATCAAGCCTATTTGGTTGCTTTATTATTCTTCCCGTTTTAGATCGCTTAACATTTCTGTCATCTAGAAACTTTTCGTGTTGTTCATTTAACGTGTTTTCTTCATAAAGACTGGGAGGAACATCATTCTCGTTTTGCATTTTCCTTTCCATGCTGCTTTCTATATCTTGAGAACAGGTTGCTGGTTGAGAGTTAATTGGATGCCCATACTCTCTCGAAATGTTTTCCTCATTTTGTTCATTATTATATATTCTTGATTCTTCTATTTCTGGTAAGTCATTAAATGTATAAAATTTTTAGGATTTTGAGTCCTATTTTCTTTTATAATACTGCTATCTCCGGTATGTCTTCGTCTTCGAAGATGAAAGCGACTTCTTCTATAAACACCCCCATCGTCAGTCTGAACAATATAGCTCCGTGGATTATTATCTTTCTTTATAACTTTACCAGGTACCCAATTTCTAACCGATTTTTGAATCATAATTGGTTCATTTTCTTTAAGTTCCTGATGTGATCTTGTATTTCGACTATTATAATAAACTGTAGTTTTATGTTGCTGTTGATTTAGTTTTGTTAATGTGTTTTCTGTATTAAATTTTGGTTTTAAAATATGTCTTGAGCATGGTACTAGATTTCGTATTTTTCTTCCCATTAACATTTCAGCAGGAGATGGCAAATTTTGCTTTGGTGTACTGTTATATTCTATAACTATAAGATACGGATGCTTGTCTGGAGATTTTGAAATAAGTCCTTTTATTATTTGAATGTGTCTTTCGATAAAACCATTGGATTGACTGTAATTTGGACTTGAAGTTTTATGAGATATATCAAGATCTTTTAGAAAGTTTTGAAAGTTTCTGGA
This sequence comes from Listronotus bonariensis, assembly GCA_014170235.1. Taxonomy (NCBI): domain Eukaryota; kingdom Metazoa; phylum Arthropoda; class Insecta; order Coleoptera; family Curculionidae; genus Listronotus; species Listronotus bonariensis. Next base: position 123,558 of record JACEGR010000188.1, on the reverse strand, counting down.
ATCAAATGGTGGACCATTATCTGACATTATGACAGTTGGCAAACCATGAGCTTTAAAAATGTTTAATAGTGCATCAGCCACTAAATTGTAATCTTTTTTAGTTAATACAATAATATCTATAAATTTGGAGTGATAATCACAGGCAACTAAATAATCTTTTCCATTTACTTTCATGAAATCGATGGCTATTTTTTCCCAAGGAAGTTCTGGTACATCATGTGGCTGAAGTTGTTCTTTTGAGTTTGTTTTAGAGTAACCGAGACATGTTAAACATGAAGATATCATTCTAGATATATGTTCATTAATATTAGGCCAAAAAACTGAATCTTGAGCTCTTTTTTGACACGAAACTATACCTTGATGTACTGTGTGTAATTTATTCAGCACGTTTAGTCGATGATCTGAAGGAACAATTAATCGATTTTGCTTAAATAAAAATCCATCAACTTCTATTATTTCATCTTTATAAGGAAAATATGGCCTGGCTTCTTTCTTTACTAATGAGATTTTATTAGGCCAACCATTACGAATGTAGTCTTTTACTTGTTTTAATTCAATATCTTTTTCTGTACTATTAATAATTTCTTGACATGTTTTATCAGATGCTATCACAACTGAACTTATATGGAAATCATCTAAATAATCTGTTTCTTTGTAATTTTTTAAAGGAGCTCTCGACAATAAATCTGGTATATATAGTTCTTTCCCTGGTATAAACTTTAAATTCATATTATATTTTAACAGTCGAATAACCATCTTTTGTAATCTTGGAGAAAGTGAATCAATTGGTTTATTTATTAAACCTAATAGAGGTTTATGATCTGTTATAGCTGTAAAGGGACGACCATATAAATAATAATGAAAGTGTTCACAACCTAGAGTGATAGCAAGCAATTCTTTTTCAATTTGTGCATAATTTCTTTGAGCTGCATTTAGGGACATTGACCAATATGCTATAGGATGACCATTTTGACTTATATGGCCCCCAAGCCCATACTGACTGGCATCTGTTGCCAACGTAACGTTTTCATTAGGATTGTAACATTTAAGCACAGGTGCTTGACAAATTAAATTTTTTATCTTCTTGAAAGCTATATCTTGTGGACTATTAGGTTCCCAATACCATTGAGTATCCTTTTTTAATAAAATTCTAAGAGGAGCAGTAACTTCCGATAGGTTTTTAATAAATTTTCCTAAAAAGTTTACCATTCCCAAAAATGTCTGTAATTCTTTAATATTTGATGGGTTTTCCATATTTTTTATTGCCTCTATTTTTGTTTGATCAATTTCTATTCCATTTTCCGATAAGGTGTGACCCAAAAACTAATTCTCTTTAATGCTAACTGGAGTTTTTCTTTTTAAATTTTACATTATAGTTTTTAGCACGTATTAACAAACCTTCTAATCTTTTATTATGTTGAGTTAAATTTTCTCCAAATACAAGAATATCATCCATATAAGCAATTGTGCCTTCTAGGCCCTCTATCATATCATTTATATATTTTTGAAAAATTTCTGATGCATTTGACAGACCATATGGTAAGCGAGTAAATTTATATCGGCCAAACGGAGTAATAAAAGTACATAGATTAGTGCAATTTGGGTCTAATGGAATTTGGTAAAAAGCGCTAGATGCATCTAAAACTGTAAAATATTTTGCCTTACCAATTTGGGCAAAAATGGAGTCTAATGTAGGTAGTTCCAGTCTTTGTCTTATAATATACTTGTTGAGGGGTCTTGGATCCATACACAATCTTATTGAACCATCCTTTTTCTCTCGAATCGTCATAGCATTCACCCAATCTGTAGCCTCTTCTACTTTTACAATGATTCCTTCGTCTTCAAGGCTTTTTAGTGCTTCCTTTACTCGGTCATGTAATGCAATAGGAATCTTTCTACATCTGGCAATATTTGGTACCGCATTATCTTGTACTTTTATTATGCAAGGTTTACTAAAACATCCAAGGCCCTTGAAAACATCAGAATATTTATTAATTAAAAATTCGGTCGATTTTATATCATCGTCACAAACGTGTGTTTTGTTTTCATTAACAACTAAGTTTATTCTTTGAATAAGTTGCAACTCTATACATGCGTTAAGACCAAGAATAGGTTCAAAATTTTCTTTTAATATGTAGAAATCAAAATATTTTTCTATGTTTTTATATTTACATTTTAAATGACACATTCCAAAAGATCTAATTTATTTTTGTTATAAACAAGTAATGTTTTCGTAGGTTTAAAAAGTTTTGGTTTATTTATAATTTTATTATATAAATGAAGAGGTAAAATGTTAGCTTGACTGCCTGAATCCAATTTAAAATATACATCCAAATCACTTACGTTAATTTTTTCAATCCATTCTTTTAAATTATTGCCAAAACTGACTTCATGTACCTGACTTTTTCTACGACTGTTTCTAGATTTAAAAACTCTTCCTTACAGTCATCTATTAATACATTATTAGTTTCATTTGTGATACCATGAACGTTTTTGTTTTTGCAACATGAAGCATAATGATTTGGCCTCTTGCATTTTAAACATAATTTTCCCCAAGCTGGACAATTACCAAATACATGACTGGTATTACATCTAAAACACGTTTTCTTTCCTTTAAATTCTGGAGCCTGAATATTCTGAGACCTATTTATATTCTTATCCTTGTTTATAGCCTGTAATTTGTTTATTTCTATATTTGATGTGGATTGAGAAATGATTTTGACTTGCTTTCTTGATTCTTCTTCTGCACGGCATATGTCAATACACTTTGCTAACGTCAAATCTTTTATACTTAATAGTCTTTCTCTAAGTGAGTCATTGGTAATTCCACATACTATTCTATCCCGTATTAATGAGTCTGATAAGTCACCAAAATTACAATTTGCTGCCCGTTGTTTTAGCATTATCACATATTCATCAATTGGTTGTAATTCTGTTTGATTGCATGTAAAAAATAAAAATCTTATGTAAGTTTCATTTTTATAAGGTTGAAAATGTTCTGACAGTTTTTCCAAAATTACTTTTACAGTTTTTTCCTTATCCTTTTGTGTAAATTTTATTGTATTATATACTTCTATACCATAATCTCCTAATAAATGTAACAACGTAGCTCTCTGCTTTGTAACTGAAGCTTTGTCTAATTCAGAAGCGATCCAATATAACTCAATTTTCTGTTGCCATTTTATCCACGAGATTGCAGGATCAGTTCCCGACTCAAACTCTTTTGGAAGATTTAATATTATGCTGGTCATTATAGTTGTTGGAAGTTTAATTTTCCGTTTTCACGCTGCCACCATGTAATGTGATAAAACAAATAGATAACATAAAAGAGTAGTTTTTATATTTATAACTTTTAACATATAACTGACAACTTATTTGATTAATTATTAATGTCTATTCCTTTCTGGTACCACAGGTATTTTCCATATACGAGGTACATAACATGTCACAGGTATTAGTTTTTTCAAGAATAATTTGCCTTTTTTATATTAAACCCAAAAAAACAGCCAAAGTAACCTCTTTTATAACATATTGTATTTATTTAACTTAACATTTTATTTGGGCGGAATTTTCACAGCACTTCCCCGAAAATTGATCTGCATCGATTCTTCAAGTCTTTTTAATTTTTAATAAAAAAATAAACTTATCCCTTTTTTGTTATGAAATCAACGCAGAATATTAAAATGCTGAGAAGAAAAATCTAAATTGCCTATAACAGTTAAGGTGATTCTCAAAAATAACGCCCACAAGGTTAAATGACTATTTAATAAGCTGTCTTATATATTATATACAAGTAAAGGGTAAGTATTAGCATTTTAATGCCTTAAAAACACGTGACCGTTGTTTAAAGGCATTAAGCCGGACAATGTTTCCGATATCTGTAACTATCAATAATTTTATTATAAATTTTAAGGTACAAAATGTAGCTAATAACTAATATTGAGCACCTAAAAACATGGCAATTTTTCTCTTAACTCAAGGTTTCAGCGTCGTAATCAAGTGGGCTGTATCGCGTGTGAGCACCTTCGTTTAATTGAAACACGGTACGGTAGCAAAACCTGCTCTACAACTTTAAACCATACGTGAGTTCTTTAAAAGCATGAAAACGTATAAAGATAGATAAAATCATACTTGGTAATTAACGGTCGGTGCCTAAAAGCATAAGACACCAATCAGAGGGAATTACGCAGCTCAAATACAATCGAATAATTAACATGAGACAATTTTTAGAAAAAGTCAGAGTCTTCGAGTTCTTTTGAAACTGTACAAATACGGCAATATACTGGATACATCGGAATTTAATATTCAATATTTTTGTTATTATTTTGTTTTATTTTGGATACACTTTCATTTAATTAAAATATTAAAATGAAATTAAACATTTAGTTATGTAATACTTTTGACATTTTTATTCAGTGTTGGATTGGGCCACCGGGCAACCGGGCAAATGACTAGTGAGCTAACGCCTTGAAAGCCACTCTACGAAGGTACAGCGGGGAAAAATCCAAGTAATTAATATACAGGGCGTCTCAAAATTGACGCCCGTGTGTTTCGGGATTTGAGGGTGCTATTACAAGTCGAAAAGTAAGATTAGAAAAATGTCCCATTCTTCTTCGTTATTGAGTTGTACATTTTGACCTACAAGTGAGAAGATTCTTGAACGAAACATTTTCTGATAGGCACATTGAGATATTTTTAAAAAGTTTATTTAATTAAAAGTAATATTTTTTAACAGGTGAATTGGAAGGGGCGGCCCAATAAAATGGTTATTTAGATCCCCGGATCGCAATTCCTTGGATTTTTGTCTGTGGCTATCTTAAGGAAAAAGTTGATCTCAGACCCGTTGTAGATCCTGAAAATCTTGTAGCTCGAATTCATGCTGCTGTGGCATTATTAGATGAAAATATGCTATAGAACGGTTCTACTTCCCTGCAAATGTTTGTCTTAAGGTAGTAGGCATCTAATTTAAGCACATTTTCTAAGACCAGTTTTTGTTTAAATTAATAATCGTAGGTTATTGTAAATAACTTATAATTATAATTGGTGTTTTTTTTTATTACTCGATAACGAAGAAAAAACGGAAAATTTTTCTGTCCTACTTCTCGACTTTTAAAAGACCCCTGAATCAAATTCTAAAATAACGGGCGTCAATTTTAAGACACCCTGTAAAGGATGAAAAAAACTTTTGAGGTATTTTACAACTTATCCTAAAAACTTTAAGGTCTAATTCTACACTAAAAAATATAAAAAAACTTTATATAAAAATGTGTCCTAAACGTCTTAGTTTTCGAACTACATGGTGTTAAAAATTTTAAAAAATGTTTGTTGTTTAAAAAAAACTTTTATACCAATTGAGATATTTTTAAAAATTTGGGAGCGCCTTCCTATGCACCAAAACACATATTTTGGCATACAAGAAAAAAAATATTACCAGTGTCGTCCATAAGACGTTTAGGGTAAATATTTTTCAATAAATAAATGGTACGCCACTGCATTTTCCTAAAATAAAAATATTTTTTAAATTCTCTTAATTTTTTTATTACTCGACATCTAATTTAAGAATAAAATATCGAAGGTAATGTTTTACAGTAGAATTTGATATTATCCATACAAAATAACCGTGCCGAGTAATGATTTCTATTTATTTACGCAAAAACCGTGCGTTAGATAAAAAAGTCTAACGGTCAAATATGGTCCAAACCTAATATGAATTTTAAAAATTATTTTTATTTTAAAAAATTCAGTGGCGTAACATTTTTTATTAAAAAATATTTACCTTAATACCCTCATGGACGGCACTTGTAATAATTAAGTTATTTCTTGTATGTTAAAAATGTGTTTTGGTGCATGGAAGGTGTCCCCAATTTTTTAAAAATATCTCAATTGGTGTACAAGTTATTATAAAAAAACAATAACTTTTAAAAATTTAACGCTCTGTAGTTTGAAAACTTAGGAGTGTAGAAAAACCCTTAAAGTTTGTCAGATAAGTTGTGAAACACCCTATTTATTAAAAAAGGAATTTAGCAGTTTTTACTTAAGAACAGTAAATTAAAGGGCTTACTGCATTAATAATATGATAAGAAGGAAACACGGTTTACGGAGTTATTAAAATTAGTTACTTAAAAATAACCCTTTATATTTTTTATGAGTTAATAGGATTTAAGGACAATACTTAAAACTTTTTTTTATATTACTATTTAAATAAAGTAGAAAATGAAACAGAATCCTGTGACTGTGTCGATTTTCATACAGTGCAATAAACCGTTTAATTAATACTTAAAATATTCTTTAAAATAATTGAAATATTAGAAGAATTAAAAAAAATCTCTTCTTCTCTACATTTTTTTTTGTAATAAAATGTTTTTTTCCTTATCTAACCATATTTTAATAATTCGAAAGCTAGCTTGGTTTTTCTTTTATTTTAGTTTATAACCATTCTTTTATCAAAATCATGTAAAAGAAATTTCTTATGCAAAAATCGTACAATAAACCAAAAAAGCCAATAGCCTAAATTTGTTTTAAGCTTAACAGGAATATATAAAAAATATATATTTAACTAAAATGCAGAGGGAAAGCATTTCTTTCTTAAAATAATATTTACCCTTAACCTCTAGTAGACGAAACTGGTAAAAATTTATTTTTTCTTGAATGTCGAAAATGTCCTCTGATACATACAAGACATCTTCGAAATTTGTTAAAATTATCCAAATTGATATAAAAGATAGTATAATAAAACGAGAATTTTTTTCTAAGTAGTAGTTCAAAAGCTAAGACGTTATTGATATATTTTTTTAAGTTTTTTTTTCCTATTTTTTATTATAGAATTATTCCTTAATTTTTTTGGTTGAGTTTATTTTTTCTTGTATGTCGAAAATGTCCTCTGATACATACAAGACATCTTCGAAATTTGTTAAAATTATCCAAATTGATATAAAAGATAGTATAATAAAACGATATTTTTTTTCTAAGTAGTAGTTCAAAAACTAAGACGTTAATGATATATTTTTTTTAAGTTTTTTTCCTATTTTTTATTATAGAATTATTCCTTAATTTTTTTGGTTGAGTTTATTTTTTCTTGTATGTCGAAAATGTCTTCTGATACATACAAGACATCTTCGAAATTTGTTAAAATTATCCAAATTGATATAAAAGATAGTATAATAAAACGATATTTTTTTCTAAGTAGTAGTTCAAAAACTAAGACGTTAATGATATATTTTTTTAAGTTTTTTTTCCTATTTTTTATTATAGAATTATTCCTTAATTTTTTTGGTTGAGTTTATTTTTTCTTGTATGTCGAAAATGTCCTCTGATACATACAAGACATCTTCGAAATTTGTTAAAATTATCCAAATTGATATAAAAGATAGTATAATAAAACGATATTTTTTTCTAAGTAGTAGTTCAAAAACTAAGACGTTAATGATATATTTTTTTAAGTTTTTTTCCTATTTTTATTATAGAATTATTCCTTAATTTTTTTGGTTGAGTTTATTTTTTTCTTGTATGTCGAAAATGTCCTCTGATACATACAAGACATCTTTGAAATTTGTTAAAATTATCCAAATTGATATAAAAGATAGTATAATAAAACGATATTTTTTTCTAAGTATTAGTTCAAAAACTAAGACGTTAATGATATATTTTTTAAAGTTTTTTTTCTATTTTTTATTATAGAATTATTCCTTAATTTTTTTGGTTGAGTTACGGGACACCCTGTGTATTATGTCCGAAAAAATAAAACTATGTAATTTAAAAAATGGTATTAAATTTAAAAAATGGATGTTTCGGTGAATTGTTGATAAGGAGACTGGTGTGAAGTATTTTAAAGATAAATAAGAAATAAATTACAAAAGACTCGCTTTATTTGTCTTTCAAGGAATCATATATAATTTAAAACTCATTATCTTGGTTTTTATAAAAAGTATTTATTTTTGTTCGGGTAGTTCTATATACATAATATTCAAATAAAAGGTCAAAACTAAGAGTTTTGCTAATGGGGAAATTTAACATTTCATGCGCTACCTCTACTTTTCTAGTTTCTTCTATAATGTCTTCTATTCTCTATCTATTATCTAAAGGGAAAAATGTACGTACCCCTAATGTAGGCGGAAAAGAAAAAGACAGGTTAGTATCTTCGCCTGTAGAAATATGTTATTTTTAGTTCTACTATAATTTATTAACTAAATAGTATATGGTACTTTTATAGTCTAAGGGCCCGTGACCGCAGGACTTACGTCTTTATGTAACCTGAAAATGTATCTGCGCCATGTAGCAACATGGCCAGGAACCAAAAGTGAGTAAGTCACGTCACAACTAGGAAGTGTATCCTGGCTTTAGCAAAGATCTTAAAAATCTCGGTGCTTTAGATGTGCAAAAACAACAATATGTGATTTGCCATGGACCATAACAATTTAAAGTCGTGGTCCATTTATACAGAATGTAATTTAATTGATGGCTAAAGATAAAGAATATAATTTCTTAGCTTATTTAAAAAAAAGTTTAGACAAACTTCATATAACCTCCTAACATTTAAGCTATGGGTTGTTAAAGATTTAAGACAAAAATAAATTTCTTATCATAGCTTTAAAGTGTTTAAAATACATATTTCCATAAAATTTATAACACCTACTAATAACCAATAGGCATTTTGATGTAAAATATTTTTAATTACCTCTTCCAGTGGTGTCCGCACAAAAATTTATACTGGGGATTTAAAAAAGTGTACGGTATTGCTTTGTCCAAAAATAAAAATTATTTATTAAATTTCCATCTATTTTGCAACAAACTTAACCTCTTAAGCTTTCTTTGTTTGATCCACCGTTATCGCGTTAAAAAATTAAAACTTATTTTGATGAATTTTTGGTAAAATCAAAATTATTTTAAACTGGTAGTTTGGTGCCCTATTTCTAGTCTTTTACGCGGAAACTGTACATTGGACGAAAAAAATCAGAAGATTAATTTTGTTATAAAGTAAAGGATTTAAAAAATGGTTTTTGTTTTTAAAAAAGCAATGGCGTAACATTTTTTTAAATATTCAGTATTTATCTTATATGGACACTACTGGTAAAAAAAAAAATCAAAATCTTCTGCATTAAAAAATCTAATTGGTGCATAGAAGGTGTTTGCCAAATTTTATGATAATATCTCAAACAGTTTTGAAGTTATATTATGAAATGATTTTTCGAAAGTTAAAAGGTTTAAGACATATGTTTATATGAACTTTTCTTTCTAAAATAGGCTTAGAAATCATATCAGCGTATTTTTAGCCATCAACTAAAATACACCCTGTATAGAATATTAAAAATCTGGTATATGGGTCTTTTATAGAAATTTGGTATTCTCTGTTTTGTACAATTTGACATTTTGCAAATGTATCTCTTTTTGAATAGAAAGATATCCTTTTCATTATAAATATACTTGCGGTTCGTGAACTGTGCTGCCAAATATCTATGGTAAAAGCCTTTAATTAATAAGTATAAGAAAAAAATTGTATATAAACCTGAGTCCGGAACTTCTTCGTTCTCAAGATACAGGATGTTAAATTTGGAAACCAAGTGTAAAATTCCAAATATTCTTTTTCCATTTTTTTGTAATTTGACAATGGTATTTATGACAATTAGGGACTAACTTAGCACTAACCTAATTAAATATCCAGTTCAGTGGCCAAACCTGAATAATTATTTCTATTAAGATAGGTGTGTCCCTGAATGTAAAAATGTGTGTAATTTTTTAAACTTTCGTTAAATTGAGCAAGAAAAAGTTAGGTTTTAGGCCTGTTATACATGAGACGCACGAACGCCCTACGCATGATGCATTGAAAGTAATGTAACCTTTCACATGCAGGTGCAAAGCATATGCGTTAGTGTACATTTACAACCAATTCTGAAAGTTCAAATTAACATTTAAACAATTGGTTAAACTTCACTTGTCAAATTAAAATTTGAAAAGTGAAGTTTAACTAATTGTTCAAATGTCAATTTAAAATTCCAAATTGGTTGTAACTGTATCATTAGTCTACATTACTTACAATACTAAAGTTTTTGTCAGGCGTAGGGCCAAGGGCGTAGGGCATTTGTACATCTCATGTGTAACGGGACTTATATCGCTTAATATTTTCTCCCTATCTTGTTTACTTAAAAAGCAAAAAAATAAATTAACGTATAGATATGCATATTTATAGAACGTAAAGAGAATAGAACAGAATTAAATAAAAACTTTTTATTTGAAAAATTAAAAAAAAAAACAAGCAATAAATTAATTAATTTAAAAGAAATATAAGCGAATTGTTGACTTTTTAAAATTAGGCTTTATAATTTTTATTAGCAGATATGTAACATCAATAAATACTTATTTGAATAAGGTTTATTTTAAGTTTTAAAACTTTTAATAAAATAGGTGTTTCCAAAATTGTTCAGTTTGTTAAAAGGAAAAACGCTGTATCTTGAAAACAAAGATTTTAAAGACTCATGTTTATATAAACTTTATTTTCTTATGAAAGGGGGGCCCAAGAGGATATTTCGGGATTTACTACAGCGCGGCAGATTAATAGATCGAAGTATACCTTGTATCTGGTTAAATACCTATACCAAATATGAGCCCCGTTTACAGTGACGATCGTTAAAAACAAAAATATATCCATCAGAAATTTTCGCGCGCGTCTGATTAAGATAGGGTAAGTTAAATACATGCTAAAGACTGTATATTCCACTAATCTGACAATTTAAAAGTGACGTAAAAAAGCGAAGGGCTATAAAGTTGTAAAAAAATCATTTTGAAATTTATAAGCGCGGCTATTTAATTTAAATATAACAAAAAATATATAACCCCATACGATCAAAACGATTTTCACAAGCCGAAATATTAATAGTATTTTTTGACATGACCACCGACAAAAAAGTATGCATTATATAACATTTTTTCTTCCCATCATCTAAGCTTTGCCACCCAATAGGTCTCTATAACGCTCGAGTAAATCCCCATTTCGCATCATTGACTCCCCAACTATTGCCTTTAAATATTGTAAATATAACAAACTATCCGCATTAACGAAAATAATTTACGACGCCCTGTCTGAATTTCCGTTCAGAGTACGGTAGCTAATGACCGTCATGGTCAGACCGATCGGGGGCACGGTGTGCCGGTGTTTGTATTCTGCCATGGCTTTTAAGTGCACTTATTCGTCAACCCCCGATTTGTTTACTGCGCGAGGTCGTAAAAATCCAAAAAAATGCTTTTGCCACTGCCGATCTAACTGTGGGTTATTTATGGTTTAACTAGATTTGATTTTTATTTTTTTAAGTAAAAGATGAGAATGGTCAGTATAGGCATCTTTGAAATAGTAAGAGACACAAAGTCAGTTAAATTGGAATAAATTAAGGTTTATTTGCCTAATAAGATGCTGTATAGAAAGTTTTAAAATACCAGGTTTTTCATTTTAAAATTTTACAAATAAAATATCGGAACCATATCTTAAAAATAAAACTTAGTGATGCTAGAAGGTTTTGTTATGCTATGCGTAGTTTATTAACGTAATTTAGAAATTAAAAATGTAGATTAAACCTTAATGTGTAATACATCATTATAATTATATTAAAATTGGCTTTTTAATATTGACATAAGAATATTACGATCACTTTTAAAAAATAAAGTTGATGGTTCCACGAAAACGAACCGTCGCATTTAAAATACAATACCACCATTGGATAGAGCGGAAAAAGCGGCAATGCAAAAGTATAATATAAAATCCGATTTTAAACTGGATCCAAGAAAAAAGAAAAACATATATTATTTTTGTTTTTTTCAGATATCTCCGGAAATACTCGTTTTTTTAATGCCTAATGAAATATTTTTAAGGTTATTTGATGGTAAAAAATTTATAAACATTGGTTAAATAAAAAATGAATATGATTTTCTTAGATCCGCCTTTTCAATGTCGTGTCAATACTTGGTATACTATACTACTACCCTAGAAACAAACTATATTTTATAAAAAGCAAAAGCTCACAATGCCAATATAAAGAAGTACATTGACCTATTTTTTAGGCTAAGACATTAACGGAGACTGCGGCCGCGCCAGTGTGTTTTCCATATCTCACTACTGCAGGGGGTGCGACAAGCCGTTTAAATAGATATGGCATCATTGCATTTAAAAAATCGGAGAATTTCTTATTTTTGTTACTCTTTTGTTAAGGCAAGATCACTTTCTCTTTTTCCATTTGTTAATCTAAATGGTTCGATAATTATTTTCCAGACCTGTTGTAGTAGTGCAATTTGCATGTGGGTTAAGTGGTGGTATACAGATAATGAGATATCGACAAGTAAAGCGATAATAAAGGATGACTAATCATCATCCAATACGAAATGTATACTTCACGTTAGACTGTATTTTTCCTCACATTGCCTTTGAACGACTTCGTTTGGCTGATTCTGTATATTGAATTACTAAAGCGAGTATAATTCTTTGGCGCATCTGCCACGACTTATTTGTAGTACCGCTAGCACCATCTAGTGCATAGTGCATTAAATACTGCAACTTAAGGTAGGTATTCTAAAAGGCATTTTTGGAACTTTGAGTTTACAACTACCTAAAGTCTTTGGTGCCATTATTAGTGTAAACTTTTACTAATGAAATTTCCGTTATTGGTTTCTTCTTTTAGTATGCGAATCTTTTCGCGAGAATGAGTTTTGTTGAGAGGAGCGATATTTCGCGTATTTTTTGTGTTTGGCTTGGTGGCAGTCGCATTTCTAGAATATAGGATGTTGACTTGGTGTGCTTTCCAACCCACAACAGTAGATCGTTTGCCTAGTAGCAATTTAATTCGACAGTGACAGATCGACTTTCTAAAAAGACTTATGTCAAACCGGCCCAGCTAATTTCGGCATTTTTGGTTTTAGAATTTTTTAACAAAAATCTATGTAAAAACCATTAATTTTCTTCCATCTTAAGCCTACTAAGTTGTGTTATTTTCTATATTTATGCTTTTACCAATATTTTTGCAAAATTCGTTTTTTTTCTCGAAATGTCTAAACCTAATCTGTAAAGACACGTTTTTTCGCTCTTTATCGCCTATTTATATATTATTTGTTTTAGATAAGGGCGGTTTTTTCTTTTTCCTTTCTTGCTTTCTGTAACCACCTAAAAAGAAAGTCATTCCTTAACTTATCAGGTTGATGTTAGACAGCTTGGGACTTAACCACACGAGGACCCTTTTTTATGCCTTAATGCATCACCAGCGAGGTACTTCATTGTCTATGTCCGAGCTTGTAAGCTTTCTGAGCTGCTAATGATCAGTGTGTAGCCGCATCAGAAGTACAACGTCTGGCGGAGTTTTTACAGCAGTGTTGGAAGGCATATTTGAGCTTCGATTTTCTTTTATAAACAGTACCCTTTTTTAATTTAAAATTTAATTGATAGATATAATTCAAAATTACATAAAATCTAAAAGACTTAGCGATAACTTCCACTTAAATATGTTTATTTGTTTTGCTATTTAATTTTTAATATGAAATACTAAAACGTGACTGAATAGTGATTGTGAAGGTTTGCAAATCTAGCGCTAAAGATTTATAATCATAATTACACGAAAAACTTTATAACATCACAATTTTCTATTATTTTTTTAATTAAAGAATACCGTAGATATTATTAAAGTGTTTATTTTATGTTGGTTTTAATCTTTTCTTTTTTTTGCCTGTCTATAGAGGCCACCTTATGTAGTTTATCACCACTGTTTTTATTTCTGTAGATGGCGTCCAAATTTCTATTTCTTGATTAGTAATAAATTACCACAGAAGGACTTCTAAGTAATCAATTAATTTTTATAGTGACACGGCTGCAGAAGTTGTAAAGAATATTTATTAACAAACCCACGGCTTATTGCCACGACCAACAGAAAGCGAGACCTCTATCTAAATCAATCAATCAATCACACAAATAGCAAAAACATATTTAAACTTGAAGATGCAAGCTTCATTTTCCAATTGTGTTAGGTACCTTCAGACTAGAATTATTGCACATTTTAAGCTTAAAAGTTCATATAACTTAAAAATTGTTTTTTTTACTTACAACGTTTGTAAACTAGACCATCGATATAAATTTAAAATTTATTTTTGCACTTACAACATGTGTGAACGAGACCATCGATATATCTTATTTTGTATGTGATAGAAGTATAATATTACGATGATTAACACGACATTATATAAGCCGCTCTAAAATTTAAAACTTTGCTTTTATTTATCTTTAGACCTTAAGTACCCTATATAAGTGCAGGCCACCGGTTAACTGCCGATTTGACTAAAACTGCCTTTTTTTTCTGTTTATTACTTAATGGTTTTAATAATGATAAACTAAAACTTACTATTATTAACATAATAAACCAATATTTAGGAATCACCCCTTTTAACTTTTGTCTTTTTTTAACAAAAAACATCAAAAATAATTTTTATTTAAAAAATAGCGAAAAAAAAATCAATTTTTAAAAACTTAAATTTTATTGACGGGGATTTTATATTATGTTCTCGTTAAGAATACCTATTATAAGATGTTTATTATCACAGCTTATGGAAAAATGTGTTGAGATCAAGAATAATTTAACTACCTAAATAATTATTTTGGGCTTCAGTTTGCCGTGATTCAAAAACAACCTTTTGGATTTTGCGGTTTTTAACCTGTTTTTAATTTTGAAAACCATTTTTAGTTTTTTGGGTTAACCGGTTTTAAATTCGAGTTTTCAGTCAATCGGCTTAAACCGAAACTGGTTATATTTGATTAACCAGTTTTGCCGTTTTTTGGTTTTTGTCAGCCTCACCCCATCTTGCCACACCCTTTTGTAAAGCAGAAAATAGTTTTTGTACTAAGGGCGTAAAATAGCACTTTTACGCCTGCGGCTGAAAGTTGTTACTCGAGCTCTGCGAGGACAACAATCAGCTGTGGGCGTAAAAGTGCTTTACGCCAGAGGTGCAAACAATATTTTTTGTACGACTGAAATTAATATACAAGCATTCTCTGTAGTTGGAAGAAAATTTGCTAGCTTTAAATGTTTCAAATTGTAATCAGTATACTTTTAACATATATTTAATTAAATCAATTGTTGTTTTACCAACAAAAAAAATGGAGCAATATTTAATTTTACTATTGTTTTATACATTTATAAATGCGGGCGTTTTTGATACTTTTTTTTCCCTAGGGCGTAAAAGTGTAATTTTACGCCCTCATTTATAAATGCGGGTGATTCTGATATTTTTTGCTCTAGGGCGTAAAGTGCAATTTTACGCCCTCAGATGAGGGCGTAAAATTTTATTTTATGCCCGGTCTGACAAAAAAGTATGTTAATGCAAAATATCCTAATAACAAAATAAAAATGACTGCCCTAATTGTTCCTTGTAATTTTTGTGTTTTTTTAATTTAAACGGGCAATGAATGGGACTAATTCTCTTTAAAGTACGAATTCAACCAAAAAGGAAATGTAACGATAAAAATATAAATTACAAAATTCTTTTTATTGTTAAGGACTGAAGTAATAAAACTGTAAAAAACAAAAGTTTTATATTTCACCGCTTGACAAAAACTTCATTAAAAAGTTTCTTGAATATTTTATAACAAGTGATACATTAGGGACCAAAACACGTTTTATTCCTAAAATATTACTATACCAAGTGATATACAAATTTCGTAAACGCATAATTTTAGAACTTCTTAAATACTGCTATTTTTCTCTTATATCTTCTCTTTTATATTTTGTAATAATAAAATTTACTATTGTGTAGGGGTAAATTTGCATAGATAAAAAGATATTACAAGAACACCGACCAATGTTTTATAATAAAACACTTGAGCTCGGACGTATACTAGAAAGGAGATATAGATGGTATCTTTAATAACGTGAAGTTTGTGTGGCAGTAAGACATAAGAGCGGATCTGGGAACGCGGGCGATACAATATTAAAGTTTTGATATCTAAGTGACTTTACGAAGTATTTTTAAAATTAATACTTTTGTAACGATCACTAGTACTAGCATCGATACTGATATTCAAACTTATAGTCGAAGATCCGAATAGAAAGCGACCTTACCCTGCTGTTTAGCGAATAAAAACTGTTTTATATTAAATATAGCATAAGTGGCCAACCGGTAGATCAAGACTGTTAGTCCAGTCACTCGTGGGAAGAAAAGAAATAGACATATATGTGGAAAAAATACAAAAAGATATCGCCCGCTGCGTTGCTTTTCGCTACAACTTGACGAATGAATAGATATCAATAATATTGCACAATTAATTATTTTTATTCGGATGCTCTTTGATGATTTCTCGACAAAGGAAAATTGCTAAATATGATTTCCTTAACATGAAAAACTTGTGGCCTTGATATATTCATGGAAATCAATGTATATATTGGCCAAGTTAAGCTACCTTTGTATAAACTCGTATCAATTACAACTGTTGGGGCTCCTGCAGTAACAGGTATTCACATGGGCGCCGTCTGGAGGGGGCAAGGGGAGGCGCTTGCTGCACACTCACAAAAACATTAAGAAAATGGTTGCTATTTATATATTTTTTAAGGTAAATAAGAGCTTTTGTTGGTGCAGACTGTCCCAGTAAAAATCCATTATTATTCGCTGACAACTGTTAAATATGTGTATTTTAAAGTCCTTTTTTCGTTGGTAATTTTAATATATTTAGTATTTTTTAAGTTTGAATTGTAGGTAGCTATTTTAGCGAGTAGGGTAATTTATTTGAGTTTTGTGATCCGTAGTAAGTATTAAAGAGGTAAAACTTAAAATTTTAAATAAAAGTTTTTTGAATTATTGCTCTTTAAACCCATAAAAATAATTATCAATCACAAACATCAATAGAAAATTACAAATTCACAATTTTTATTCCATATTTAATAGTCCAATTAAATAGACCCTAAACTCACAATTTGGGGGTAGTGAATGAATTTTTGACATAAGTTACTTTAAAGTGTCTACAAACAAAAAATATTAAAAAAATAAAATAAATTGTTTTCTTGCAATTACTTTAAAACGGTTAGAGCTACAAAAAAATTCTAAACAAAAGTTGTAACACTAAAAATAATAAATCAAATTGGTCTTCATCATTTTTTTCCAGATGACATTAGGGTTGCTAAAACTTAAGGGATGATGATTTCAATTAAAAACAAAAATCATAACTGTTTCTTCTCTTGTCATAATGACCCTTAGAGTGTCTACAAACGAAGTGTAGAAGAGATTTTGTTTCAATCCCTCAAAGAGGGGTTAAAAAAAGTTAATGTGTTTTTTGGAATTATTTTCAAATGGTGAAAGTTAGAAAAAAAGTTTTTGATAAAGGCTGTAGAGCTAAAAATTCTATATCAAAATGGTCCTTATCATTTTTCTCCAGATGACATTAGGGTGGCTTAAACTTAAGGGATGATAATTTTAATTAAAAAATTATACCTATTTAACAACTTCATGTATTTGCTTCTCTCTTTTGACATAATTAACTTTAGAGTGTCCGAAAACGAAGTGAAGAAGATATTTTGTTTCAACCTCTCTGGAAAGGGGCTGAAAAAGGGTAATAATTGTGTTTTATTGGAATTATTTTAAAACGTTGGGAGATAGACAAAAGTTCTTTACGAAAGTTTTAGAGCTAAAAATTCCTCATCATTTTTTCCTTAGATGACATAAGGGTGGATAAAACTTAAGGAATGATAATTTTAATTAAAAAACATGTAACTACATATTTAACAAAGTCATGTATTTGCATTTTTTTATCATAATTACCTATAAAGTATCTATAAACAAAGTATACAAGAGTTTTTGTTTAACCCCCGAAAAGGGGATGAAAAAAAGTGTTTTCTTGGAATTACTTTAAAACGGTTGCTGCAAGAGAAAAAAATTCCTAACAAATGTTTTAGAACTAAAAATTTTACATCGAAATGGTTTTATTATTTTTCCCCAGATGACATTAGGGTTGCTAAAACTTAAGGGATGATAATTTTAATTTATAAAAAATCATAACTATTTAACAACTTCAAGTATTTGCATTTTTTCTTGACATAATTAACTTTAGAGTGTCCAAAAACGAAGTAAAGAAGACATTTTGTTTCCAAAGGGGCTAAAAAAGGTAATAATTGTGTTTAATTGGAATCATTTTAAAACGGTTGGAAATAGAGAAAAAGTTCTTTACGAGAGTTGTAGAGCTAAAAATTCTACATTGAAATGGTCCTCATCATTTTTTCCTTAGATGACATAAGGGTGGATAAAACATAAGGGATGATAATTTTAATTTAAAAAATTATAACTATTTAACAAATTCATGTATTTGCATTTTTTTGACATAGTTAACTCTAAAGTGTCTATAAATGAAGAATAAAGTAGATTTTGTTTTAACCCCCGGAAAGTCGTTAAAAAAAAATAAGTTACGTGTTTTTTGGAATAACTTTAAAACGGTTGAAGTAAGAGAAAAAGAATTTTTAAAAAGTTGTAAAACTAAAAAATTTACATTGAAATGGTTCTCATTATTTTTTTGCGGATGACATTTAAGGGATAATAATTTTGTTTAAAAGAAATCATGACTATGTAACAAATTCATGTATTTGCATTTCTTTTTGGCATAATTAACTTTAGAGTGTCTAAAAGCGAAGTGTAGAAGATATTTTGTTTCAACCCCCTGAAAAGGGGATGAAAAAAAATTAAAATGTTGCTTTCTTCGAATTAATTTAAAACGGTTGAAGTTGAAGAGAAAAATGGTATTTTGACAAAAGAAAAATGGTAGATTTTTGTTAAATGGCTTAAAACAATGAAATTTTCGAATAATAAAAAAAGGGCTCTACCGCAAAACAATTTAAAAAGTGTTTATGTTGTTAGTGTTTAGTGTTGGACGATTATTTAAATTCTTATTCTATTTTCTACTGCTGTATTATTAAAAAACTTAGTTTAGGTTTAGTTAAACTCTACTGGGGGTTGAACCTCCCCATTTTAAATATATTGCTGCCAAGTACATGCCTTCTTTACTTCTTTTGTAGACACTTTTATATTAATTATATACATAAATATAAAAAGTTAAAAAAACATGAATTTTTTAAACAGTTATATATATTTTTAAAATTATAATCCTTTAATGTAAATTTTTTAGCTATAAAACTTTTATCAAAAACTTTATTCTCTAGCTTCAACCGTTTTAAAGTAATTTAAAAAAAAACTTTTTTATTTTTTTTTCAACCCCTTTTCGAGGGGCTTAAACAAAATCCCTTTTATACTTTATTTACAGACACTTAAAAAGTTAACTATATCAAAAAAATGCAAATACATACTTGAATTTGTTAAATACCTATGATACTTTTGTTTACAGTTATCCTAAAATCATCTGGAGAAAAAATTATGAGAACCATTTCGATGAAAAATTTTTAGCTCAACAACTTTTGTAAAGAACTATTTTTTCTTACTTCAACCGTTTTAAAATAATTCCAATAAAACACATAAAAATATTTTTAACCCCTTCCAGGGGGTTGAAACCGAATATCTTCCACACTTTGGTTTTGAGACACTTTAAAGTTAATTATGTCAGAAAGAAATGCAAATACATGAGTTAAATAGTTATTATTTTTTAAATAAATTTATCATCCCTTAAGTTTTAGCAACCCTAATGTCATCTGCGAAAAAATGCTGAGCACCATTTCGATGTAAAATTTAATTTATTTTTTTTCAACACCTTTCCGGAGGGTTAAAAAATCTGCTTTATTCTTCATTTATAGACACTTTAGAGTTAACTATGTCAAAAAATGCAAATACATGAATTTGTTAAATAGTAGAATTTTTAGCTCTACAACTTTTGTAAAGAACTTTTTCACTATCGCGAATCGCTTTAAAATAATTCCAATAAAACACATTAATTCCCTTTTTTCAACCCCTTTCCAGCAGGGTTGGAACAAAATATTTTCTTTACTTCGTTTCTGGACACTCTAAAGTTAATTATGTCAAAAAGAAATGCAAATACATAAAGTTGTTAAAAAGTTTTTTTTTTAATTGAAATTATCATCCCTTAAGTTTTAGCAACCGTAATGTCATCTGGGGAAAAATTATGGGTACCATTTCGATGTAAAATTTTTAGTTCTAAAACTCTATATACGATATTTTTTTCATCATCAACCGTTTTAAAGTAATTTTAAGAAAACACCTTATTTATTTCTTTTAAACCCCTTTTCGGAGGGTTAAAACAAAAACTCTTGTATACTTTGTTTATAGACACTTTATAGGTAATTATTTCAAAAAAAATTGCAAATACATAAATTAGCTAAATAGGAATGATTTTTTTTTATTAAAATTTTTATCCCTTAAGTTTAAGCCACCCTTATATCAACTGGAGAAAAAAATGATAAGGACCATTTTGATGTAGAATTTTTAGCTCTACAGCTTTTGTAAAAAACGTTTTTTTAACTTTCTCCATTTTGAAATATATTTCCAAAAAACACATTAATTATTTTTCATTAACCCCTCTCCGGGGGTTGAAACAAAATCTCTTCTACACTTCAATTGTAGACACTAAGGATAATTATGTCAAAAATAAATGCAAATTCATGAATTTGTTAAACAGTTATATTTTTTTATTTGAAATCCCATCCCCTAAGTTTTTGGCAACCCTCATGTTATCTGGGAAAAAAATAATAGGAACCATTTTGATTTACAATTTTTTGTTTTACAACTTTTGTATAGAATTTTTTTGTAGCTCCAACCGTTTTAAAGTAATTGCAAAAAATCACTTTATTTATATTTTTTCAACCTCTTCTCCGGGTGGTTAAATTTTTTAAATATTTTTTGTCTGTAGACACTTTAAAGTAACTATAAATTATCTGATACAATCACTAAAGATAAGGTTTACTAACAAAACAAATGATGCATTTTTCCTTTTTGAAATCTGCATTCAGTCAGATGACAGAGAATATTAGGTAGTTAGGTATTTAGGCATAAGCCTTCGTGACATGTCATAAAAGATAAAAAAAACTAGCACCAAAAGAAAACCGAACCAAAATATGGGAAAACCCTTTTGCCAAATTTGATAAGAAAAATTTTAAAAATTCAATGTAAAACATGGTTCCACTATTGGCAACAATAATGAACTGATAAAAACAAAGATATGAAAAATAAAAGATGTGCTAAATGAATGCAGGGCCGCCGAGAGCCGTGCCGGGCCCCGGTATAAGTAAAATTTACGGGCCCCTTTATTAACGGGAAAAAAAAGTTAAGGAGCAAAAGAAAAAAATGTCCTCACTTCATTCAAAGTCATATTGTTTACCTTATATTACTTTTCAAAGTTACCCTTAAAAAAATTTGAAGTTAAAAAAAAATAAAAGGTTCTCACTTCGTTATAACTAACATTCTCTACATCTTTACATTACTTTTCAGAAAAGCTTAAGAGCGAAAAACGGGCCCCTTTTATCAGTCAGGGCCCCGGTATTTTGTACAGCCTTCAACGCCCTCTCGGCGGACTTGAACTAATGTACTTTTATTTCTACCATAAAACAACTTTTCATAATGTTTTTAACCATGCCGCCAACAACGGCGATAATGAAACGTTAATTCAGCACACAGGGAACGGCCAGAATGAAGAGCAGAGCGTGCGACAAGGAAGCGAGGGATTTTTCGGAATGCGAAGCCGGCATGTAAATTTTCGCCCGCCCGCTGAGTGTCGATGTGGCCACTTGCAATTATGCATTAGGTTTTGAAAAATCGCTCGCTCGCTTGCTCGCTCTTCAGTCTGGCCGTTCTCTTAGACGTGTAAAAACTTGATTGTGTCCTACAATTTGTGTATTTTATGATCAAGTACTAGTTATGCTCTAGTACCGCCCGAAATCTTTTTGAACTGCCAAGAGTGTCAAAACTGTCAAAAATACAAAAGACTGACAATAAAAGGAACACTTTTGGTGTCGTTCTGGGCGGTTCTAGAGCCTAAAAGGAATACAGCCAATGTCCCAAGATTGTTTAGGTGGTCTCTGCCTCTTAAGCGTTCATAGGCAACGAATTGAAGCAGAAAAGGAAATTTTTATCAAAGATGGTATAAATAAATTTTGTTAAAATAGAAGAAAATTATTATTTTTATTTTCAGAGTAATTTTATTTTTAGTTTTAACATTTAGTCATATTGTATATCATTACTGGTAAATTTTTACTTTGGTTTGAATTTTTTATATCCCTGCATGAATATTGAAACGGTGGTGTAATTTTAAATAATTTTTGTAGTAATAATGCAAAAAATAATGCAAAACAAGCGATTTTAATGGAAAGAAATTTTATTTAGGCGGCGCCCATGGGTATTCATAATGGCTTTATTGCTCTTTATCACAAAGACGAAGATTTTCCAGACTTCATTAATTAATCAACAAGTACGGGCTAGTAAGAGATTAAACGCAAAACATGTAATAAATATTTCTTTTAGGGTTGTTAATTCCATAAAAGCTAATACCATTTAATTATATAAAGGCAGCTTTTTAAACGGAAATTAGATGAAAAGCCACCAGATTTGGCATTACACACTGACGTAAGTCAAAGCAAGTTTTTGCAAAGATTTTAAAATCTTTTAGACGAAATAATAAAATTACTTAAAGAGAGGGATGATGATTACCAAAAAATGCGTGATTTTTACTGGCAATTAAGCATTTTAGCAGATTTCACTGGAAAACTAAGCATTTAAATCTGAAACTACAAAGCAAGAATAAAACACTACGACAAACGATAAGTTATTTGCAGCATTTTTAAGTCAATCAGCGTCTGTGGTACTTAAAATCAAAAAGAAACAAATTTCAACAATTTTTAAACATTAAGGATCATATGGAAAAACGTACTACCTTCAATTTTATTCTTGAAAAGTTCCGTGCAAAAATTAAGGTAGTGGTATCGAACTTCGAAATTCGTTTCGGTAAGTTCAGAAAAATTGAAAAGTTAGTGTAGTTTATAGTTATCCTTTTAATATTTTTATTAATTATAATGATATTAAAAAAATGGCAATAAAATTTGCAAATAAATTTCCAATGACCACATGATACTTCAAAACGAAGTTATTACTCTGTGTTGAGACATATCTAAAAGAAAGATCATCTTCAGGTCTGGATATCTAAGCATTGGTGTTTAACGAAAAAAATTCAAATTTATAGAAATTTATTGAAAACGGCATTCTTGTTTTTGGTTCAACATATTAATGTGAGCACCTGATTTTCCTAATCTGAGGAAAGAAGTTCAGATGCAGTACACACACTAATATTACTAGGGATAATTTTCAGTTTTTCCCCTAATGACAAAATAAAAATACTACACAATTTTGTTGAATTTTGCTTTTTTTTATTTAAGAATCTAAGAAGTATGTAAGATCAAACTGGGTGTCGTCAGTAAAAAGTCAATCTTGGGTCTAAACAAGTTAGTCACCCCTGAAATATCGTATTTCAAGAAAGATATCGCCATAAATTTGCCTAAAAATCTAACTCGCTATGATACCCTGTATAATGCCAATTTTTATTTTTTTATTTAACATGACAGGACCAATGGTAGCATTATAATTTTTTTGCGATTTTATAAATAAACATGTTTTAAACTTTAAAAAATTATTACTTTTTTTTGAAATATTCTGTAACATTAAAAAATCATGTTTTGTTTAATTGCATCGACAGGACTAACCATTTTTTTGTTATATCTTTTTTAAATTAAATATAATCTTTACAATAATTTTTAGGCAACTTTATGACTTTATTCCTTTGTTTAAATACTATCTTAATGTAAAACAGTATTATTTCTTTGTGAGAACAGATAATCCGAATTTTCAAATTAAATATTTTTATTTAAACTTTTAAAATTGTTGTTTTTTCCTTAATGGGTTTGTTATTTCGAAGACCGTCAACAACTTTTTTATTATTCCAAGCTACCCTGGATGTAGAAGTGAAATCCATAAAATATTAAAGGTTTAACTATTTTTTTATCCCTTTAAATGTCTAATAATCTTCTTACGGTAAGGTCAAAGTTTAAAAGTTTATCTCCCCCTTTTTTTATTCACCTATCTAGGGATAGATTAGATAAGGGATAAATACCGAAAATGGGTATGTAAGTAGATAAAGCATAAGGAAAAATGGGCGACGTTAAATAAAAAGATAAATTGGGCCGGAAGGCAGAAAGTGCAGAATAAGCCGCTTTTAACAAAAAGTATATTTTTAGTGTATACAGTATACTAGCCAAAAAAAATGTTTTTTTAAATATATTACAAAGGTTGTTTAGGGTGACAATCGTGAAGATTTGAGCCCTGAATATTAATATTTAGAGGTACCTCTTTTTGACTTAGATTTTTATTTGTACATTTATTTTGCGTCAAAGCTCCCTAATTATCGAGATAAAAAATTGTGTTAATACATATTTAGAGAAATATATTGTCTACAAAAAGGTTTTTGAACATTTTGGCCAGTCAAAATGTTTTCGAATAACCAAGCTTTAAAAATTATATATATTTTTTAGATTTACCTTTTTTATTTGGGATTTTGTAACTAAGGAAAAAATAAATTTATGAAAAAAAAAAACAAAATATATTCTTACAGGACATTTAATGCTCTACAAAAAGGTCTTTTAATGTTTTTAAATAAAATTATACTTTTTAAAGTTATTTATAATTTCATTAAAAAATAATAAATTATTTACTATTTTCATCATTTTTAAACCATGTTTTTTAAACTTTTTGGAACAAATTGATATATATTATATTATCGAGAATCATAATTTTATTAATCTAATCGCTTAAAATATATAAATTTAAAAATATATCCAAATCTATTCTAGGTTTATATCTATTTGTAATACAAAAACGTAGATTTACTGTCTAAAAGTAAGTAAATCTACATGTTCGTATTACAAATAGCTATTAACCTAGAGTAGGTTTGGATATATTATAAAAATATGTATATTTTAAGCAATAAGAATAATAAACCTATAGTTTTTGATAATTTAATATAATATATCAATTTGTTTTAATGAGTAAAAAACTGGTTTAAAAATAAGAAAAAGAGTAATTTATTTTTTTTAAATTCAATTATGAATAACTTAAAAAAAAACAATTTAATTTAAAAACCCTTAGACTATTTTTTTGTGGAGCACTAAACTATGTTGTTTTTTCTATATATTTATTTTTTTGTTAGTTTTTAAATTTTAAAATAAAAAGGTAAATTTAAAAAATATATAAATTTTTAAAGCTTGATTATTCAAAAACGGTTCTGTCTGGCGAAAATTTTCAACAGGAGGTTTTGTTTGTAAACAATTTAATTTTCTAAATATATTTGTGTTTAAATTTTTACCTTGATAGTAAGGGAGCTTAGCGCAAAAATGAAAGGACAAATGAAAAATCTCTGTGCTTAAATCTTAACGATATTTTTTTGTTACACTGGACAATAATTTTAATATAATTTTTAAAATAATTAATAGTTTAAAAAACTAAAAAAACACGCTTTTATATGCAACCGAACTAAAAATTAGAAAATAATTTTTCATTAAAAAAAATATTGTCATTTCATAGTAAAAAGCGTGGGGTGCATTTTACTATTTTTTCATAACTTTTCCATCATAGATATTTGCAAATATAATAATTATAACATTTAATATATTTATCACCCCACGCTTTTTACTATGAAATGACAATATTTTTTTTAATGAAAAATTATTTTCTAATTTTTAGTTCGGTTGCATATAAAAGCGTGTTTTTTAGTTTTTTAAACTATTAATTATTTTTCATTTTTTAGTTTCTGCTACTCTTGACAAAATGGCGAAAATTTTTTTAATGAACAAGAGTAACAAATTTTAAAATTTTTCCAACAGATTGCAACTCACTAAAAATTTCTTCTTCATGAAGTAGCAAAGTTTGAAATTTTGCCAACAGATGGCAATCCAGGCAATGTTTGGACCGTTGCCAACATATTGCAACCCACTAAAAAATTTCTTCTTCATTTAATAGCAAGTTTGAAATGTTGCCAACAGATGGCAACCTAGGTGTTGTTTTTATATTATAATGGAATTTTTTTCCTGGCGATCCAAAAAAGATAACGGGATACTGTTTGCAGATTATTGCATTGTCATGTTTCCTTAATACGTGTGCAAAGTTTGAAAGAAATTGAATAGCTGGAAGTTGGTTAAAATTAGGCTCAAAGATTCCGTTACATAGGCAGCCAGATAGATAGATTGATAGATAGATAGTTACAACCCAAGTTAATAAAAGCGTGTTAAAAAGACGACTTTCTTGTCCCAGTCTAGTATACTGTGTGTCTAAAAAGATCATATTGTAAATGAAAGAGTTATGAAAGTATTATAAAATAATACAAGTATTTTATATGAATGCCAAGTGCCATATTTCAGCAACTTATTAACTCACACCAGTTTTTCCTTTTATAAGTAAGTGACTATTTAGTCAATCGGGGTTATTTTATATTTATTTTAATTGGGTAATACCATTTTTTGCGTGAAATTTGTGATTTTTGATAGAGGTGATAAGTTCGACATTTGCATTTATTGATTAATTTCTATATCTATTTTCTTCAAAAAGTAATACCTTCTGTTAAACCATATATTCTACCATTCTTTATAAAATGTAATTTTAAAAACATGTTACCAACCGTTTTATCAGTTTTAGATTTACCAGCAGGCTGTGTAGGCAACAACCTAGAGCGGCAAATTTTTAGAGGGAGCAGAATCTAGATGTAGTCCGAAAAAAGTGACGAAAATTATAACTTACTTAAGTAATAGGTATGGTTTTAAGGTAAAGACCTTTTTCTGTTTGGCCTTTAATTTTGTTTATGTTTATACAAGATTCTGGACATAAAAATAAAATCGCCAATTTTCCGATATAGGGCAAATTTAAAATTTTAAATGGAAAACCATGTATATTTTTTACAATCTTGAAATTCAATTTTTATAATAATAGTTGCGTAAAGCTTTATAATTTTTTTTTAAACGTTTGTTAATATTTTTAAAAACCTGTACTTTTGTTGCTATACCTTATATGCAGAAAATTTGTATTGTCAAATAAGACTGGTCAACAAAAAACAAAAATTTCTTATTGGTTTCTGTTTTATGCCCAAATTCTGATTTTATGTATTAAAAAAAAACTTAAATTTTTATTTTTGGTTCTTAAAGTTTCCTTTGTCGGATGCTGATAAGTAGTATATTTTAATACAAAAGAGCTTATAAGAGCATAAAAGAAATAAAATTTAAAAAATATGGTCAGCTTTTTCCAAAAATAAAAATCATTTATATTCCATCGTTTATTTTGCAACAAATTTAAATTCCTGACTTTTTATTCTTTGTTGCACAGTTTTCGCTTAAAAACGGTCAAATTTTTGAAACGTAAATAGAAATTTTAAAAATAATTTTTATTTTTTGAAAAAAGCAAGACCATTCGGACGCCTATTGGTCATTAGGAGGTGCGTGTCAAATTTCATGAAAATATCTAAAACACTCTTAAAGTTATGACAAAGAACCAACTTTTGCTTTAAGATTCAAACACCCTGTAGCTTAAACATTAAAAGACTTGAGACCTATCTTCATAAAAACTTTTCTTCCCAAAATAACCAAATAAATTATATCCTTTATTTTTAGCCGTCAATTAAATTACACCCCGAATGACAATCGGTGATTTTTGCCAAAACTTAGAAAATTGCTTTAATTTCTACAAAAGCAAAGTTTTATAAAAATATATACAGGGTGTCCAAAAAGTAAGGTTAAAAATGATAGGGGTAATAGAGTGAGCCAAAATAATGTTAGTACTTCATATTAAAAAAAAGTTCTATCGCGCTTCTTTGGGGAGATTTTGGGGAACCTTTAAAGTTGGTATTTTAAATCCAGAGAACCAGCATTTTCTATGTAATAAAAAAATCATTATTATTTCATTTTTTTTTAATATGGTAAAATTTTTTAAAATGGTTTTAAACTGTACTATAGGGTTTAATGTGCTAACAAACACCGTTTTAAATAATTTAACCATATTTTAAAAATTTCTAAAAAAAATGGAATTTTTTATTACATATAAAATGCTGGTTACCTGGATTTAAAATGCCATTTTATGTAAAAGGGACCAAGATATCATTTTTGAACAAAAGTGATGAAGGAATTGAACGTTCAAAGCAAAATGTCAAATTTGTCACCTGTGTAAAAATACATACATTAAATTTAAAAGAATCGTCGCATCCTGTATAATTTCCACTAACTAAACTGCCGTTTACATATGGAAAGAAGCATTACTATAAGCACAGAAAAAATATCATCATAGTTATTTTGTATGTGCTAAAAGGTTATTTAGTACCCCAAATATTATTGGTACTGTGGCAACAGTTTAAAAGTTATAATTAAAATAAGTTTTTTTATACTAACTTTGAAGGCCAATATCTCCCTAACGAAGCGTGATAGAACTTTTTTATATTAAGTACTAACATTATATATCACTATATCAACCCTATTATTTTTGACCTCACCTTTTTGGACACCCGGTATGTACAGGTGATTATTTTTAAGTCGTCACTATTGCTAACTTCTTTATCATTGGAGATATAAAGTCGGTTAAATTAGTAAAGTTGTAGTATTTTTTCCGCTGATTAACGTGCTGCCAACAAAAAAAAATAAATTAACATCGGGTTTTCAATTTTTTGAAAAAATATATTCATTTTAAATGGAACACTTTGTATATTATATTACTATTTAAAATATCTATTAAAGACTATTAAAAAAGTCTTTATGTGTTATATTCAATTTTTAATAGTTTGGGAAATATGGCCATCCTCGGGAATTTGATAGAAAAGTGGCATTTTTAAAATAGAACACCCTGTATATTGCATCACTATTAAAAAGATATTTTAAAAAGCTTTAAAAAATACTACATTTAATATGTCTATCTCCTATAGTTTTAATCATATGGCCATCCAAATCTGAAAATTGTGTTAAATTTCCATTATATCTACAGCATTTCGCTATAAGCACTAAGTTTAATGTCGAAGATAAAATAGACATTATATCTACTATTTTTTAGATTTAAATGGACATATTTCCAAGGCTACAAGGGAGAGACATATCAAATGTGTTACTTTTTAAATATCTTTAAAATATCTATTAAGTGAAGATGCAATATGCAGCGTGTTCTATTTAAAAATGCCACTTTACTATTGAATTCCTGAGGAAGACCATATTTTCGAAACTATATATAAAATTAAGATACAACATATGGGAACTTTTTATAATGACTTTTAATATATTTATTAAATAGTAATATAATATACAGGCTGTTCCATTAAAAATCGTATATATTTTGCCATAAATTGCAGCGCGTTAATCAACGAAAAATATGCTACTACTTTGCTAATTTAACCGACTTTGTATTTCCAATAATAAGGAAGCTAGCAATAGTGCCGACTTAAAAATGATAACGGAGTAGGAAAACTAAAATTTTATATCTAGAAGTAATAACCAAAAATCGTGTTGATCTTTGTAATACACTTATATGCCATGCAGTCAGGTTTTTATAGAGAGCAATAAATCCTTTATGTTTGGAAATACCCATAGTTTATGTTACATTTTTAAAGAATGAAGAATGAATTTTAAGATCGTAGAAAAGTATGTATGGTGTTTTATTTAAAACAACAACCTTACCCTGCATAAAAAAATCGGCCGTTTTGTTATTGTGTTAACGAAATATTACAACCAAATGGCAAGAATATGATACAACTTTTTAATAATTTGAGGATTTTTGCGAAAACTGCATTTTGATATTTTTACTTGTTATAAAGTTATTTGCGATCAAAATGGGTCAAAATATAGTTTGACATTCTGTAGTTTTCGGCAAAAAAAAATACCTTTTCACACCTTACCTTTCTAGGCGTATGGTTATGTAAAGTGCTAACTTTTATTATTGCACCTTTTGATCCATCTTTTATGAAATATGGAATTAAGAAATTAATTTATTATTATTAAATAAAATTTAAAACTATATAATTTAAACGGCTTTATACTACTTACCCATAATGACTAAAAAACCTAACAAAACACTTTCCAAAAGCATCATAAAGCTATCGTAGGACTTTAATGTGACTGCAGCCAGAGCTGAAGCGATGTTGCTCATGTAGTAATCTGGATATACCTGATGGGTGTTAAAGACTGCTATTTTACATTCTGCCAGTTGCAATGCTTTTTGCCAGATATCTTCCCCATATTCTTTCTACAACAAGAAAAAATAATTTATGTTTATTTGTTTTTTAAATTTATTTCTTATCTAGTCGGGTGATGGCCTGCTGTGTTAAAGCGCTGGGTCGTTGGGGGCATAAACGACGCGACGTTGCTGGGTTCGAATCCTGGTTCGACCGAAATACTTGTTTATAAGTTTGGTCAAAAATTTAGTTGCTAAAGGGCTTATTAAATAGAGTAAAAAATTGCATTATTCCTCTTCTGCCACCATTTGTTTTTAACAAATCGATAAAAATTGAGTTGACATGACATTTTCGAACGCCATTTTTTCGAAAAACTATTTAAAATAGGTTTAACACGTGGTATATGTATTTTCTTGAATGAAGAATTAATTTTTACAAAAATAACATAAACAGGGTGTCCCGACTCTATTAACAAACAAAATAACTTCGCCCCTGTACACGATACAAAAATAAACCTAAAATAAAAATGTTTATTTGTTGACAGTACCAGTTAATATACAAGGTGTTTTTAAAAGAATTTTTATTGTTAACTTGGTTTTTTTTCCAATGAAATAGCCTGTATAGATTATTTAATTTTGACTCTGAATTAAATTCTACATTAAAAATGTAAAACACACTATACGCCAATTATTGCTGGTTTTTGATATATAAACAGTTTTTGATTTACCTATTAACGATAAAGAGTAAAGAAAGAAACAAATATAATTAAATGTAATCAATTACCCTTTATTGTAAAAACCACTAATAGGCAAGTCAGCAATTTAATTTATTTACGACACATATCTACTTAATTTCACTTAAAAAACAGCAATACGTCAATTATGGTCGGTTTATAGGTTAAGTAAGTACCCAAATATGTATCTAAAATAAAATAAATAGCTGACATACTCATTGGTAATGCTTCCAATAAAAGGTAAATAATTACAAGTTATTATATTATTGGTCACACTGGCAGTGACAGAATTGTTTAAAAATAATTAAAACCAAAATATTACTTTTAATTGTTCATGAGTATATCGGCATGGTTAAAATTGGATAAAATACAGGGTGTTTAAAAAATAGAGGGAAATATTATAAAGGGCGATCCCTTGTTAAAAATTATAAAAAAGTTTCTATAAAAATGGGTCAGAAAATTCACAGTTTTTCAGAAAGGGGGTGAAAATGTAAAAATATGATTTTTTAAAAATATAATTATTTAAAAAAGAAACTGAACTCTTTTGAAATTTGAAAATATTATTTCTTTTATTAAGAAGGCTAATTTAGACCTAAATGGATTAAAATTATAAGGTCCAGGGGCGTCATGTTGGGAGCGAATTTAATTAATAAGAAAATGTATGTTACTGCCTTTTTGCAACTTTATTATTCGCTGCTTGATTCAGCGTCTAAAAATACAACAACTTCCCCATGTATTTTTTCGTATCTCACTTCGTTTTCGAGAAAAAACGGTTTTATTGAATGCATACCACTGAACAAAATTGGTTTAATAATTTTTGCTAAAAAAATGCAGTTGACCTGGAAAACAAAAAAATAAAAACATTTTTAATTAAGTGGTTTAGTGTAATAAAAGCTAGAACATATTTTGAAAATGCCTACCATTTATTTCTATAATTATTATTATTTTAAAAATTATCACCCTGTGTCTTAAAAACTGTGCATTTCCAGACCCATGTTTGAAGGAACTTTTTGTCATATTTTTTTACAAGGCATCGCCTATTATAATATCCCCGTCTATTTTTCGAACACCCTGTATACACGGTGTTTCATTTAAAAAACCAACTTGACAATTAAAATTCTGTTTGTGAGACACCTTGTATATTAACTGTTACTGTCAATAAAAACAATGGGACAAATAAACATTTCCTATTTTCAGTTTATTTTTTTATCTTGTACACAACAGAGTTGGGACACCCTGTATAGGGTGTTTTATTTAAAAAGCAATGTTAAGAGCACTTCCGGTTAAACCGGATGTACTAGTAATCTTGTGGGCACCCGGATAACCCGCTTTAATAGATACACCCGACATAGACAGATAACATAAAATGACACAGACACCAACCATTAGGTTCTACGAAACAAAACCACAAAACTTAAAATTAATATGTATTTTAATATATACAGTATTCCGCGACACATTAAACATAAGCTTCTACATATATTACACTGCCACTGCTAATATATATGTCCATCATCATCATCAACACCCTCATAAGAAAATAAATAAACTTACCATATTTATTAATATTTAAATAAAAATAACATTGCAATTTAAGGAAAAAATAATAAAAAATTTAACCAGGTTTTTGCACAAATTTTTCATGAAATATATATTATAAAAATAATTGAGAAAACCACCTAAAATAAATAATCAGAAACTCTACTGTTTAAGTCGAAAGTGCACTTAAAACTGTGTAAAAATCAAGCTATGCAAGCCATTAAACCCCTGAGCCAACACCTGACCCCTGCACAGCAGACTCCTGCGACCAGGCCTTTTTCACCTAGCAATGGTCTACTAGAGCGACAATGCATAATTCTTATAATATTTTGTATATTTATTAGATTTATGACTTGTAAAATTAATAAAAAAATAAAGATCTTTAAAAATAAAAGAATTAAAAATGTATGTAATGTATTCTACGCAACCGTAGACATGCGGACCCTACCCAGTTGGAAGGGTCGGATATCCCCCTGGGTAGGGACGTAGTCTTAAGTTGTCGTGAACAGGACCGTGGTTCGAAACCCACTTTAAGCTGTAGGTCTCGTCCGGGTGAGATCGCCCTGACGTAAAAAGGGTAATCCTGGCCCTGGTCTAAGGTCTAAGGTCTAGTTCTTATCTAAACTAATAGGGCTCAATTTTTTAAATAAACAAAACTTGTTTAACAAAATTTAAAAAATTAAAAATCGGGTTATTGTGGCACATCATTTTAAAGCTCTTAACGAGTACTTCATAATCCTAGAATATAAAAATACCTTTACCTACTGCAAATTGACGGCATTTTAATAATTACCTGAAAACCTAATTTGGATGGCCATGGACATGGATATAGTTAATGTGGTATATTTTCTTAATTGCCCTTTAAATGTAATTTTAATGGTAAAAACGTCAATAAAAATTATATACTTTTTATCCTACTCTGTATATTATTACCAATATCACCTTGAAAGAGATCTTTAAAAGGACTTTAAGAAAATTTTAAGAAAATACCACATTAGGCATATTTCATTTTATTAGTTTCGATAATAGGGCCATTAAAATCAGGTATTTATGTTATTATACATATCTGCCCAGAGTTGTCAGCTGAAAATTCCTTATCTTTCGCTGTTCTACGTTGACTTTTAATATTAAAAGATAGGAAAAGTCGAACAAAAAAAGAACCTAACGTTTAGTTTGATGGTTTTTAGCACTAAAGTAATTTTGTAATTAGGTATGGATTATTACAAGAAATGTTGACATGCCTGTAAAAAATTTAAAACAGCAAGATTTTTTTCTCCAGTCATACACTTTCCCCTTTTGCAATGCTGGTCGTACAAAACGAAACGTCTAATATGACAAAACGAAGTAGTTAAAAATAAGAAACAAAACTTAACTCAACTGTTTATTTGTTAATAAAACTACTAACATACTCGGTTAGTAAAAGTTAATGCGGCTCTTAAATATCTTTAAAACCGCTAATGGCACGTTTACCTTTGGTACCTAAGATATTTTGGACATACGAAATTGAATCGTGATATCGAAACTGTTGCCGAATCTTGCAGTTTTATGCAATATTTTGGCTTTAAAAGTTTCAAAGACCTAACCTACTACACTTTCAGGAAAAAGTATGTTAGCACCTGAATACCTTTGAAATCCTCAAAGCTGTGTTTACAAAACTCGGTTTTTGGGTTTTTTAAGCATGCCTAAATAAACAGTGATATAAGCAATATTGTCAGGTTCTAATCAAAAAGATGGTGTCAGATCTTTTCAACCGATAAAAATGAAACCCATTGGAATCCTACTTAACTTAAAAAGCCCTTTTTAGTAAAATTAAAATAGGTAGGGCATTTCTTAACATTAATTTAAATATAACGTATAACGCAACAATGGAAAATTAGACAAAAATTTTAATATTGAAGATATGTTCTGTATTGTTTTGGCAAATTCATTAAATAGATGTTATTTATTTGGTTAAAAAAATGTTAAACATAAATTTATTCACAAGAACTAACTATTTAATTTATTTCAGAAAAAAACAACTAACAACTACTTTTTCCTGTCAGTCTAATAAAAAAGACTCAAACAATTTTGAAACAAAATTTGCACAAATCCTACACATACAAACAAAAACTTAAATTTTAACTTAAATGACCAAATAATGGTCAAAACAGGAGTTGTAAAAGAAGTATTTGATGAAATTAAAATAATTTATTTTAATCAAACTATGTACACTGAAATGTATTTTTTAAAGATGTTTTTATTCAAAATAATTATCCTCTTGATTTTATAAAGAACTGTTTTCCTAAATTTAATAATCAAAACCTAAGATCAATCAAAATAGACCTATAACAAATTTATTTTTACCATACATTCCCGACCTATCAAATAAAATTTAACGAATAGAAAATAAATTTAATATTCGCACAATCTTTAAAACACAAAACACTATAAGATCTTAATTAACAAAAGAAAACCACACAACATAAATAGGAGTACAAAGACTGTTATCTATAAAATACCTTGTAATTTGATAAATTTTATATGGGGGAAACTTGTAGATCATTAGCTAAACGCATAAAAGAACACAAAACATACATAAAAACACAGAATTTCACAAATCTAAAATTTGTCCACACGCATTTGAAAATAATCACAAAATAAACTGGAATGCCGGCAGCGCTTCTGTACTTTTTTACCAAAAACGTGGTGTTGTAATATCCTACCACCTGGCAAAAATCTAGTTTTGAAAATTTGTTAACCTACTAAATTTGACATTTCCAAATTTATTGGAATAAAAATAAATGAGCCACACAAAAAAAAACAACATGTAGCACATAATGTCGCCTGTGCCAACATCACTTTTAAATTGTTTATGTCCACCACCTTTTTTGTCTTTACTCTCAGTACCAGTTATAATGTGTCCTAAAACGGACTTTCTGATGTCAAGTAGGATTTTACACCCAGTATATTTTAACAAATTCTTACACTGTATTAAATTCTATATCAAAAATGTATGACACGCTATACGTCAATTATTGCTGGTTTTTAAGATATCAACAGTAAGCTGTTATACTGATAAACAATTAAAAGTGAAGAAAGAAAATATTATTTTGGATTTAGATATTTTTAAATAGTTTTAGTTTGGTCACTGTCAAAGTGACAAATAATATAGTTTTCATACCATGTAATTAATTACCTTTTTAAGTAAGAACAACCAATGAGTAAGTCAGCTATTTAGTTTATTTTAGAAACATATTTACTTACTTAACCCAAAAACCAGTCATCATTGACGTATTGCTTCTTGACGTTTTTTTGTGCAATTAACTAAATATTTGTCTAAAATAAACTAAATTGCTGACATACCTATTAGTAGTTCTTACAATGAAAGGTAATTAATTACATGGTATTGTAACTTTTATTATTCTGATATTGACAGAATTATTTAAAAATATTAAGAACTCGTATTATTTTTTTCTTTACTAATAATCGTTAAGAGTATATCAGCATACTGCTAACATCTCAAAAACCAGTAATAATTGACGTATAGTATGTTTAACGTTTTTATTGTAGAAATTAATACAAAATCAAAATTTGTTAAAATATACAGGGTGTTCCATTTAAAAAACCTTACTGACAACAGAAAGTCTGTTTTTCAGACACCTATACAAACTAGTACTGTGAGTAAAAGAATAAATGCAAATAAATATTTTTTATTTATTATTATTTTTGTATCTTGTACAGGGGTAAAGTTATTTCGTGTATAAAAAGAGTTGAGACACCCAATGTAATTTTGTTCTGAATTTAACCTCGTTGCAAAAGAAATCGGATTTAGCTAGAGTTGAGCTAATACGTTTTTCTTGTAGACAAACTATGGAAAATGATTCAGTAAAAGCGACTCTGTCAATAATTTGAGGATTCAGGAATTATAATTATTCTTGATAAATGGTGTTCCTCAAAAAGCATGCATTTCTCTCGGTTTTACCAGGAAACATATTTTTAGTGTGCTTTGAAAATAAAAAATGTGAGGGTACCATGGTTCCTAAGTTGGTGCTGACACAAGTTAACAATAAATTAATTAAAATTAAACGTATTGGCCTAATGGTAGATAAACTCGATTTTTATTGCAACAGAAGAAATGTAAAATAAAAAAAAAAAAAAAAATGATTATTTTCTTCAAAAATCGAGAAAATTTAAGAAAGTGCTTTATTTTCAATCAACTAATTTACATTTCATATAATTTACAACATACTTTTTTTTTCTTTTTCCCAGGGAGCCGTCTGCATGTCCGGTGGCACTGCAGCCTGAAGGCTTATTGTACCAAACTCCCGTTTTATTGTACCCATTCCAGTACCCTAGTTCCTTGAAGAAGGCGGTATAGGTCTGCTGGGTGCGTACCATATGTTTCCGGGGGCACTCTAATATCCCCGAAGATTGCCTGTCTTTTGTGATCCAGTGCCTCACACTCTGACAGTATGTGGGATACTGTTTCGGTCTCTGCTCCACATAATCTGCAGTCCAGATCTCCGTTGTATAATCCCATTTTATTTAGGTGTTCTTTCACTGGAGCATGTCCGGTAAGAAAACCTGTGATCGTTCTTAGCTGATTCCTACCCATTTTGAGTAGTTCTTTAGCTCTTTTTATGCATGGTCCACTGATGTATATTTTACCATGCATGTGTTGAGGAAGCCTTTCCCAGTGCAGTCTTTGCTGGTCCTTTACCCAGTTTTGTACCGCACTCCGGAATGTACTCTTTGGCACTCCAAAGACTGCTTCTGGCCCGACGTATGTCGTGGCTGACCCCCTTCTAGCCAGTTCGTCTGCGTTTTCATTGCCTCGAATTCCGCAATGCCCTGGCACCCACATCAACCTCGTGTTGTTGCGTTCCGCCAGTTCCCTGAGTTCCTCGAGGCATTCTAGTACCAGCCAAGACGATACCTTGGGATTAATTAGTGCACCAAGGGCTGCTTGACTATCCGTAAGAATGTTGATTGTACAATTTGTGCGGGGCATTTGGTTGTTAATCCTGGCACATTGTAAGATCGCAAAAATTTCTGCTTGAAATACAGAGGCGTGGTTTCCCAGTGGAAAGGTCAAACGAGTGTTTCCCATCTCACTGTAGACACCTGCTCCTGACCCTTCTTCGGTTTTGGACCCGTCCGTATACCAGGTTTGACCTCGAAGAGAGAGTCTGAAATTTTCATTTGCCCAGTTCTCCCTTGGGTGTATTCTCACCTGAAAGGGTCTTCTGGGTACGATTTGTGGGGTCATATAGTCTGTCCTCATATCCATTATGGGGCTCCTTATGATATTTTTTATTTCCATGTGTCCTGATCTAACTTTTGTGTTGCTCAGTTTATTTTTCAGTCTGTATATCATCATTCTCGCCTCCCCTTGTACCACTATATGCAGTGGCGGGAGGTCAAGTAGGGTCTCCAAGACCGCTGTTGATGTGCTTTTAATGCATCTCGCTATGCCAAGGCAGGCTAGTCTTTGCATTTTGCCTAGCCGAAGCATAGCCGTGTGCTGTCTGGTCTTGGTCCACCAAACAATGGATGCATATGTTATGGCTGGTTTCACCACAGTATTGTACAACCAGTAAACCATTTGTGGTCTTAGTCCCCACGTTTTGCTATATGTTCTGCGATCCAGAATTAATGCTATTTCCGCTCTTTTGATTACTTTATCCAAATGGTGGTTCCAGGTGAGTTTTGAGTCCAATATAACCCCCAAATACTTAACCTCCCCCATCATTGGTATTTCAGTGCTTTGAAGATTAAGAGGACCCAACCCCTCTAGTTTTCTTCTTTTGTGAAAGGCACTATTCTGGATTTGGTTGGACTGATTTTTAAACCAACCTCTTCCGTCCAAGTAGCTACTATATTCAGAGCCTGTTGCATTCGCTCTCTGACTGTAGTATTGAATTTGCCCTGGCATACAATGACTATGTCATCCGCATACCCTAAAACTTCATGATTGTTGCTCTTAAGCCTGTCTATCAGCTCGTCCACAACAAGGTTCCAGAAAAGGGGAGATAATACTTCCCCCTGTGGGCATCCCCTTGCTACCCGCGCCGACAGAGTTTCACCCAAGAGTGTCGAGTGGATCACACGGTCTTTTAGCATGCAGCCTATCCATCTGCAGCATGTTTCGTCAACTTGCCTGTGACGAATCGCCCTTGTGATCACTTCAAAGAGGTGTTGTCAAATGCGCCCTCTATATCGAGAAAAGCTTCCAAAAACACCTCTTTGTTTTCCAACATACAACATACTTTAGTTTTTTCTTAGTTTTTCCTTTTCGGGACCCGAAGAAGCAAACAAGCCAAGGGGCTGAAGCTAGTTGGACAGCTTCTGGGTGGGTAAATATATGATCTTGGTTTTTTCTTTGTTTGACATTTACCGGATAACCTTAAAAACGTCATTGCTTGGTGATATATGCTTGTCGCTTGAAAAGATTTTTTGTTTATTTAAGCTATTATTTTTATTGCTTTGGCAGGAAAAAGGTTAACAAAAAACCTGCTTAATGTTTATTAGGTACGGGTAGCTCAGGTACGAAGCAGCGCGCTTAAGACCAAGTTTGTCTTTGTCACCTTGGTATTTTAGCTATTCTACTTTCATTCTCTACTTAATATTTAATTATTAATTTCTTCTTCACATATATACTGATTTTAGTTTTCACGTCTTTTATTTTTCATACATTCGTAAAATTATGATTTTTCAGCCCCCATCGTCAAAATAAAAGGGTAATCTACATTAGTGCAAGGATTACTCTACTTGTTTTGATAACAATAAAATTAAATCTTTTATTTAAAACGGTCCTATAACATTATAATTATAAAATGTTGTGCACTAAGACCTAAATTCACACCATTATTGCGTTTTTTTTTGTAAATGAACAAAATTGCATATTTAAAAGTTATTGTAAATTCTAAAAATCTTTTCTTTATAACAATTTTTGATATTAGCAAAAATACAGGTACTTTACTCTAAAGCAAAAATTACAATTTTAACCAAACCTCGTAGAGGACTAATACAATTTGATATCTGATGGTTGTTTTTGGGTTTTAATTACAAACATTAAGAAGTTTTTCCTTCTTGATTTTTTAAAAATTTATTTTACGTTTTAAATTTGACCTAAAATAAGCACATGACGCCTTTATTACTTTTTTGATAGCACTAACAGTTACGGATATACTCGTTAAAAGTATTGAAAATGGGATACCCTACATGTGGGTCTAAATCCTATAAATTATATCGCATGATGTTTTTCTTTATTTCTTTACCGGGTTATCTTTATTTCGGTCAACTAGATATATTACTTCAATTACTTTTTTTCATATAATGTGTTAAAGAAACAAAGGCAAATTAAAATAGTTATATTCAAACTCTTTAATAGTCCCTTAAAAGAAAGCAAACAAATAATCACGAAATTAATGTTTTGATAAAAGATGTTATATAGATACTAAAATAATGTACATATTAATGGATTGCGATAACAGTAATGCAATTAACAGACATAATATTTATGTCTATTAATTAATAATATACTCTTACAGTCATTATTCTAATTGAGTATGTGGAATATAATCTAATTAAACAAAAAATAAAAGTATATAAATTCCCAGCATTCAGTACCTTAGTTTATAGAGGGTGTGTTTAAAGGTGCAAAAAAATTGTAGCACAAAATTCTAATAAGAAAATATTGCCATTCCGGTATAACAAATATTTTTAAGTTGACATAACATACAGGGTGTCCTATCTTAAAAAAATTAACCTTTTCATTTTTTATAATGTTTTAATGTTCATTTGTTTCTTTTTATGCTCAAAAGATAATGAATATAGAAGTATATATTTTTTAAATCTTTGGACAAACCACAAAGGCTAAATGCCTCAATACTAACGTACCGTGGGTGTCTTAAGCGAGGTAAAATGGAGTTTGCTGACACGGGACTTAAATACTTGAAGATTTGGGGGAAGGAAAGACCTCCGCGGGCAGCAGGTTTCACATTCTAGAAACTCTAGGAATAAAAGAACGAACAAAGTGGGAAGTTCGTGGCCTGTCCAGTTGGACCGTATAGGGATGCATACGCGCGGAACCACGAGTTTCTCTGTTGGGAACCGTTAGTGAAGGAACTATACTGGACAATTCCTCAAAGTAAAAGCCGTGAAAGTACCTATAAAAAGCGATAAATTCCCCACAGCCCGACGATGGGCAAGAGAAGTAAGACTTTCTGTAAGTGAAGGTGAAAGTGCATTAATGAGACTATACAGGACTTTTTTAATTCTTCTTGTTAATAGTTAAAAGTGGATGGCCAAATATAAATAAAAACCCTGTACATTATTCTTCCTTTATTTACATTTAGAACTATAAGAACTGGTATTTGTTTTTCGTGTTTCTTAAAAAAATAATTTCCTCGAAAACATAAGTGTAAAAAAGGTGAGCCAATTTCAATCCTAAAATTATGCTTGGCTGTGGTCTTCGCCAAATGAAAGGATGAGAGAATGGAGATTTAAATAAGTGCCAAGTTCTGTACATACAAAATTTAAATAGGTATGTATTTATAAGAAAAAAATAATATTTAAACAAGTATTAAACACTATTTCTTTATTTTATTGAATAACTATAAAAACTGCTGTTATTTAAAAATGTGAAATCCTAACAGTCGCACCTGGATCAGGGGTTCTGACCCCAATGTAGTTTTTTTCAAATCATGATCCGATGGTTTGGGGTAGATCCAATCAGCTGTTTTTTAATTTACTGGGATACTCGTTATTTTCTGAAAACGTATGTTCCATTTGGCTTTTATTCATCGGCTTCTTGTCAAAACAAAACACAACCCCTTTGCTGTGGTCTAGGTCGTGCAGTTATTTTTAAATATTTTCAGAATATTTAAGTTGTTAATAATAAATAAATATCAAATTTTGGTTTTTTTAATGCTTTATTTTGTATTAAACCATGACATAAATTATTATTACTTGAAAAACGACACAACTGATTTTGACATTTTTGTTTAACCCTACTAACCCTGGCTTTCATCTGGGTCAGCAGAATCCAACCCGAAGTTGAAATTTTAAAAAAATTAAATATTCTATTATGACTTTTTTTTAAATAATCCTTCAGAAGTGTATTTGTGCTAAATTTGAAGGTTTGTTACAAATAGTGCAGGTTTGAACAAGGTTTTTAAGAAGGGTTGTATTGGCAAGTATCGCTTACTAATAAAGTGGTTGCAACTAACAGCGGTCATAAAATAACCAGTGAGTTACAAACAAACAAGCTTGTATTAGTTAATACTATTTTATTAAATATTTCACAAAAAAAGCGGCCTGTCCAAAAAAGGCACGTTTGGCACTGTTTAATTTGCTTTGAAGCGTTGGTAAGAATCTTAAAATAAAGTTTTTGGTCTTGTCCAGCTAATATAAAATGTACAACAATACACTAAAAATAATTTTATACCCTGTATAAGTCAACTAAAGCTTGCATTAATCTGTTAAATAAATTAATATTTATTTTGCTATTTTTAAAATGGTATTTTAAAAATTTAACAAGTAGTGGACACGTATTGATCTTTAAGCACATTGGTACTAAAAGTCTTAATACGTATAAAACGACTAGGAAACGAACTATGCCGATTAAATATGGAAAACATATATAAACAAATGTATTTTAAAATAACCATATATTGAAGCATGCAAATAAGTTTAGATTTATTATTATAAGGGGTTTTAACTACTTTTCCAAAATTTAAAGATTAAACGCGAACCAAACATCTAAATGAAAAGTATTTGACCCCTTTGTCCCAGGTGCGACTGTTAAAGTGGGTTAATTTGACTTTGCCAGTTTTCATGTTATTAGTCATTTTATAAAATTATTCAACTTATTTAAATATTTTTGTATTTTTATGAACATTTTATTTTTATGTTTTTGTTCTATAGCAAATATAATAATACATATAATGAAAAATTTTAAATATCTACTCGTAACGATTCCAACGTTTCCATTTAAAAAATAAACTTTTTTTTATATGGGGACCCTCTATTTTTCCTTTTTTTCGGTTTGATATTTTTCCTTCGCTTACACACAATTACCGAGCAGGATTCTAAATCTTTCTAGGTAATTTGCAAATGGGTTAAGTTATTGCTGTATGTATTTATGTCAGTCAGTCGGTCAGTAAAAAATTAATGACTTTTAGACCTTGATATCTTTATAACCGTTTGGGATAGCTTTATGAAATTTGGATTTTTAGTTGTCTTTATTGATGAATATAAATAATCACACGTGATTTTATGTGCTTACATTAAATAGGTTTTAAGGTATGGAGGGGTCAAAAGTGGTATGTGTAATGTTACACGCGGCGCTGTATAAGGACTATTTCCTAAAAATCTTAAGCTGCGTTTAGACTTGCAACAATTCGCCAAACATCCGTTCAAATTAACCAACCTATTTGCGCGCTCCTTTGATGTAATAAACCAACAGGCTCTAAATCACCGCGGAATCATTTCCCGAGTCCTTGGAACAAAGTGAATTTCGTCCGTCATTCAGCGCGGCGAGATGAGGCTTTGGTTAAATTATCATACATCTAATTTTTTTTGCAATTATTTGCGATATTACTCAAAATACAAGTACATACTTTAATCTTAAGCAAAAATCAATTTTTTTACCAACTGTACGTAGATGTTTAAAAAATATATATATCTGATTGTCGCTTTTCAGGTTTTTAACAAGGCTAAACTTTTTAAAATTACAGATAAAGTTTTCCATATGGCGCCAATTTACGTAAATGCGCTATATCTCTCAGCTATTAAAAAACCATTGTAGTAAACATAACCAAGAGTCCTAATAGTAATTTATGTAACAAGTGCATAAAGCGATACTTATTTACTTTTACTTAGAAAATAATACACTTTATGTATGTGTTACATACTATATTTTTTCCACGACCGTATAAAATTTACGAAAGTACCATTTTTACATGTTTTATTTATCTAAACTTGTTAATTTTAACTTTTGCAGCACAGTCATTATATTACAACAAAAAATCATTGCCTACTTATTTTTAAGAGAAAATTGTATGTACTTACTTTTTGTAAAAATATTACTTAAAACAGTGATAAATTCCTTTTCAATTTCTTAGTCATCCTAATTCATTATTACTATTAATTTTCAATAATTTCTATTAAATTTATTTGCAAACTGTCAAATTTTAAAACTAGTGACTCATGAACTAAATAATTTTATAACGAAATCAAAGGTATCTTGATCGTTTGGTTCAGTTGATGTCGCGTTACATTGCCTAAATTGATATTTCAGTTTACTGTAGTAGGCATTGAAAGAAAACACTATTCAAAGTGTGAAAAAAGCTTCAAAGTTTAAAAAAGTTAATTTTCTGACACTTTATGTAGTGTACTAGAATGGAGTACTTTAAGTTCATGTTAACGATTAAAAAGCAGCATTTTTT
This sequence comes from Listronotus bonariensis, assembly GCA_014170235.1. Lineage (NCBI taxonomy): Eukaryota > Metazoa > Arthropoda > Insecta > Coleoptera > Curculionidae > Listronotus > Listronotus bonariensis. The sequence goes on along the minus strand of JACEGR010000188.1, from coordinate 79,727 downwards.
TAACAGTTGTAAAAAAAATTATATTACCGTTTAACAACAATCTACATTGTTGATACTTCTTAAAAGCCAAAAATCCATCTATCATAGTCTGTTTTGTATCATTTGGTAATAAAGTTGATTAAAAGTTGATACCTAGATAATTTATTTTTTTACTTTTGCAAAACAACACACGTTTTATTGTAATGGTCAGGCACCGGCTGTAATAAAATTAAATCAATTTAATTCACCTCCGCTTTTGAAACATAATAAAAACCCGAATATGGAGGGCAAACTGTAATTAGTTAAGTACCTGCTCGCGCTTTGGTGGTCCGAGAAAGCAATAAAGATAATTGTTGAATATTAATAGTTTACCTTTACTAATTTTTATACATATAATATAAAAATTAAAACAAGTAAGCAAGCATAATTTCGTTTTTTAATATGTCGCCAGAAAATAAAAACTGACGTGTTTTAGGATTTTTACATGAGAGTAGAAATAACAGAATTATAGGGGGTGACTCGTTTTGATTAAAATAAAGGGAGCAGGTAACGCCCTACACCGTCATAATTGGGGAGATACCTGTAAAATGTCTCTTTTTTTTCATAATATGTTAGTATAGTCCTTAGGGGAACAAGTTACCAAAATTTTAAAACATAAGTTTTAGTATTTTTTAAGTTACAGCGTCGGTAAGTCACTATATTTATTGAATTTTTATGTATTCAAACTTTAAACGAGTTTTTCTTCAAACTTTATTTTGAAATTAGCGGGCACAATAACTTAAGAACTCCTCTTCGACCTTCCTAGAAAAAAAGGCGCACTGCGGCAATTTTAAATAATTAAAATGGGAAAAAATCTTATATTATGTAATTTATCTACAGCGTGTCTACTTAAGTTCGCACCATATGGAAAACTTTTTTAATATTTATTTACAAAAAAGTTATTCTTGACAAAAAGTTCTGCCTGGCCCAAAACCTAAAATGAAATTATTGGATATTAAGTTTTTGCAGTGGTATACGAAATATGACAAAAATATTAATTTTGCTCAAGAAGAAAATATAGTACCCTTATTTTTCATAATATAAAAAATGTTTAAAAGGAAAAGATGTTAGAGATTAAAAATACCTTTTAAATATGTAAAAAAGACAAAACCTTTTTATTTATTTTTTCAACGAAAACGCGAGTTTCTGTGACTTTTCTCTTTTTTGGCAGTTCTTAATAACTGCTTTATTAAGCTTTCTTTACCTATAACATTTCAAAATAGGTATTCACTAATATACAAACTTTTAAAGTTTTTACCTTAAAGCATACAAAATTTTAAATAAATGTTTTTTTCTTGAATATGAAGAAATTTGCATATTTGAATGTAATTTTAAATACTAAATATTTTTTCTTAATAAAATTTTTTGATATTATAAAAATAGGGGTACTTTCCTCCTGAGCAAAATTTATATTTTTTGATATACCTCGTATACCACTGCAAAAAATTAATATCTGATGATTGCATTTTAGGTTTTAGACCATGCAGAACTTTTTATAAAAAATGACGTTTTATCGTAAAATTAATTATAAAACAGTTTTTTATATGGTGCGAACTTAAGTAGACCCGCTGTATATTACTTTTATATAAAATATGTTAAAAACATAGATTTTTTTGTCTGGGATTAACCTTTTAGTTTTATGCCCATATTTTTTATTTAGAGAAATCTAAATGTCTAAAACTTATATTAAATATTAGATAGCAAGTCATATAGTTAAATTAATTGAATAGTATTTAATTTTATGGTAAAAAAATATCTAAATAGGTGAGCGACGTTGTTCACCTTAGGTGGGCGACGTCATACAACCTATCGGGCATCCTCGCCCATTGGTAGAATCTAAAAAAGTATTTTTTTACAGAAAAGTCGACCTATTCAAAAAATTAAGCATATCTAGATATAAATAGTAGATTTGAGCAATCAAAAAAGACCTATATGTTACTGACACTTCGCGATATTCAAATTTGCGAGAGCGGGGCTTCCTACTTTGTACACTTAATTTAATATTGTCTATATTTAAAAAAGAACAAAATCCTAAACAAGGTGATTTAGAATTCAATATGTAACTTAAGAGTAAATTAGTACATAATACGAGCCGTTAAAAGCCGGAGCCTAATAATGATATATGTATATTCACCAAATATAGAAGATGCACCCTCGGGGCTAAATTTAAGGGGGACAAGCGGGACAGTGGCCCGGGGCCCCTACAATCAAGAAAAGGAGCATATTTTTATATTTTATTGATAAGGCCTTTTTTGGGTATAAAATACATTTAGTTTTACTTTGAGGGGGTCTTCACAGGCTCATTGCCCCGGGGCCTCTACATCTCTAAATCCAGCCATGTGCATCCTGATTAGAAGTATTAACATTTGGTGAGTATACATTAATTTATTATTAGTAATTTAAAAACACTAAGTAAAAACTAAGATTCGTTAAATTATGACTTATACCACCCTGGTTTTTAACGGCTCATATATTGTTTTTCTAACTATGTAAGTAACTTGGTCATGTAATTACAAAAACAATTGTTTTTTGAGGTTTTAACAGATATTTATCTCTTGGGGTATTTAGAATACCAAAAAATATTTCTAATTTCCACCTGTATATTTTCAGAACAGAATAAGATAAACTGATTTCTCTAAACATAAGCGTTGTTCACGTCGTCTTTTTAAAGAAAATAGACATACTTACTGATTTTTATAAACAAACTTTTATAATTAAATTTAAATAAACAAATTTAAAAACATCAATTTATTTTTGCCATCATTTATTTTTGTCATACAATACACCGTGTCAAAAAAACATGAAAAATTATTATAATATAAACATTAATTATTATTTTATAAAATATAATTATTTTACGATCATTATTTTTATTTAAAAACATTATCATTATGTAGCGATTTTTGTTTTTACCAATATTAAGAAAACTGTCAAAAGAACTGAAAACATTCCAAAGAAAAATGTGGTATGTTAATATCTTGAAAAATTGTGCTTGCAACCTTGTTGAGTTGAAGCTTAAACAAATCAACCCTCAAATTTTCCTTATAGTCCAAGAGCCCGAGAGCGGCAGACCTTCGTCAGTTTGTAAAACCTGAAAGTTTGTTAGCTCATGCTTTCAACATAGGTAGAAGCGATGGGAGAATGAATAAGTTTGACTCATAGTGGCTTTGGCAGGTACCAGGTACCTGGTAATAAAATAAAACTTAACGTTTGTCCTTTGGTAAAAGCTGAATTTTATAATATGTTACTTGGTTGCCCATTAGAAGATATTTACTTAGTCGCCAGACAGTTTTGACAGTTTCAACCCCTTGGCAGACTAGCATTTAAGGGTGGTCCAGTGGTCCCTGGAGATCCAATATTTACCTTTTTCTGGAAAATTCGTACAATAACATCACCTTAAATATAATATAATCTAAAGATCTTTTTAACTTGGGTATATGTTCATTTTCGAAATTTATTTATTGGTATTGTAAAGGGGGACATTTTTGACACAAAATTAATGATATCAGTTTCAAATAAGGTTAGATAAATTGATTTTCTCAAATAAGTTGGATCAAGTTTATCTGGAATAAATTTTATAATATAAAACAGAAAATTAAATATCAAATAAATTCAAGGTCGCCTTGTCAAATTTGTCTAAAGGATTAGAACACGTCCTATTTTTTGTCAAATATTTAATGCAAAACCCAATAAATTAAAAATTGACAGTTGGCAACTAGGGCAACTACTGAACTTCAATTTTATTGTAGTTGGTGTGGTGTTTGGATTTTACCCTGATATTTGCTTCAAAGAAGTTTGTCAAATAATTTTTTTATTTTACACTTCTGTCTTCATACAAACTGTGTCACATATTTAATTAAACTTATTTGACAAAAAGTTTGATAACTGTAAAACCAGCGTTAAGAATAATAAGCGGGCAAATTTGACAGCTTAAATAAAGTCAAGCTTAGTAGTTACTAAGCCGGGTTTTTAATACGGTGCAAGAGATTTTTTATTTAAAGCCAAGCTTACAGCTAAAGCCGAGCAGTATACACAACGGTCCACGCTGCCCTTAAGGGGTAATTTTTACTTACTTAGCTATTTGAAAATAGAAAAGTTGGATTGCAGGTTATAAGTCGCACAAACAAAGAACACACCTTGTTGATGATAAAGAATATATATTCTTTGAATATCTGGTTCTCTGTCATGCTTGGATATACAATAAAATGTTTTTATTGTCATGTACTTTATAAAACCTAGACCCAAAGTTTGTATTAGGCAAGTGTATATTATTTTTTATATGTCAGTTTTAATTTTTTTTTAATTAAATTTACATTAATTTGTTTTGTGAACATAAAAACAGTATTTAGTTAAATACCGGAACTTATCGAGAAATCCTAATTGAAGGCAATTGAATTATGTTTCACATGGGATTATAATTACAAAAAATACTTAAATGTTGTAAACAAAAATGGTTTTTCTTTTTAAATAAAAATGATTCTATTAGACTAACCATAAAGTTACTTATTTCGGCTGTAAGTAAAAAAAAAGGTGTCTAAGTTGAGTATTTTAATTTAAAAAATGTTGAGATTCTTGGATTTGCAATCCGTTTCTTGAAAAAAGAACCTTTAAAGAAATTGTTTCTTAACCAATTTTTAAACTCCTAATCAAACGCATGGAAGAGCTTACATGTAATTAAACAATAAACTAAAGATCTGTCTTCGTGTATTTAAATACATTTACAAAGTGTTTTTGTATTATTCAATAAAATAAATGTAAAGTAAGAATATTAGCAGCGACTGGTAATGGCCAATTTGGGGGTCAACCCGCACCATTGTTAAATATACTTATTTTTATTGTTAATTATTACAGTCTATAAAATCAGTTAAACCTCTTATTTGTTTTACTATTTAAAATAATATTACTAAGAAAGAAATAATTACTTATAATAAAAGGCCTAAATAAAATTTTAAACATGAGTTTTTACCAATGGTGCGGGTTGACCTACCAAATTGGCCATCATCAGCCGCTGCTGGAAATTATAATAAACAAACCTGTTTGTTATCACAGTACGGTATAAAATTATCAAAAAGATTCTTTGGCTCTATTTTAAATTTTTCAAAATTTTAAAAGCAATTTACTTTTATTGTGGTAATTGTGTAATTTTTAGCTATTTTTAAGTTTTGCTGTCTTAAAAAAGAGGCAGACTTGCTTGCTCTAAAATCTTAATATTTTATTTACTTTTCAGCTTTAAAAAAAAATTAAGGGACTTTTGCAACTATTTTTCTAATAATCTGCAAGCTTAAAATAATAAATTGAGTGTTTGTGTGATGGGGATGCCATAACTGCTTTAAAGAAAGACCGGACATAAAAAAATGCTGTAAAAGATATACTTACTTACTTACAAAATGCCTTTATTCATAAATGTAAAATTACAATACATCCTGAAATCTACTATGTTACATATTATATTTATAACAATTGTAAAAGATATAGTGCAAATAACATAAAAACAAATTAGAATACAAAAATTATAAAACTTTTAGATATAAAGTACTGGGAACAAAATTAATTTTTATTTATATACTTTAGATGCTGCTGTATGTACCTATTATTCAAAACGTGGGCAAGACATCCTGCTTTCATATTATATGGGTTTTTATCCTTTGGTAAGGTAAACGCCGATCCATTTTTACCGAAATTGGCATTAGATTTTTTTATCTTTTTTGACATCCCACGAAGGTCTATGCCTAAATACCAGAGTACCGTGGGTGTCGGGTTATTAGATGTTTAACCCATCGTTCCCCCTGTTTCGTCAACGTTGTCCAAGCACTGAAACATGCAGTTGCATTTCACAGCACCTTTTAGACAACGCGGTAGTGCCACCACGGTCGTTATTTTTAAATAACTACTACCTAAATATGTCTCCCCCGCTGGGAATCGAACCGGCGACCTCTGGCTTCGAAGATCAAAGCTTTGTCCACTAGGCCACGGGGGAGACAATTAGTGTTATTTGCACTAAATGTCGAAACACATGCTACATCCAAATCAAACTTTTGAAAGCGTATCAGGCATAGCATTGGTTATAGCGTCAGCTGTTTCAAATAGACATTCAAAAAATATAGTGATCGTGTTCGACACCCCTCTTAACGTAAAAAATGTTGAATGCAAATAGGATTCGATGCGGTTTCGTTTATTAGACCTATCCGTAGCGAAACTAAAATAAACCTTACGAGATCCATCAAGACCACTAGTCTTGAGAGCTGTGAATGCAATTTTTTAGCTCTAGGACCGAGCACTTCTTTAACTAAACTTTTAGATTTCGTCCTGCTACAAGAATTTTTTTTTGCGATAGCTAAACCGGGTAATATTTGAGGATGCAATTTCATACCGCAGTCTGCGGAAAAATATGATAAATTGTGTTAAACACAATGGAATGTTTGTGTTAATTCAGCAAGAGTTAACAAGTTAATTTCTGTTGAATTAGTTTTTGGGAAGAAAGTGGTCACTAAGTTTGATTTGACAGTCGAAAGTTGCTTCTTTTTATGTTCACTTTCATTTGCGTGATGTTAAATATTGCTTAATTCACCATGAGTTATAGAAAAATCTTACATATCTGGCATCGTGCAGCTAAATTAGCTTTGGATATCCATGAATTGCTTTTTAACCATTTATTACGAAATTTGCATAACCGCCTTGCTTTTTTTTGAGTGTATGTGCATACTGGGATGTTTCCCCGAGCTCCCTAACGTCGCCGTTGTCACACTCACTCATCATTGTAGTAAATTATTTTCTCTGAAAGAAACCAAAATAATAAGACATGTCATGCCATGCCATGTTACGAAACCATATCCAAATCCCACCATAAAGAGGTAGTTAGGATATCAAAAATAATATTACACACCTATTTAATCGCCCGTAAGAACCTAGATATAAAAAATTAAATTAGACCTATCATTTCATATCATATCAATCAACCCACACCAACATAAATACAAATTTCATTATCTTCTGTAAAATTTTCACATTCATACATATCATACTGTAATAGAAATTTTAAGTCAGAATGTAAATACATTTCCAGCACCAACATGTGTAATCTTAAGAAATACAAATTTAGGTTTTCTGTCAATAACATGGCAGCACTAGTCAATGCTACGAAAATGTCAGTTGCCAAAGCTTTAAAGAAATAAAAAAAAAATGAAAATGTCAAAGACAAAATATTTAGGTTATAAATTTAATGCTCTTGCCAATTTTGCAATCGTGAATGTTAGCACAAAACTTATATTTTTATGTAAAATTAATTCGCTTTGAAACTAAAGAAAACTGAAGATTTATCTATCGACTTAAAATGCGAAAATGCCGCAAACGGCCACAACCACACATATACACCAATGCAATCTATTGCAATAAAACACCAACGCTTTACTTAAAAGATTAAATGAAATATTAATAGAGTACGTAAACTTCAGAGATACTGTGAACACCTAGTATAAAAAAAGTAAACATTTTGGGAATTTTAAAAATATACATTTTTGGGAATTTTAAAATAAGTATACATTTTAATTAGTTTTTTTAACATTGGCAAATTGGCTACATAAAAATATACGTGAGTTGTCAAGGTCTTAAAAGTATAAATTAAACAATTTTCTAGGTAACTTTTATAATAATAAAATAAAAACATTAAACAAACTGGGTAGCGTAGAAATGCAAAACAAACACTGGAAAATTTGATATTTAAAGAAGAGAGAAAGAAATTAAAACACATTTTATTAGATAAGAAGTAGTTAGTGAAGTCAAGTATAAAGTTAAAGTTTTAGTTAAGCCCCGTACGGGCTACCCCTAGCGGGGGTATGCCCGTACTAAATTAAGTTAGTTAAATAGTTCCTGTAGCCTAATAGTGGAAAGAAAAGATAGTTTTTGTTCACCGGTCTCATTGTCCAAAGAAGATAATTCCGTATGGTACATTTGCCCAGTGACTGATCTTCAAAATATACGTTTATATGTAATTCCAAAATATATACGTCACATATGGTGGAGGCGCTTCCATTCCCAGTGACCTTTGTGAAACGTCGGTTTTGGTAAGCTGTGCCCGCCCCAGTTCCAGTGCCCTTTGTGAAGCGATAGGAAAAGTCGCTCATGGTACGCCCTTCCTACCCCTCAGTGTATTTGTGGAAGAAAATGCCATAAATATGGTAAAGGCGTTCCCCGAAGAAAAAATGTGTGTGAAAGGACGAAGATGGGGGAAAAATATGTTGCGTAGCGTAGCTGCAAGGAGGTAGCAGCGTAGCTACAAGAAAAGGAAGATAAAGTATATCTTCAGTTTTGAAATATGGCTAAATGGTGTTAGCCAGAGTTGTTGAAGAAGAATATGAAATAGTTATTTGCGTTGAAGCTGTTGTTTTACGTCGTGAAGATGGAGTTTAGAAGCAGCATGAGGCTGCATTAGCACTGGCAGCCGCAGGTCTAGTATGGGGAAGAGCTCTGAAGTATGGTCTTGAATTGTGGGGTACAAGACAGTTAAGCGGCCCTGAGAAAGCTCAGGATATGGGTAAATTGGCACGCGGCTGCAGTAACCTGATATAGAAGAAGAAAATGGGAGTGAAAGGCAGACAATGGTACGTGGAGAAGAAGTACGGGACAAATGGCCAATGGAACGCACCATCAAGGACATGGACAGGGAGGCAAGGTGGACAGGGAGGCAATGTGGACCGGTACATTTCGACAAAGGAAGGACAATCTAGGACAGTATTTTATTTGTAATCGAGTGTTGTGTGATGTGTTTAGGTAAATCTGTAATATTTTTTTAATTAATTGTTAACTTAGGGTGTTAACTTACTAAAAATATTTTTAAATAATAATAATGATTTAATATGCAGAGAAAAGTAGCCTAAAAGTAAAATTTGATAATAACTCTTTTTTTACCCACCGTATATGTAATATTAAGTTATAAAAGGGTCATTGTTTTGATGATATACAATATGCGGAAAAGGTCAAGACCATTTCTAATAATGCAGAGCTAGCTAGTTTCAAATAAACATTTTTTTATTTACAAAGTCAGATGTTTTTGTATAGTACATATGTAGTAAAGTTAATGAGTAATATCACTATGTATTTAAAGTGTTTTATATAGGAGGTATAGAATTTAGGCCACTTTTCTCCAAAAAATAATCTTAACCATTACAACTATATTTAAATAAAACTACTTAGAAAAAAAAATCTCAAATTTAGAAATTACTCTGTTAACAATAGAAAAAAATTTAACTATTTTTTTATGATCCATGACAAATCTTTTTTAGAAAAAAGTCGAGGCTTTTATTCAAAAAAAAAAAAAAATAATAATAATAATTAAAGGTTATTTGCACATTTTTTTTCAAAAAAAAAATCTTAGATAAAACTTTTTTGATGTTTTTAAAACTTCGGAAATTTAAGATTATTTACGGTAATTTACATAATAGGTAAAATATTGTTAGATTTTTGAATTTTTGTAAGCTATATGGAACTATCGTTTTCGGTAATATTGCTAATTTACATTTTGGGAATTTTAAAAATATACATTTTTGGGAATTTTAAAATAAGTATACATTTTAATTAGTTTACTTAACATTGGAAAATTGGCTACATAAAAATATACGTGAGGTGTCAAGGTCTTAAAAGTATAAATTAAACAATTTTCTAGGTTACTTTTATAATAATAAAATAAAAACATTAAACAAACTGGGTAGCGTAGAAATGCAAAACAAACACTGGAAAATTTGATATTTAAAGAAGAGAGAAAGAAATTAAAAGACATTATATTAGATAAGAAGTAGTTAGTGAAGTCAAGTATAAAGTTAAAGTTTTAGTTAACCCCCGTACGGGCTACCCCTAGCGGGGGTATGCCCGTACTAAATTAAGTTAGTTCAATAAGTTAAGTTGGTCCTAAAAAATGCGAAGGTAGTTTTTATGGTCCACCGGTCTCATGGTCCCAAGAAGATAGTTCCATATGGTACATTGGCCCCAAGTGACGGAAATTAAGCCCTTATATGTATGTTTCCAAAATTTCACGTCATATATGTATTTTAAAAGTAAACGTCACAATACTTACATATTTTTTAAAAGCACGTTTAGTTTAAACTTAACGAATGTAATGTTTTCACTCAACGAAGAAAGAAACTTGCCGCAAAGCAAAACTTCTAAGTATAGGTGCGTTTTATTGCTGCCATTCTGGAATCGAAATGGTACAAAAATAGCGTTTTCTTGCAAATTCCACCGATTTTCTGCGGCCACCATTCCTACCGACTATTTTGACAGAGCTGGTAGAATGTTGGTTTGGAGTGGGGGAAGAAACAGCTGTTTATACATCAATGATTTTAAAGTTCCTCCTTTTTCTAAAAGAATATTGACAACACCAAAATATTTATAATTTAAATTAATTTATATAACGGCATTTATCTTTTGCTTTTGGGGCCCTCCGTGGTTGCTGCAAACTTTGATTTTTTTACTTTAAGGTTATGTTGACGCCTTTTTACAATTGACATTTAATTTTTTCCTTCAAACCGTTTTGTTGCTAACAGTTTCTTTCTCAACCCAGAAGACTGCAACAAAACTCGCCTTAAGCCTACTGTTCATGAGAGCGGTTTTCCGCTCGTGGATGACAATTCAGCTTTGTGATTGGCGGGAAAAACATTTTAAATTTGCACTAACCAATCACAACGCCAAATTATCATCCGCAAGCGAAAAACCGCTCTCATGGACAGCCGGCTTTATGCGTGCGTGTGTGGTAATTTGTGCTGTGCCACAAATTACTTAATAGGCTGCGCGCGTAAGAAGAGGCGAAGACGAACGCGGTACATGCGGCTCGCGATAAATGGCACGGTGGCGCGTGACTGGGCTGAGTACCTGTGAATGAATTGATTGAGCATATCGCATATTGTCAAAAATCGGAACAAAATCAATAGGCAGTCGGGACGCGGGACAATGTCTTCGAAACCGAGACTGTCCCGGTAAAATCGGGACGGGTATAAAAAAAAACATATTTTGCTTTAACTTTTAATTCACTTGCTACTTTTTCCCAAAGCTTCCGTAATTTATCACGAATATAGTAGCTTTTTCGTTTTTTGCCCTACAGTGGTTTTCGCTCAAATACAAGACAACAGTTTTTTAGTATTCATTTTAAAATACAGGAACCACAAAATTTAAAGAAGATACAATACAAAACAAAACAAACCAGTTTTAACTTCTAGCGATACCTGGGGATTCTTGCTTGTACTGTAACTGCCAGCATTTATTTTAAAAGGTTTACGACATTTCACGCTAAGGTAAGTTCGCTCAAATTCTCTTGCAGTGTAACCACAGCCTAATGCTGTTAATTGTTATTGTCTTTAAATCATATTATATTTAAAACAAACAATTTTAAAGAGCATAAAATATGCCTTAAGGCCCATCCAAACAATGTTTAATATAGTAAAAAGTGCTAAGCATAAAAAATGTAAAAAAATAGTTTTTTACATGCATTTTAAATGGAAAAACTTTTAATTCAAAAGGTAAGTACCTAAAATTAATATTAAGGGCTTAAACTTGGTGGAACTTTTTTTTATCTACATGTAGATTTAAATTTTGGTTAAGCATTGAGAAGAAAAAAACTACACAGGGTGGCACTTACTCGCGACCTCCCTTTCAGTTTATGTATGCTCGAAAGCCTGACTGACCGTTTGTATGTCCTGTTAGACATTGCAAAATAAAATTTAAAAATATTAAGTTTTTTCATATCTTTAAAGGCCCTATAAATTTATTCCACTAAGCTTCACCAGTAACTGCCTTTTCATATTAGCGAAAGAAACCGTATAAAAGTGTAAAAAGACGTTAGAGGCGCAATTTAAAAGATAAGATAAATTGATGAAATTATGCGGTGGACACAACATTTTTAAAATTTAGGGGTCTTGCGTGTACTAAAAACGAATTACCAAATGGTTTTTTATTCATTTATAGTCAGCCAGTTACATACTTTATCATTTTGATAATATCTGGTTTTTCTTACTTATAATTTATTAATTAATTACATTATTACATGCAACTTTACCAAAAATAGGATATGCCATTTGGTAAGGAATACTTTTGAAAAATATACTTTTACTTAACTCAGGGCCATTTCTAAGGTGACTTGCGCCTTGGAAGAGAATATTGGTCGCCCGTATAACAGAATGTTTTTGGTAAATTAACCATATAACGAGCCCAGTTTCCGAGTGTTTATTCTCCATTTATACTTTTTATTACAACAGTAAGATATGTCTCAATTTTATTATTGTCAGAGCTGAATTTAAATGAATAACTTTTTATACCAAGGCTTCATTTATAACACAATGTTTAAACTTTTAAAAGAGTGCATTACATTCAATGTTTATATTCTTTTAAATTTTTTATAAAATATAATATACCAACCTAATATTAGAGTGGGTTAACTTTAAAACGAACGCACTAACGTATGACATATTGGATGATTTGTTTACTGGAAGTGATTACAGTAGTATACTGTTTTTACTTTTATTATAAATTTTATCGTGCATTTTACCAGAAGATACAACAATATGTATTTATTAACTAAATAACAAAGAAAAACTTATAAATGTTACTTACGCTACAAAAGTAAACATAAAATAAAACTTAAATAAAAAATGATTAAAGCCATTAAATATTTAAATAAGTATAACAGCATATTTTCTTAAATTCAAAGTTTCTGGTATTTAAATTTGTAATCTCATTAGCCATCACACATTTCAGTTTCTATGAAAAATAATCCTAAATTAGTCTTTTTTGACTCATTGTTATACGTAAATAGTTTCTTATGAGTTTTTATTTCCAAATTTTTGATTTGAAAACAAATTATGTTTAAAATAAAATAGAAAAATATGAAATTATTTCTAATTATTGGATAAATTCCTAATAAATGGGAATACATTTTTAATAATTTTATTTTAAAAATTTCCGCCCTGTCAGCATTACGCCCTAGTAGGCACGGCCCTGCTTTTACTTTACACCTATAGAGCCTAAATGACTTGTTGTTAACAAAAATGTATTGTAAACTAATTTCTATAAATACAACAATTTTCAGTTGGGGCAATGTTTATCCTTTAATGTCTCAAGATTAAATATACAGGGTTATTTACGCTAAGTCCTATTAAAAGATCTTGGAAACTACTTAAAATACAGACGCTAGGTTTAAATAATATTAACTTTATATGGAAAATAACTTACAAGTCTGGGACTTTCGGTTATACCAGGATTGCGTATTAACTTACTTATTTTAAATGAAACACCCCATATATTATTACATTTTTGGACTTTACACAAGATTTTAAGCAAATTTTTGTTTAATTTTTCCTACAAAACATCCTTTATTGTTTAACTAGCGGACCCGTGCCCCCTCTTCGTTGGGCACTAATTATATTTGTCTTTAAACTTTTTATTTAATCATAATAAAATAAAAACATCAGATATTTGTCATAAAGAGATCGACATTACCTAAATCTAACGCCAATATTTAAAAAATTATTTTTTGATAGTTTTCAAGATCTATTAATAAAACACTTACCGTGAATCAGCTTGTATATTTAATATTTAATACCATATTCTTACTTACCCGAACAAAATGCTGCACACTTTCCAATAACATTCCGTACATCTTTCTCTTTAAAGTGAACAGCGTCGATCAAAACAAATCTGAAAATTGTCATCTGTTTAAAATGCGGCATGCATCCAAAAATAATATGATTTATAAGTTGTTATATAATATAATATGCGAAATCTAAAGTATACACAATTATAGTACTTTTCTAATTCTAGACGAAGCAACAAAGCAAAAAATTCGGAATTTTTTAGGACAGACCGGATCGAAAGTTGGGTCTTTTGAATTCGCTTTTAAATGTTACAGCAAAGAAATAATGTTTACTATTATGTAGACACCTAACTAAATCTATGCTTTCTATATTCAGGGTGTTTTTAAACGAGTAAGGATAGTTTTGGGTCATTTTTTCTTTAAAATAAAGGGTATTTTGTTTTATAAACACTGCGTTAAAAGTCAACCATTAGGAAAAGATAGCAAAAATATTTGTGTGTGGGCCTTTATTAAACTAATGTCAAATTAAACGCCTTAATAGGTTGCAGCAAATGAATTTTTTTAAGGTAATATATTTGCCCTCCTCGGCACGTTATAATTAACATAGTTTTTTTTAATTTCAAATCGTTAAACAATTAAGAAAAATACAAAACCCAAAAACCTTTTTTTTCTACGACAACATGTAAAAATAGAAAATAGCACACCGTTGTCATGCATAGAAAATGCCCTATATTACACTAGTGTTGCAAAGTACTTTACAACACTAAAAAGTTATAACACTTAATTTGCAAAAAGAAAAAAATCTTGTATGGTCCAGGATGCGTAAATAGAAAAGCTACTCAAATAATTCGTCCAAGCACCGATGAGCAACCAGACTAGGATTTCTAAGTAGTTTATTACCAGAAACCCTACTTTAATACAGCTCCAAATCGTGACGTATTAAAGTAGGTTTTTAAGTTGTTTATTTAACAAAAAGATTTGAAAACACTACTTTAAATAATTAAATATTTCAGTTTTTTAAATATATTGTACTAGGGGTCCAGTTGCACAGTTACAACCCCTTAACTTTTTTATTTTTGCCCTACAAAATTAAAAAACATATTATTTTATTAGGTTAATTATAACAGTATGCTTTTTTAAATAAAACACCGTGTATATTATATCCCCATTAAAAAAATCGTGTATATTATATCACCATTAAAAAAAATCATCCACAGAGCTCTACAGAAACACCACATTTGACATGTTTATCTTTATTGGCTTTGGATATAATATTTTTGTTGAACCGTCCCATAAGCACGCTGCACTGTGCAGTTTAGTAAAACATCTGGTATAGTTAACCCTTAAACGACAACATAAACTTTTTTATAAATAAACGACAACAGGGGTCGCATACGACCCCATGAAGAATCACTGGTATTTTAAAGTTCAAACAGCTTCAAACCTATCTAATTTCTTTTTGTTGGTTGTTATGTAATTTACCCAATAATTTTTTACAGGAATAGAAAATTTATTTTTGCACATCTTTGTTAGATTCCCTAAATATTCTGCAAAGCATTACTTATGCGCAGTAAGGAATTAAGTCTGCCAATTTGGTTTTATCGGTCGGTCTTGTATATCTATATGCTTTTAAGTAGTGTATCTTATTTCTACGTTTTTTTATCTTTGGACCAACCACGAAGGCTAAAAGCCTAAATACTAACGTACCGTGGGTGTCTTAAGCGAGGTAAGAAGGAGTTTGTTGACTCGGGACTTAAATACTTGAAGATTTGGGGGTAGTTTTTCATTTGAATGAGTAACAATTTTATGCATCATGTTGTGGTCAAAATAAAATGTCCAAGCTTCCAAAGATTGTTGTTCCTTTAGGTTTAGAAAGATGCAAAATCAATTTTTTTCCTGTCCATGTATATTAAAAAAAGGTATAGAGTGCCATCTATAACCACTGCTTCCCTTAATCACTTCGTAGTAGATGTGCTAAAGTTACTTCATCGTCACGATTCATTTTCAGTTGGATCATACACTATTACGACTGCCTCCACTTCCTTTTTCTTTATATTCTTTAAATTTACTTTCAATATCACTTAAGTTATAATCATTATTGTTATTAACCTTGTTACTCTCTTTATATCGTCTTTCAATCTTTTTAGTTCTTTTAACCAAAATATTGTCTTTTGAGAGACATGTTTTTTTATTACGCAAACAACAACAGGGGTCGGCGACCCCAAACACCTATAACTTAGGCAATAAACTTCTGCGTTATACGGTATTTGCTGTGGTAATAGTAACAGCCAAGCTACAAAGGTAGGTGTAGCAGCAATATTAAAATACAACTTTTGCGAGAAATATGTCTAAAATATTATTCGTTGGAGTCACGGGTGACCCCGTGTTGTCGTTTAAGGGTTAAGAATGTAGCTGGGATAGCTTTTAACCTGCAACTATGAAATATTACTTAATTTTATTCAATTCGAAAAACTGATGTTTTATTTTTGAAATCAAATTATTGTAACTAATAACTCCTGCTTGGTCAAAAGGCAGGGTAAACTGTGATGCCATGCAAACTAGCTAAAATAAAATATACCAAACACTTGTCAACGAGTTATACTAAAGTAGTAATTTAAAATCTTTTTGCTAAATAAACAATGAAAAACCCTACTCCAATTCGTCACGATATCTGGAGCTGTATTTGAGTAGGTTTCCTGCTAATTAAGTCCTTAGAAATTTAGTTGGTCACCGACCGATGTTTGAGAAAATTTTGGACAAAATTAGATATCTCAAGAAATATGAGTTGTAGATATTTGATTTTTGCACAGAAATGTTGCTGATATAATTATCTATCCCAGAAAAATAGTTTAAAAAAAAGTCATAAGGGCACAGTGGTTATGTCTAATTAAAATCTAAAATTTTCAAAGAAAAGTCTTATATTGCTTTGCAAGCATCAAAACCCGTACATAATATTACAAATTTTATGAAATCAAAAGTTGCCATTAAAAAAATTTCCAACATTTATAGATTTTTTTTGACGACTTTTATTTCCCCAGTTAGGGATAAAACTAGACTGGTTATCAATTTTCTTTTAATATACAGGGTGTTACAGAATGTTGTAAGGCAGATTCTACTATAAAAATATAAAAAAAATCCATATAAACATGGGTCCGCAAATCCCTCGTTGTCAAGATACAGGGTGTTAAAGTTGTAAAAGATTTTTTATATATCTTGAAGATATATTACCCAATGTTTCTTTAATTTGACAATGGTATGCATGAGAATAAAAAGGTAATTTTTCTAACATAATGACGTTTCCAAGTCCAGTGGCGTCTCGAGCAGCAACTAATGGAATATTTCTAATAAAAAACTCGTACACCACTGACTGTGTGTGCGATGTAAACTTTTTTGCTTTTCTTAGATGGGGCAAATAAAAATACAACCTTTTTGTCTCTTTTTTCGTGTATTGTTTAGTTTATAAAAATATAAAATTCACTTAGTTGCCTTGTTTTAAACCATAAAGGAAGGCATTGCGGAAGCAAAATATTAATAATGTTTGCACAAATTATTAGTAAAACAGCAACTTATTTTTTATTTACCTTGACAAAATACAATACGACGGCATTCTAACCTATGAAAAAAAGTACTACTAAAAATTACTTCTTAATAATAAATTAATTAAATTAAATACATTTCTTAAACTAAAGTTTTAGTAAAAATTGTTAAACTGAATATAAACCTTATTTAAATAGGAATTTAAAATTGTTCTTACATATTTGCTTATAAACAATAATAATACCTAAATTTAAAAAGAAATAGTTACCGCAATCCTTCTTTTATGGTCTAAAAATATGCAATTGAGCGGATTTTATGTCTTTTGTTCTAAACTAAACAATATACGAAAAAAGGTTAAAAGAAAAAGCTGTATTTTTATTTGCTTAATCTAAAAAAAGCACAAACATTTTATACGCATTTACACAGTCATTGGCGTACCATTTTTTTTGTTAGAAATATTTCTTCAGTTGCTGCTTGAGGCGCCACTGGACTTGGAAATGTAATTAAGTTAGTAATAAATTAATTCCTTAATCCCATAAATATTATTGCTAAATTAAATTAAAATTGAATAAAATATATTTAAGATATTAAAAAATCTTTTACAAGTTTAACGAGAAATTTGGGGACCCAAGTTATTTTTTTCATATTTTTAATAGTAGAATCTGCCCTTATTTTTTTAAACATTCTAAAAACCCTGTATATTAAAAAAATAATAATAATCTGTCCAGTTTTAACCCCTAATGGGGGCCTAAAAATCGTTGAAAAAAATCTATATATCGCTACTTTGGAAGAAGACCGACACAAGTCAAAAAATTTTAATTTTTATTTTTTGTATAAGACAACGTAAAAATGGTATAATTTTATATGCAAGAGTATTAGAAAGGTAACTCGTACGGCCGGCCGCTAAATGGCGCTTATAACAGTCTTGAAATTTCGGAACTTGTTTGACCATTCGGCAAGACTGTTAAAAGTCAAATATAACTGGGTTGATTTATGGGGTACTACGACATTAACCCAGAATAAAGTTAACTACGGGTATACCATAATCCAGGCTAAAACAGCTTAATGCTATAATTTTTTATTACCGAGATATTTCAATCACAATTGTATTGAAACTTTTAAAAGGCATTTTCTCAAAACTTCGCTTTTTGATTTGTGTCGGTCTTCTTCCAAAGTAGCGATATGTTTAAAAGCTTTTAAAGCCAGCTCTCGATTTAATAATATTTGTGAAATCTTGTACGTGTTTTTATGCTTGTAGAGCAAAATAAGACTTTATTTTTTAAAAGGTTAGATTTTAATTAGACATAACCACTATGATCTTATGACTTTTATTTGGAGACTATTTTTCTGGGATAGATAATTACATCAGCTACATTTTCATGCAAAAATCATATATCTACGACTCATACTTCTTGAGATACGACGCTTGGAAGAATTCGAGTAGCTTTTCTATTTACGCGTCCAGAATCATGAAGTTAACCGAATTGATTTTTTTCTGAAAAACTAGAAAAAGCTACGTAAAAATATGAAGAAACAAAAAGTTGTATTTTTAGGTGTTTCATCTGGAAAAATATAAAAGTTGCAAAAAAGTCAGTGGCGTACGTTTGTTTGTCAATAATAGTAGGTATAATGCGTCCCACGCCGCCACTGTTCTTGCTAATTAAAATTAGTTTAGAGCTAAGTTAACATTTCATATTAACAAATACCACAGCCAAATTTCATTAAAATCGTATAAAGGTCGGGCCACACATAACCGCACCTAGCCCGATTTCACGGTGATAGAGAAAAGTGGGACAAATTAATTCGAAAAATTCAAAAGCACTTTTTATGCCCTTAAAAATATACAAAACATTTTTGCCAAGCTAAGTGGATTGTTTTATGTATGTATATCTCTTCGTTTAAATAAAACAGATTTTCCTACCTATATCTGTTTACCTTTTTCCAAACATTAAGTATAGTATAGGTAAAAGTCTGGCCACAAATAACCGCACCGATATCTGACAAGACCGGCATCGTAGCACGACTGTATCTCGTACGGTCTAAAACATGCCCAGAAAATGAAATTATACGTGGATCGGATAGCGTCGATGTTCCCCGAAGCAAGTAAGGGAGTTTATTGTAATTTTTTGTTTTAGAAGTTTTTTTAAATTAATATTTCAAAAATCAAATAAACTAATGTTTGTTTACTTGTTGAGGGGTATATGATTGGGCACAGAGCGGTGATAATAGAGAATTATTGCACAGTAAAATAAGGGCAGGAACTAATAATACCGGCCTTATTTTGACATCTGAGATTGTGCAGATGTTGACAATGGTATGCATGAGAATAAAAAGGTAATTTTTCTAACATAATGACGTTTCCAAGTCCAGTGGCGTCTCGAGCAGCAACTAATGGAATATTTCTAATAAAAACTCGTACACCACTGACTGTGTGTGCGATGTAAACTTTTTTGCTTTTCTTAGATGGGGCAAATAAAAATACAACCTTTTTGTCTCTTTTTCGTGTATTGTTTAGTTTATAAAAATATAAAATTCACTTAGTTGCCTTGTTTTAAACCATAAAGGAAGGCATTGCGGAAGCAAAATATTAATAATGTTTGCACAAATTATTAGTAAAACAGCAACTTATTTTTTATTTACCTTGACAAAATACAATACGACGGCATTCTAACCTATGAAAAAAAGTACTACTAAAAATTACTTCTTAATAATAAATTAATTAAATTAAATACATTTCTTAAACTAAAGTTTTAGTAAAAATTGTTAAACTGAATATAAACCTTATTTAAATAGGAATTTAAAATTGTTCTTACATATTTGCTTATAAACAATAATAATACCTAAATTTAAAAAGAAATAGTTACCGCAATCCTTCTTTTATGGTCTAAAAATATGCAATTGAGCGGATTTTATGTCTTTTGTTCTAAACTAAACAATATACGAAAAAAGGTTAAAAGAAAAAGCTGTATTTTTATTTGCTTAATCTAAAAAAAGCACAAACATTTTATACGCATTTACACAGTCATTGGCGTACCATTTTTTTGTTAGAAATATTTCTTCAGTTGCTGCTTGAGGCGCCACTGGACTTGGAAATGTAATTAAGTTAGTAATAAATTAATTCCTTAATCCCATAAATATTATTGCTAAATTAAATTAAAATTGAATAAAATATATTTAA
The DNA here is from genome assembly GCA_014170235.1 of Listronotus bonariensis. Taxonomy (NCBI): domain Eukaryota; kingdom Metazoa; phylum Arthropoda; class Insecta; order Coleoptera; family Curculionidae; genus Listronotus; species Listronotus bonariensis. The sequence goes on along the minus strand of JACEGR010000188.1, from coordinate 59,421 downwards.
GATATTAAAAAAATCTTTTACAAGTTTAACGAGAAATTTGGGGACCCATGTTATTTTTTTCATATTTTTAATAGTAGAATCTGCCCTTATTTTTTTAAACATTCTAAAAAACCCTGTATATTAAAAAAATAATAATAATCTGTCCAGTTTTAACCCCTAATGGGGGCCTAAAAATCGTTGAAAAAAATCTATATATCGCTACTTTGGAAGAAGACCGACACAAGTCAAAAAATTTTAATTTTTATTTTTTGTATAAGACAACGTAAAAATGGTATAATTTTATATGCAAGAGTATTAGAAAGGTAACTCGTACGGCCGGCCGCTAAATGGCGCTTATAACAGTCTTGAAATTTCGGAACTTGTTTGACCATTCGGCAAGACTGTTAAAAGTCAAATATAACTGGGTTGATTTATGGGGTACTACGACATTAACCCAGAATAAAGTTAACTACGGGTATACCATAATCCAGGCTAAAACAGCTTAATGCTATAATTTTTATTACCGAGATATTTCAATCACAATTGTATTGAAACTTTTAAAAGGCATTTTCTCAAAACTTCGCTTTTTTGATTTGTGTCGGTCTTCTTCCAAAGTAGCGATATGTTTAAAAGCTTTTAAAGCCAGCTCTCGATTTAATAATATTTGTGAAATCTTGTACGTGTTTTTATGCTTGTAGAGCAAAATAAGACTTTATTTTTTAAAAGGTTAGATTTTAATTAGACATAACCACTATGATCTTATGACTTTTATTTGGAGACTATTTTTCTGGGATAGATAATTACATCAGCTACATTTTCATGCAAAAATCATATATCTACGACTCATACTTCTTGAGATACGACGCTTGGAAGAATTCGAGTAGCTTTTCTATTTACGCGTCCAGAATCATGAAGTTAACCGAATTGATTTTTTTCTGAAAAACTAGAAAAGCTACGTAAAAATATGAAGAAACAAAAAAGTTGTATTTTTAGGTGTTTCATCTGGAAAAATATAAAAGTTGCAAAAAGTCAGTGGCGTACGTTTGTTTGTCAATAATAGTAGGTATAATGCGTCCCACGCCGCCACTGTTCTTGCTAATTAAAATTAGTTTAGAGCTAAGTTAACATTTCATATTAACAAATACCACAGCCAAATTTCATTAAAATCGTATAAAGGTCGGGCCACACATAACCGCACCTAGCCCGATTTCACGGTGATAGAGAAAAGTGGGACAAATTAATTTGAAAAAATTCAAAAGCACTTTTTATGCCCTTAAAAATATACAAAACATTTTTGCCAAGCTAAGTGGATTGTTTTATGTATGTATATCTCTTCGTTTAAATAAAACAGATTTTCCTACCTATATCTGTTTACCTTTTTCCAAACATTAAGTATAGTATAGGTAAAAGTCTGGCCACAAATAACCGCACCGATATCTGACAAGACCGGCATCGTAGCACGACTGTATCTCGTACGGTCTAAAACATGCCCAGAAAATGAAATTATACGTGGATCGGATAGCGTCGATGTTCCCGAAGCAAGTAAGGGAGTTTATTGTTATTTTTTGTTTTAGAAGTTTTTTAAATTAATATTTCAAAAAATCAAATAAACTAATGTTTGTTTACTTGTTGAGGGGTATATGATTGGGCACAGAGCGGTGATAATAGAGAATTATTGCACAGTAAAATAAGGGCAGGAACTAATAATACCGGCCTTATTTTGACATCTGAGATTGTGCAGATGCATGGTAGGATAAGGACTCCCTTAATAAGTATAGTGCCCGGCTTTATTTATGTCGGTTTAGGTCGTGCCTTATTTTGGTCTTATTTTAACTTCGGATCTGTTCGTGTAAATCGAACGGCTGCCGAGCACAGAATCGAAAAGTTTTTAGAAGTAAAAATACTTAAAACCTTGCTTTTTCAAATGTATTTCTTTAATTGTGTAAAACAAAACCCTACAACACAAAACCCTACAACACAAAACAATAAAGAAAAACTACTAAATTTTTTCCTCCTTTTTTAGGTTAATGGTACTGTCAACATGATTTGCAATAACTCTAAATATTGGGTACAAGCACTATTTAAATAAGGCCGGTATTAATAATTCTCGAGCTTAATAAGGCAACTTGCAATGATTCTCTATTAAGCCTACGGTATTTGATTACAACGGTGCATTTTAAAACCGAGTCACGGCCGTGCTACGGTGCAGGACTCGGTGTGGTTATATGTGGTCAACCCTTTAAACTGTGTTACCTTATTTGTAAAGATTTATTTTATGATCAGGTGTAATTTAAAGCGTGGTATAATTGACTCATATTACTGCAGTTTAATTATAAACAAAATTTTTGCACCTCATCGCCCTACATTTCACCGGTGAAGCGCACGGCCACGGGCTCGTTGCGGTTATGTGAGGCCGACTTTAAAATATATGAAGGGTCGCGGCAAATACCGATCAGAGTCCAACTAGCATATTTTGTCAGTATTTGCATTTTATTATTTTAAGTCAGATACAGTTAATGCACATATTAAAGATAAAACATTTTTTTTTTATATTTTATCAAATACAAGTTAATACTTAATGTCTCAAAAATTCGACCACGTTGTAACTTTAAATATTGTTTTTCGAGGACTACGAACTTTTTTTTGCCCTAATTATCAATAGTTGTATAATTTCAGGTACTAAATAGCTATTTAAAGGTGCCATTATTTTAATATTGGCAAAAAATGATGATCGTTATTTGCCGCCATCCTTCATATATTTAAGATATTAAAAACCCGATTTTCTTTTAATGTTTACCCCTGTATCCTTAAAACTATGTTTAAACGAAACTTTTTAAATAGAATGGCCGTAGGAATACGCCCTTAAATTTTCTTACTGCACTTAGGAAACACTCTGTATAAAACAGGGAATTTTTGTGTCTTATGTTAACACTCTTCAAGAAATGTGTTTCCAAATATTTTCTTTTTGATACATGCACGATGCACAGATATACAGGGTGCCTCAAAAATGCGAAAAAAGCCACTACAAATTCCAAAGGCTTATGATGATTTAATCCAATTTACCTTTTAGCTCAGGTGAAATAGCAGTAGGTACAAATCGTCATAAAAAAATCCTTACAGCAAACCATTGATATACTTTTGTTGAGTGCATCATAACTCTGTAAGAAAAACACTTCCGGGCCAATATAATGCTTAAGGAAGTGAAGGGGGTGGTTTTTTAAGGGTATGGATATTTTCCTAACAAGTGCGCAAAGTGATACATTCTCGCTACTATTTTTACCCTAACCTTAAAACTTTTTAAAAAAAGTAGAAAAAAATTAAATACACAAAATATTGACTGATATTTTCATTATACTCGTGTATTGCTGTGTGCATTAATTACTTTCGTCAAAAAAGTATTATTATTAAAAATACAAATTGCAATATAAAAAAATAAAATATTTTATAAACATTTTTAGAACGTTGCATTACAGGTGTATACAGAGTGTCCGAGGATGGGTTTTACAAGAGGACAAATTGAACAAAATTTTTGAATTTTAAAGCAGCATTTTGAAAAAACTGGTCGCATGGTCCAGAACTAAAAATACAAAATTTTACTCCGATTGGTAATATACAGGATAAGTTATAACTAAAAGTAAGAAAAATGACCTTAAAAAAAATTGTTTAAATTTAAAGTTAAAGCTATAAAGTAAGCAGATAATTTGTTTAAACTTTTAACAGTTTAAATTAAAACTTAATTAGTGGGCCTAAATAAGTGAAATTGAGTTGCATAACATGTAAATTTTTAAAAATAAAGGTGTTTTACACTAGGTCATTTTGCATATTTTTAATTATAACTTGCCCTGTATATTACCAGTAGAAGCAAAATTTTGTATTCCCTTGTTTAGGACCATGCGACCAGTTTTCAAAAATGCTGTTTAAAATTTAAAAAATTTGTCCCCTGTTGTCCTCTTGTAACACTCATCCTGCGACACACTGTATACCTGTAATCCAACTTTCACATTTAAAAGTGTTTCTAAACTCTTTAAAATATTTAAAAATTATTTAAAATTAAAATTTTAATAAATATTATTAATTTATTTCGACGAAAGTAACACAATGTACGAACGAGTATAATGAAAAATGTCAATATTTTGTGTTTTATATTTTTTTTCTTTTTTTTAATTGAAGTAAATATTTTTTATGGTACTTATTTAAAAATTGACAAAGAAACAAAAAAATAGAAATTAGGGGACCCTTAAAAAAAAGAAATTAAAATGGCCGTTAAAAATTCTCATTTTTTTAAAGGTAATTTTTCATAATAAACGCTGGATATTTATTGAAAAACAGTCTGTTAAAAATAGTATATAGTATATTTGCTCCAAATTTACGCTTATTTGAACTATTTTTGTAAAAGATAAAACTTAAAAACCGAAAAAAAGTTTTTCTACTTTTGTCCATAATTTTTGAGATTACGGTCAAAACGGTTATTACATAAGGTGCAGATTTTTTTATTGTCAATAAATTTTAAACCTAACTTAGTTTTTACCAAAATTTATTGTTTAGCTTGTAATTGTAAAAAAAACATTTTTACCCTTAAAGACCACCCCACCTCTTCACGCCCTAACGTATTTTCGTCGGTCCGGAATTGTTGCTCTTACATCATTATGATACACTTAACAAACGTTTGCTGTTAGGCAATTTTTTTTTGCAATCAGTTACTCCGCCATGTCCAAAAATAGATTACTATCGGAGATAGAGTGCTTTAAAAAAGTTATTTCGTTTTTAAGTTATGATGAAGACACTACAGGTGGCGCCTCTCGAAGTTAACAATAAAATTGTTTGCATATTCCCATTTCTTTTTCAAAACCTCTTTAGCTAATATTGTTACAATACATCTATTATTTTTAAAATTATTAGAAAAAATAAAATCATAACAAATTTTTTAAACCCTGTATCTTGAAAATCATCCACTTTTGGACCTATAGGTTAGTTGGTTTGGATTTTCATATTTAAGTTTCTGGAATCTGTGGTTGCTTTTTTCTAAACTTTTTGGACTTTTTTGAGTGGCAGAAAAACAAATATAAACCTATTTAAAAAAATAGTAATTTGCCAAAATTATTTTCATAAATTAAAAAAAATGCAGATGTCGTTTGTTTGTTGTAAAACAATTAATTGTAAGCTAATTTTACCGCGTTAATTTTAAACGATTGTTTTAATACTCTGACTTACTTGCCCTAAACTTTTTTGACCTACCCTATTCATATTTTAAACCAAATTTTTAAAGAAATAAATTAACAATATTGCCAAAACTATTTAGGGTAAATGCACCAATAAATGACTGGGCACCAATAAATGACCGTGTTTAAATAATATTTAAATTTATAAGCTTGCATTTCTTCTAAAAGTCAATGTTCATATCAATATGGTTTATTTTTTAATTAAATGGTTAACATTGTTACTAAGAACTATTTTTAATTATACTTATTAAAATAAAAATTACCAGAAGTAAGTTCTTGCAAAAATTAAAGAAAAGTCATTTCTGTTTACTATTAAAATACATTCGAGGATAAAACGATCAAGATTTATTTGTACACATGTTAAAACCTTAAAACCAACATTAATTCTAATAAACGAAATATAAATTGAAACAAAAAAATGCCAACAAATAAATAAAGGATGTAAAATTAAAAAGAATTTTGGGGTCAAACCTGAAATATTACAAATACTTGATCTAAATTTTCAAGATACATGTGGAATTTTCGCTGTTCTGGCAAAATATGGGGTTATTCATTTAAATACAAGTTTTTTGACAAAATCTGCTCTACTTATTTATTCACAATCTCTGTGCCATTTTAATAATTGCTTTTTATAATCAAAATTACCAGCAAACACTAATTTGAGATAACTTTGCTAAGAGTCCGTTACATAAAAATAATTACATATATACTAACGTAGCGTTTCTTAGACGCATTCGGTTCTTTTGCACTAAATAAAAAACAAATTAAAGGTGCTATGACCAAAACCCTTTGTACACAGACTAAGCAACAGCAAACTTAAAAGTAGATGGACTATTAACCCTAAAGCACAAGGCGTGACATAGCAATGGACAGATAAACATTTGCTGGCGTCTCCCAGACGTCACGTTAAAGGGTTAAATATTTAAATAATTTTCCTAACCAATGCAAATAATTTTTAAAAGTGGCCACACTCAACCTAAATTTTTATCTTGCAAAAAAATGTGAAAAATCAGTAAAGTCTTATAAGATGTTAGAAAAAATAATAAGGTAAGTGTGTTGTAGCTGTGTGATCAAATGTATTTTAAAAAATGTTAGTGTATCATATTTTAATAAGTATATTGTAAAATAACTTATAAAATGTTAAAAGTTTATAATTTTATATAAATAAATCGGTAAATATTAATTCTAACTCCAAAATAGTGGGTGGTTAAACATTGGCTAAATAAATTGTACTAAACCCAGTAAATGACTACCAGCGGTCATTCTACTGGTTTGCCCACATTTAAAAATTGCAAATATATATATATATATATATATATATATATATATATATATATATATATATATATATATATATATATATATATATATATATATATATATATATATATATATATATTTTATAATGAAACATACGCTAGTCAGTATTTCTTGCAGTCTACCAACTCCAGTGATTTGCTGAGCCAGTGGTTGACCGGGTTTTATCTTCTGTGACATGACTAAAATATACCTTAAATATCGGCGGTCATTTACTGAATTTCTTATTAATTCAAGTAAATGACCATATCCTTTTATTATTTCACAATTTTTTTTTCTATTACCTAACTAGGCATGTATTTAATTTTATCAAATTAATTTTATAAAACATGGAAAAACATTTACATTTTCCTATTAACAAGAAAAATATTAGACACCAGAAACCTGAGAGAGCACCAGAGAGCAAACATTAGAAGACACAAGAAAACAAGGAAATAATAATAGAAAAAATTAAGAGGCATACATTTTTAAATAAGAAAAAAAGCCTTTCTATATGTGTACCACAGGTGAATCATAAATAACAGTGAATAAGTAAAGGTAAACAGCAACCATAAGACTTCAGGGCAGACTGACATAAAAATGAAAACCAACAAATCACAATTTAAATTATCTGGCACATCTGACAAAAATCATGAGAATAGACTTACAAGAAAATTATTCCAGATGTCCCTTGCTGATTTTAATGAAACTGTAATATGTTGAATTACATTAAAACATAACAGACACATATTTTTTATCGGCCATTAAACCCTTTTGGAGGGTGCATCGCAGCTCCGAAATCCACCCTTATTTTATTTATTTTTTGAAATAATCTTAAGAAAAAACGAATGAAGAAGCTGATAGAATTTCTGATAAATAAAACTATAGTTTTAATTTCGTAAATTTATCTTAATTCGTTCTCTAAATATTTTTGAAAAAAAAAAATATATTTAACCTAGATGTGCATTTCACGTTTTAAAAGTGTTCCAATAGTTTAAAAAATGTGTCTGCTTATTTTTGATACACTACAACATATTACAGCTTTCGTTAAGATCGGCACCTGGGGTCAGTTTTCTGGTTAGAAACAGGCTGAACTCAAGACCTTTGGTATCAGTATTTGTGAACTGTTATATGTGAAATGGAATACTTTCCAGCGGTGATAATTAACAAAAAATACTCTTAGTATAATTTAAAGCAACAAATTAGCAATGTTACCTACATAAATTTAAAATAAAAACTGTAAGTGTGTTTTGTTTGTCGTAAAACAGTTGGTAACATTTACTTTAGAAGTAACCTATTTTTAATTTGAAATAATATGCCTAATCACTTTAGTTAAAGTCCAACATCTGTTTTATATATGTTTAATGTAAAATTTCCGCGTTAATTTCAAACGATTGTTTTAGTACTCTGGCTTACTTGCTTCAAACTTTTATGGCCCACACTGTTTATATTTTAAACAAAATTTAAAAGAAATAAATTAGCAATATTGCCCACATTATTTACATACATTCAAAAAAATTGCAAGTTGCTTTGTCTGTCGCAAAACAATTGATAGAATTTACTTAAGAAGTTATTTTTTATTCGTAAAAGTATAAGACATTTATTAAAGTACCTATAATATATTTTTTTAATTTTGAAAGCGTAATATTTTAACGATTGCTTTAATACTTTGCCTTACTTGCTCTAAACTTTTTGACCTGACCCGTCTACATTTTAGAAATAAATTAGCAATATTTCCAAAATTATTTACATAAATTAATACAAAAATTTAAGTGTGTTTTGTTTGTCGTAAAACAATTGGTAACATTTACTTAAGAAGTAATTTATTTTATTTGAAATATAAGGCATAATCATATTACAAAAGTCTAATATTTTTTTAACAAATTTTCTCGCGTTAATTTCAAACGATTGTTTTAATACTCTGGCTTACTTGCCCTTAACTTTTTGACCTAACCTGTCTACATTTCAAACCATATTTAAAAAATATATTTAGGCAACAATGTCTAAATTATTTAAGTTTATTTAAAAATACGATAAAAAATGACAAGCCAAGGTATTATTACTATTAAATCTTTATACCTATATATTTCTCTTACAGCAGTAGTAACACTTACTTTACAAATTATTTCAATTTAAAATGTAAGAAAATTCAAATATCACATCAATTTTTTATAACATTTTAAAAATTTTCAAAGCTTTTAGATCTTTAATAAATTTTCCCGCGTAGATTTCGATCACGGTGCGTAAAGCACTGACGACGAACTGTTGTGCAAAGAAGCGCGACAAGAACAGGAATAAGCGAGAACTTGAACGCGTTCCTGCTGCTGTTGATGACATGACTTTGACCTTCAACAGGTGGTGGAAGCAACGCAGGACCTAGGATAAATGGCAGAGCGGCAAAGAAAACTTTATTGCTGATTGAGGCACGCTTCTTTTCGCTGTATTTGTAGCATATTTTTGCATTTTTTTTATGTAAATTAATTGAAAATTTAATTTAAAATAAGGATTTAAGGACAAAGATGCATTAGAATACAGACAGTGGCGGCGCCAGGGGTGGGCGCGGTTGGTATTGGTTAGTTTTTTGCTTGTTTATTGTTTATATTATTTGGTTGTTTATTGTACTTACCCAATTGTTCGCCCAACTTGGTAATTGATCAAAAAACAAAGAAACTAAAAATTACCATGTTAAAATAACCATCTTATTTTCATAAACCTTTTATTGATATCATATTTAAGACAACCGAATCACGAAATTTATAAATAAATAATCTATTGTCGCAATAATAAAAATTATCAGTATGTTGCGCTATCCCGTTAAAAAGGGATTTAAGTGTAAAATTATAATATTAAATAAAATATTCCATCTAAGATGTTTAAAAAGCTTTAAATTTTCTTTCGTGCGTCAGTTTAATTAAAAATTTGAATCATAAAATGTATGTCATTTATTAAATAAAATAAAGTTAAAGACAATGGTATGTTTTTCTACGTTCTTGGACTTCCATTGTCTTTATGTCTACCTGATACTTGACATTTCATTGGGTAACTACCTTTAACCGTTTTTAATTTTAAAGTTCAGTTATTACTTAAACGGTTGGGAATAGCATCCAAAACTTCGTTTATTAGTTAAAAATAAAAGCAATGGAAGTTCATAAAGTGTTTTTTATAAAAATATGGTTAATTTCCACACCCCTTCTATAGGCAAAAAAAAATCTAAAACCGTTTGTTTAATCACAATATTGCAGAAAACGAAATATTTAGATTTTTGTGGCCAACATGCTGATGCAGTTTAACTTTTATAAAATTGATCGTGCCAAAACCCCCTTTAACATTGCGTTTTTACTTTATATAAACAATAAATGCATTTCTTAAAGTGATAACAATATAAAGTAATGCATATTTTAGTAAGAATTGGTGAAAAAATATAGGTAGATACATTTTAAGATAAAACATTTTTTACGCAACTTAGCATAGCTGTAGCTTAGAGATGTCAAGGACACAAGTTTATAGGACCTAAAAAATAACTCCCTTAAATATGTGTTTGCTGTACTGTTTAATTAAAATATTGTAGGTACTTATTGGCGCAGTAAGCCTTCGGTTTTAGGAGGGGTAAAGCAATAGTTTATTCATATATTATTTACTCAGCCATTTTAAAAGGTCCACAGGCAAGTACAAAGCGGGAACGTATTACCGTATAAGGAAATGTTTACATGCCGGATTTTTGTCTTTGTCTAATCTCTACCTGTTAGTGTTTTAATTAGTTTTGGTTCATTATACCGTCTTTCTACGCATTGCCTATAAACTTTTTAATTTGGCTACACCTCGTGCCATTTCAAAACCTTTATGGGCAATTTTTTACCAATGCGTGAAAAGGGGAACAAGCTTTGTTTTTTTATATCGACATTACGGGGTTAAACCGAGGGTCAAACGAAGTCGGTAGAATATTGTTTTTAGTTTTCTCCAAAGGTTTATTTAAAACTTTTGCAGGGTAACGATGTATTTTTAATTTGTAACCACTTACCACTAAACACAAGAATTTAAAAATTAACCGGAATTCCTTCGTCTTAAGTATAATATTTTATATTTACCGTTTACCACTATACGTTTCTTCAAAGACAAAAGAGAACATACTTAAATTAAATTTTATTATTTACTACATTTATGTAGCCAGTGAGCTTTAAATGTATTTGTTCTTTGTCTAGTCGCTACTTGCTAGTGTTTAACACATTAAAAGTAAATTTAACCAATCTAGCTAGCACGACGTGTAGATATAATATGTCGAAAAACACAAATAAATTTTAAACTTGTATTTATTTGAAGATAAGGGGTTAAGCGCCGTCTTAGGCGGCTATTTTCCTTTATTGTGCCCCTGATTATACTTCCACATTTTGCTGCCAACCCTTCATACCTTTTTGGCGGGTATCGCCTTACTTAAAAAAGCTGGCGCCGCCACTCAATACGGATAATTTTATTGGCATTAAACTTGTGTAAAAGCAGTTATAAAAATGGAGAAATGAAGTTTGCTAATACAGGTTGGCACTCTAATAATTATTTAATTTTGTTGTGCCGTAAGTGTTTAGTTTTTTTGTGGTTGTATTGTTGTATATTGTAGTTTAGTTTATAGCACTCTTTGGAAAAAACAAATTTAAGTAGTATAGCGAGATAGGGCCAGGCAAATAAAATCACTATTGTCTTTATCCTAACGTTTCTTGGCTGGATCACCACTTTATCAGGGGTCTAGGTATAATTTTAATAAAACACATTTCAAAACTATTTCATCACACGAACACAATATTTTACAACACCAAAAAACATTTTATAAAAATATTTTCAGACAGGAAAGGCGAAGGAATAAATTATCAGGACGTCATCGTCAGCATAAAAGTCAGCAATTATATTTTATTTAACTTATAATTCTTAAAAATTGGAAAATTATTTGTTAAAAAACTAAATTATAAACAATAAAAAATAAAAATAAGAAAAATTGTATAAAAAAAAGCTAATTACCTATCCGGGATTTGAACTCAGAAACTGCTCAAGCAGACCAAAATGACCTCCCAAGTCACAGACAAAAGACGTCCCGTTAATGACATCATAATGATAAGTTTAAGATAACAAAAGATTGAGGCATATACTTTTTTTTCAAAAGCTAACATGGCACGATATTTTATTTAGTGCAATTATATTTCTAATTATGGAGTAAACATACCTAATAGTTGATAGGCTTGCCATAAAGACGGTGTTGGATGAATGTTTTATGTCCCGTGATCAGGGGTCATATCGACTTTCTGAGGGGGAGCCATAGGCCGAGAGGTGCCAAAAAACAAAAATCTTTGCGCCCCTAGAGAGAAGCAAAATTTTCAAATTTTTTAAAGGGCAAAAAATTAAAAAAGTCCCCTCCCCTATTTTTATTGTTGCTTTTTGCTTGTTGCATTGAAAGAAGGTCCTTACTTCTCACTTTTCAATTCCATGATATACCCTCACCCCTCGGACCAGCCCTGAAGGGTGGAGGGGGCATATCATCATTAAATGCCCATATTTGCCATTACATATGTATGAAATACAAAGGATGTGGCATTAAAGGGGCGGCCATGGCTCCCATTCCCTCCCCTATGACCGCCCCTGCCCATGATGACAACTGAAATTATTAATACTTAACTACAAAGTATTCCTAACAAGCATTCAATAAGATTGAAATAGGAAAAACTTCTTACTGCTTGTAAGATCCCATCTCTCGGGACACTGTTCAACCTGGGGATGCAGATTTTCACACTGGCCAAAGGTTTTCTTCGGAGTTAATTGAGATCACCAACCGCAGACCGGTTTTAAACTATTTTGATTCTCATCACTACGGTGTATGCGATAACAACAAGCTTAAAAAATTCCTGTAAGAAGCGAAGATGTCGAATAAACCTGGTAGTTTATTGTCCATTACGCTAACTTTCGGCAGTATGAGTTTTTACTATTTTGTAAAATTATTAATCTGTTTTTTATGTGATATTTTCGTTAGATTTTGACACGAACATGACGTCATTAGATTTTTATGAGCTAGTATGACGAAAAAATAACGTCGAAAATACGTCACTTTAACGACGTCATAAACACGTCAGTAAAATTACGTTAAAATGACGTCATAATTTTGGTCTGATGAGTCTTATGACTATGAAAATGACCAAAAATGTCTAAAAAATGCCGTCATAATGACGTCAGCTTGCTGTTTGGGTCATTGGGCTCAAGTGACTTAAACGCAGTATCAAAAAAAAAAAAATGTTTGGCTGAAATATTTTAAGACAGGATTATAGGCTCCTATTTTTTTAACGAAAACTTGACCGTCGAAATTTATCTAGATTTTTGCAACTAGAGTTAATTCCCGCTTTGGTTCAACTGTATCCAGGTAATGAACTCGATTTACCTACTCCGACTATGTGGTTTCAACAAGATCTCCTCACTACGCTGTACCTGTCTGGCAGTTTCTCAATTAAATATTTCCTAACAGATGGATAGGACGTCGTGGCCCTGTCGAGTGGCTGGCCAGGTCTCCGGATTTGACTCCCCTAGAATATTTAATATGGGGATATTAAAAAAGCAAAGTTTCAGCATTTGGTACGTTAAAGTATGCTCTTTAATTGTTGTTTACAAAGTGATATTTAATTAAATTTTCGTTTTTCTAAAATTATGGCATGTAACCTTGATTACTCGATAATAGTTGGAGATAGGCATAGGACAATGTACATGAAATGTATCTAGAATTGTTTGTAACAGCAAGAAATGTCGAAGTATGCAGGTGAAGCCATTAAAAAATGAAGTCGATACCGGTTCTGCTGTTCTTGAAACCCCCTGTATTAATGTTATTTTTTAATTTTTAATTTAAAAACTAAATCCCCGTGTCCGAGCGTTTTTTTACTCAGGTGCTTCGTTTACCTGAGAAAGGTACTTTTCCAGACTTAATGGCCTGACTGTATATTAGTATAAATTTATTACCATACAATTTAAAGGAAATGTCAGAAAGCTGCCGACTCCGTGTCACCTTCAGTGACAGAAATTTTGATATAACCAGTTAAGGGTTCATGAGTTACCCATTGCTTTGTTTTTAAACCTTATGGTATTGAGAGACAGTCAAAGGTCAGGTACGTAGAAAGCAATGATATTGGTAATAGCTATTTACGTTACTAGACCGGAAAATGGTATTTTACGGGTCGACGAAAAACATTTACAGGGCGAGCCGTAGGCGAGTCCTGTAGTTTTAAGGAGACCCGTAAAAATTATTTCCGGTCGAGTATCGTACATATTTTTGTTTTAATTGACCGGAAAAAAACTGTGTAAATTTTTAGTGTTATATTTAAACGACAATAAGGCAAGGCTGCTTCAATTATTTCATCTGGATTTTCCATGTCTGACTCCATTTTGGCAAAATGATGCTTTCTTTACTTTACAATATTTTGAACTGTCAAATAGTAACAATTGAATTCTGACAATTTTTGTCATGGCTAACAGGATTTTTTGATATCAGGGACCGGAAAGTAAATGAGAGACCGGAAAGTAAACTAGGGACCGGAAAGTAAATTAGTCCTGTAAAATAGCATTTTCCGCTTAAAAAATTGAGTGGAAAATTCAATTTTCCGGTCATTTAAAAAAAAAGTTAAGGGATTTAAATATAATTTTAGTTTGAAATGCTCTTACCCCATTTTATGTTAATTTAATAATAATTCTTCGTGTGGTTTACGTCTGTGTACGTGGTATTTAAATATTTTATTGTGTTTTTTAAATCTTATTAGGTAAGCTTATTTTTACATAACTTTTTATACAGTTTTTCTTTAAAAATGACCATCACACGATCCCTTATTGACATGATAGTCATATTCAGCGATCTTAAGATCCTACAAAATTATACCCACTGACCACCAATGGTTAAAAAATTAAAATGGTATAAATCGTATGTGGTGTGGACATTAACAAAAAAATATATATTTTATTAAAATTAAACTACAGGTTAAAATTATTAAATAATCCTACTACGAAAAAAATTACATATATTAAACAAATTTTGGGACGATTTCTAAAATAAAAATATTATAAACAAAATAATAATATAGCAAATTAATTATGTTTAATATAAATTTAAAAACATTCTTTTTTAACTTTGTTTTTTTTTAATTAAAACACGATTAACATCTTTCATAAGCTGGGTTTTTCAAAAGAGGTGGAAACATTTTCAGGATATCATTAGCACTGTACGTAACATATTTTCCATTTGTGTCCAAATACAGATTGACGGCTTTAATAAAATCCTTCGTTTTATTATATGTATCCATTTTTAAAAATATGTTGTAATTCTCCATAATATCTTTCCATTCATCAAAATTTACCTAAAATTAAAAAGTAAGTTATACGGCATTACTTCTTAAATACCTACATCTTACCCATACAATAATTCTAGTGTATAATCAAATATGTAATATGGTGGTAAATTTGATATAATAATTTTTGACATTAAAAAAAAAACTTAGGAAAAAGCTAATGGGTTAGTGTACAATAACATAAAAAACGAAAATGTTTAAAGAGAAAAAAACCTTTTGTGCCCTTTAAATTATATTCTTCAGAATATAGCTCATCTGGTATTAAATCGTTAAGAATAAAATGTTTAAGAATTAGTCAGGAAACTATTAATTCATGTCCTGTTTTAAAAAATAAAGACATGACCATAAATTGGACTTTGCAAGCTTGGAGAAATCGTAAAATATAAAAGACGAATAATCCTCTTTTTCTGTAGGTACCTGATTTAAAATAAACTGTTTAATTATTGTTTATTGGCACTCTGGATTGGATTTTAAAAAATCTTTAACATCAAGATTATAACAAAATTACATACTTATGAGGTATTATTATATTTAGAATATCATATTCCCCATCCAAATCAATCGTTTAGCCCTAGCGCGTTGTCTAAAATGTAATAGAGTAAGAGCTTGTGAGCGGCAAAACTTCATCATTTTGTAAAAGCTGACAGTGCATGCTCCTTACATAGGTAAAAACGATGGAAGACTATAAAGTTTGACTCGTAGTGGCCTTTAGCATGTACCAGGTACCAAAGGTTAGTTAGTCGAAACATAACTTTCGTCATTTTGTAAAAGCTGAATTTTATATAATGTTACTTGGGTACCTATTAGAGAATATTTCCCCAGTCGGCAGACAGTTTTGACAGTTTTAATCCCTTGGCAGACAAACATTTTTATGTGGCCCCATGGACGGATAAAGTTCAATATTTCTGTTATTTTAAAATACATGAAAAAAGTCTTACTAATGATCCTTCATTTACAGAAAGGCTTCCCTCTCTTGCACATCGTCGGGCAGTGGGGGATTTATCGCTTTTTATAGGTACTTCCATGGCTTCTGCTCTGAAGATATGGTCCAGTATAGTTCCTCCACTTACGGTTCCCAACAGAGAAACCCGTGGTTCCGCGCGTATGCATCCCTATACGGTCCAACTGGACAGGCCCCGAACTTCCCACTTTGTTCGTTCTTTTATCCCTAGAGTTTCTAGGTTGTGGAACCTGCTGCCCGCGGAGGTCTTTCCTCCCCCCAAATCTTCAAGTATTTAAGTCCCGTGTCAACAAACTCCCTCTTACATCGCTTAAGACACCCACGGTACGTTAGTATTTAGGCTTTTAGCCTTCGTGGTTTGTCCAAAGATAAAAAAAACATAAGAGTTGTGAGGTTTCTAAATAGGCATGTCCTAAAAATATTTTGATGTATACAAAGTTATCAAAAAAAGCATTTTTTTAACCAACCTCACAGCAATACATTAAAATATTTTTAGGACATGTCTATTTGAAAACCCTACAAAGCTTATATAGGACTTTTGGATCTTGTGAAATGATAAGAAATATTTGACTTCCTTAGACCACTGAGCCACCCCAAAATATTTGTCTGCCAAAGGGTTGGAACAGTTAAAACTGTCTGGCGGCTAAGAAAATATCTCTTAGTAGGTAGCCAAGTAAACATAATATAGAATTCAGCTTTTACAAAATGACAAAAGTTGGGGTTCGATTTATTAACCTGTGGTATGTGGTACCTTCTAAAGCCAACATGAGTCAAACTTCATATTCTACCATCGCCTCTACCTATGTTGGGTGCATACGCTGACAAACTCTTAGCTTTACAAAATGACGAAGGTCTGCTGCTCACGGGCTCTTGAGCTATAATGCGAAATGGCTGCATGTTCTGATACTTGAACAACGTTAACGGAACTTTCATTTTACAGTTTTTGACAAAAGAGAGATAAATATATACTATAATTTAAAACGCTGCTACACGATAAGTCGCTTCAGATGTATTAAGTGTACTATTCTAGAAAAAAAAACATTTTTAAATTGTAAATACCTAAGGTGCTCTTTAAAAAGAAAGAAATAATACAAAAACGTTTAAAGCAGTTAAATCGGCATGATTTGCTGCCGCCTTTGCTAACTTTCTTTATGATATGCCGTTTAAAGGATAGAGGCGCCGCGCCGGCGCTTTTTGTAAAATAGTCGGATTGCAGGCGGCCTTTTCCCACATTTTTTATTATTTTCAAAGTGTACCGAATTTGCGATTTAAAAAGGTTTTCATTGTACTTATTTTGGTGGATTTTAAAAGTATAGATTTTGTATAATAGTTTTTTTAAATATTTTCTTAGAATTTATGAAGACACATTTTTAATTAACTATAAATTATTTTCTTACCTAATTATTCAGGGAAAGTGTAACCCGATTCATTATTATAGGTTGCAGGATGACAACCTAATAATGTAAACTCTACATTAGTATTTAAGGGTTATAATTTGCACCTTTTAGGTTCTCATCCTAAATAGTGTTTAAATAAATCGAGCCAAAGATTTGCAATGTAAAGCGACTTTACTTATGCCTCCTACCCACGGCAACAGTTTATCATATTGATTTATATTAAGTACTTTATTACCCTATACGCAAAAACTAAATAAATAATTGCTAGCGAAAACTAACTACTAACTAAAAAAGGAAAAAGTTAGTTAAATATTTTTAGTTAGGAAAATATTATTTACTTTAAATAAATTTGCTTTTAAAATTAAGCGGCTTGGCAACGTTGTCAGCGACTTTGTCGGAATAATTTGGAACTATGTTAGTGCAAAATGATATTTTATAGTCAAGTTTTGTTTTCTGATGATACAGTTAATACCTTTTTTTTATTTTTGTTCTCAAATATTGAAAAATGTAATATAAATAATAATAGGTAAATTTACTACTTCCTAAATACCTGTTACTTACCTGATTTAACTTTGGAAAAATATATAAAATTGTTTCCGCGGAATGGTCTCTTTCGATATCAAAGAATTTCAGAAAAACATAATCAGTTTTTAAAATGTCCAAAATAATTTCCCTACTGTTTTGAACTTCCGATTCATTGTTTTTAAACATTGTGTCATACTTTTCCAGCAGATCATTAAATTCTGTGTTAATAAGTAGGTTGTAAAAATGTTGTAAAAATACCTAAAATTAAAAAATTATATATTAAGAAAAAGTTAGCGTAAAATTTATGTATAAATCTAATATTAAAATTTTACAAATACGTATATTGTATACATTTGTTTTATTAGAAATTATGGTAGTATCTACGAAGGCCTATGTAAACTTAAAACCAGTACGCATAGTATCCAATATGTATTCAAGTTTACATAAATGAAGGAATTAAGGAAGTTATTATAAAATAATTATTTTAACCACCCTAGTGTAGTCCTGAAAACGATCTACTTTTCAGTTAATTCATTAATTTTGGAAGATTTTACAAATCCGATTACCCGCCGCGAAAAAAGTGCTAAAAACGGGCAGTCTGACTTCCGCGCGAGGTCCGTCCCTCGGATACAGCAACAAAAAAAATCATTTTGTCATATAAAATATAAAAAATAGAGAATAAAAAAATGTTTGCCAATTAGGATACATGAGTAAATAATTATCCGCCAAAAATTTATATATCCTATATAATAGCATTTTTCATTAGTTATCCTTTTTTAATTGTATTTTAACATAAAAGCCCGATTATTATTAAACTACAACCTTAAGATTTTTTCATGTTGCTGAGTTATTCTTAAGAGGTATAGAAATACAGATTTTCGTTGAAAAAATTTTAAATGTTAATTTTCTACTTTTTATTAACCATTTAATACTGTTAAAATACACAAATTTTATTATACAATCAGCTATTATTTAAAGCGTAGTACTATACAATTATAGTATATTTATAACTCAATTATTCTTATCCAAACTTTAAAAACTACAATATTCAAACGCCCAATTATCAATAGCATAACATTTATTCCATACTGCTTAATACATCGTAATCTACTACCCGAGTCACGATGTCTTTCCATACGAGAACCAGCATAAACTAAAAACTGAACGAAAAACACTGGTAGGTTTTATTTTCGGGCGCTCAAGATACGAAAAATATCGCACACAGCTCCCAAGCTTTTTCACAATAATACTAAGTAGTATTTTGCGTTTATTATTATTTAAGGATTATTTTTAAAATTATTTTTGAGTTAACAATCCTCTGTTGTCTCAGGCTGAATGTAAAAACATAATTTTACCTGTGTATACACCCTTAGTTTTTATCAGGAGCTAGCGACAAAGAAACTATAGATGTCAGTATTTCTTCAAATCGGTTTGATGAAAATCTTTTACAAAACGGTATGAGATGGTACAGTACTGGTATAAAAGAACTGGCCAAATCAGGCCGCTCCTTGACTTTTTCCATTACACATTTTATTTCTAAAAAAAAAATGTATTAGAATTTATTTGTTCGTCAAATTATTTTTTTCTATTAAAATTAAAAATTTAGGAAACTTTTAGAGGCCGGCTACAATAAGAAGCCTTAAGCGTCGAGCGGAGAGTGCAAGAGCGCAATGCTAACATAAAGATGTACTACCTCTGATCTTTATGTTGGCATAACCTTTTAACGGCATAACGCTCTCACACTTGCCGCTCTTTACTCGACTCTTGACGCTTGGTACCGTAGTCGAAGCTTTGTATTAGAATTTGAATACCAGGTAATACAGAATGTAGTTACTTCCATTTTTTTACTATCTAATAAATGTTTTATGGTTTTTAGGCATAAATTTACTTTTTTTTGCATTATTACAACTTTAAATTTACTTTACCCTTAGTACTATTAAACTTTTTATTTTAAAAGCACATAGGTATTTACGTTTTTCATATTTTAATTACCTACTTAGAAAAATCTCTTTCAATGATATATCACAAAATGGTATGTATTATCAAAATTGTAGCAAAAGAATAACTTTTAAAGTAAACCAAGTTTACCTATTGATCCCCCATGTGTGCATATTCGAGGACAAAGGTCAAAATTTTAGTTTTGAAGTTTTCTTGAAAAAGGTTAAGTTTTATCAAAAAAATATTTTAAAGAAGAAAAAATTTAGAAATAAAATTATTAATTGCGCAAAAGTATTAACAGTTTATTTTTTACATTAAACAATGATTAAGAAACTCCAAATTTAAACGCAGTTTATAATAAAACACAATTTTTAGAATACCATACAATTTTTATTGCGCGTTTTGTAACTAAACTGTCTTTGTAGGATGTTCAGAAGTATTTGCTATTTACAGGAAAAAATATATTATTTACAAAAAATAAAGGTTTTGTGAAAAAAGTAACGATTTAAATTTGACCTTTTAAATACCCGCTAAAACGTACATTTTATCATGGCGTTAATGTTTATATAAACGTAACGTCACCAAATAGGGGTGCATTTTCTCTCATGCAAGCTGTTAGTTAGCATGACAAAGCGGCAAGACTGCCTCTAGTAGGGGTATGCTTTAAGGACTACTACTACTAAAACGTACATTTTATCATGGCGTGTATTCCTCTTACATTGTAAAACCGTTCTGAACCGTTCTCTGAACTGTCAATAGTGTCATAAAAGGTTCTACAACATGAAAAAATGTCAAAAAATTGTAAAAGAAACGTTCCGGGCGGTTCTGGAGCTTAAAAGGAATACAGCAAATGTTTATATAGACATGACGTCACCAAATAGGGATGCGTTTTCACTTACGCAAGCTGTTAGTTGGCATGGCAAAGCGGCAGGACTCCCTCTAGTAGGTGTATTCTTTAAGGCCTAGTTTAAGGAGAAAAGACAAAAAAATCATGTTTATTTTGTGGTTGTTCGTAGTGTAATGTCCCGTACAAATTGAAAAATTAAAGGCCCATAGCACATCCACGAAGGTACCAATTTTATTTTGTAATTAAGCTATTTTCATTTGTGTTTAATACTTTTATAACAGATATTTATTTGTTTTCATTTACAAGTGTTTTTAAATTTTATTTTATTTATGGTAGGGGAGCCCAAGAGGGGATTTCGGGATTTACTACAGCGCAGCAGATTAATATACCGGAGAGTACCTTGTACCCGGTTAAGTACCTCCACCAAATATGAGCCCCGTATACAGGGCCGATTATAAAAACAAAAATATATCCATCAGAAATTGTCGAGCGCGTCAGATTAAGATAGGGTAAGTTAATTACATGCCAAACAGTGTATATTCCACTAATCTGACATTTAAGAGTGACGTAAAGGAAACAGAGGGCTACAAAAAAAACCGTCAGATAAACATTTTCAAACGTGGCTATTTTTTAAAAAGAATAATTTAGGGATAACGAAAAATATATAAAATTACGTTGAGCTTCCAGCAATCTAGGTTCGTAGAAACTCCTCCGTTTTGTTTTTGGGAAACTTGTTAATAAACTGCCAATGAAACTATGCAGGCTTCTTCAGACAAATCTATTAAACAAGTGATACAATGACTGCAACTAACAATAGGACGTCTTACAATACAGTGTATGTCTTAATAATATTGTTACTCCTATTTATACTATTTGGGACAGATAAGAGGTGAAATAAATTCTACTTCAACAAAAACTCATTTTGATAAATTACGTTATAAAACTATTTAGCGATTCACCCATTGATAAGTTGTTAACATAATGCAGCATGTAAAAATAATAAAAGATAAAGTTCGCATTTATGAGTAAATTATTATATTAATAGTCTTTGAGAGATAAACACTGAGAATTGTCTATATGCATATTCACCGGTTCTTATCTTCTCAGGTATTACCAGTGGCGGCGTTAGGCTCTTCATAACTCCTCCCTCCTTAGGATAAGACCTGCGATTGGGTAGGCTGAGTAGGTCTTTCATCTGGATCATCCCTCTTTTGAAATAATTTAAAGATTGGATAAGGATAGCTTATTTTGTAGTAAAAGCGTATCCCAGTGCTTGTAATTATACAGATAATACCAATGGTTACCCAGAACCACGAATAATGATAAGTTTGGTCTTCTTCAGGAAGTATTAATTTAGTTTGGTCATTCATAACTGAGGTAATGTGTTTTATTTCCTCAAGGTCCATGGTCTTTAATTTTAAAGATATAGCATGTTGCTTTAGAAGGGAAATATCTAAAGATGGCAGCTGAACAATTCTTACGGATAAAAGGGTTTCTTCATTGGAATAAAATGTTTCCATACCAATATTAATATGACATTTATCTGGTATGAAAATAAGATAACTGCCTGGTTGTATCTTATTGTGTTTTTCAACTTGGCATACCTCTGTGACATACGCAGTGGTAGGAGTTGTGAACAATACATTTTGAGGCGTCACTTGATTGGCTGTTGGGCTGTCCATATGAACCAATAATGTGCTGCAAATGGCGGCTTCATTCTTCCTAACAATATTGACCACACAGTCTTTAATTTCTTCTAGGTGATTTTTGCAATAAAGGTGTCTTCTATTTTTTCACATAACTCCTCTTCATATTGGAATTTCTTGATTTTCTCATTAACGATAAGGTATGGTTTGGGAGGTGATATAATTTGATTTTGGATTGGAATTGGATATATAAAATAGGATTTAAATTGTAATGGAAAGATTATTGGAAAATGTATTAAGAAAATTATTCTCTCTTTATTAGAAACTAATTGAACTCCTAAAAGTTTATAAAAACTATGCTAATTTTTAAAACTGATCAATTGGTTCGTTTGATATAATGATGACATTTTTTCTATTATTGATTTTAAATTATTTAATGGAAGAAGAGTTGGATGGATTTTGTTTAAATATGCAAAAGTAATTGCATTAATTATCTGATTTAAATTATTCTCTAGACTAATAAGAGAGTTAATTATTAATTTTAAAGCATTAATTATATTGATTTTTTCTTGGTATTTTTCAATTAGCTGCGTAATCGATATTATGTTTGATTTTATTTCAAAAAGACTGTGATTAGTTTTTTCATTAAATCTTTGGCAACAGACATTTGTTTGTTAATTTTTCTGTAATAATGTTTAATTTTAATAATTTTTGTTAAAATGATTTAACATTTATTCTTTCGCCGTCTTCATGATCAAGTGTTCCGAATAACAATTTATTTATGGTACCACCAATATTAATGAGACCACGTCTTTTCCTAATATTAGGGTGAATAGCTTCTAATAAATGTTCTACTTGGTAAAGTAATGACCAAGCTTGTTTAGTCAACTCATTTGACATTGAACTATTATTTTTATCTTTTGTTATCAGAGTAACTTGTAACTTAAGACTATTTTTAAGTTCAAAAAATTTAGTAACATTAATATAACTTACAAATGTATGTTTACTTGAAATTATTCTAGTATCTCCTAAAAGTATTGGTAAAATGGGATTATCTAATTTTTGAATGGATCCTACGATTAAATGATAATAAAAAAGGAGTAGTGGGAAACTAAGTATAATTTTCATTTTGAAACAAACAGAATTATATTAATATTTTTACGTTTTTTAATATTATGCTTAGAATATTTGGAAGTTGATGTTTTATTTTATTTTGACTTTGCGCAACTGGCTCGACCTTTAAATATTTCATTGCTAATTTATCACGTGATAAACTATATCTCCTGGTTTTAAAGATATTGGAGATTTTCTATTTTTATTAATATTTTCAAGTTTTTCGTCTTTTTTAGAATTAAATGTCTTATTTAGTTTTTCATATGTTTCTCTAATTTTTCTTTTATGATCAGAAACGTATTTCGACACAATATCTTTTTCTTGGATATCAAAAGGATCTTTCGAATTAAAATGTCCTGAAATAATTTCAAAAGGGGTAAGCTTTGTAGCTGAATGAATTGAATTATTATAATGTAATATTGCGTATTTTCTTAAAGTGCCTAATATGGTTCTTTTTCATTTTGTTGAATTTGCGTTCTTATTTGTTCTAAGAGCGTTCAATAAAATCTTTCAACATAACTATTAGAATTGGGGTTTTTAGGTGTTGTAAAATGAATTTGAATTTTATGTAATTTACAGAAATCTAAAATGAATTATTATTAAATTCAATTCCATTATCACAAACAATGGTTTGCGGTATTCCATAGTGTGAAATAAATATTAAAAATCCGTCCAATATGTTAACTGCATTAACACCCGGTATTGGATATGCTTGCGCAAATTTTGTAAATGTATCTACTATGGTCAAATATTTTTCTTTTGATATGGATAAGGTATCCATGTGAAATTTTTCAAAGGGTTTTGAACCTAAGGGTATTTTTGAAATTCAAATTGATTTGGTTGTCTTTCATATTTGGCTTTTTGACAAATATTACAATTATTTATAAAATAAGTAACATTTTTATCTAAATTAGGCCAATAATAATTTCGTTTTAAAGAATCGATAGTTGTTGTGATTCCTCTATGTCCAGTTTTGTATATATGATGATAAGTGATTTTATCTTGTTTTTCTTTATCTAAGGTAACGTCATTTAGTTTATTAGAGCAAATTATTAGTTTGGAATTTATTCTTAGTAATTTATTTTGTAAATATGTAATAAAGAATCTTTCATGTTCTTTATCAGGGAAATATAAATGGTAGGTAAAATTATTATTTAAATTGGCAATAAATTCTTCTAAGTCTTCATTAATTTGACGTCTTCTAAAGTTTATAAAAAATCTTTGATTGTCAAAACATTTTTCTTTGATACGAGAGATTCATACCTGAATTGAAGATATGTTCTGTAGTTTGGCGGATTCATTTAATAGATGATATTTATTTGGGTACACGCCAAAATAAAATTAAAAGTACTAAAAAACCAAAAAAAAATTAAACACGTAAACAGATAATTAAAAATCGACGTTTTTTTTAACACACATTAATACACAAGAACCAACAATTAAGTTTACGTTAGAAAAAGAAAACAACTCACAACTACCATTTCTTGACATTTTGATAAAAAAGATTTAAAAAAATTCGAAACAAAAATCTACAGAAAACTTACACATACAAATAGATACTTAAATTTTAACTCAAATCACCCAATAATGGTTAAAAGGGAGTTGTAAAAAGTCTATTTGATAGAATTAAAGTCATTTGTTCTAATCAAAATATAAATATTGAAAAGATTATTTAAAAAATATTTTAATTCAAAATAATTATCCTCTTGATTTTATAAATAATTGTTTCCTTGAATTTGAAACTCCAGTTATAAGACAAAATCAAAATAGACATATTAAAAATTTATTTTTACCATACATTCCCGGACTATCAAATAAAATTCAACGAATAGGGCATAAATTTAATATTCGCACAATCTTTAAAACACAAAACACAATCAGATCTCAATTAACAAAAACAAAACCATACAACTTAAATGAAAATACAAAAAAATGTCATTTATAAAATACCTTGCGAATGCAATAAGTTTTATATAGGTAAAACTTGTAGACCATTAGCCAAACGCATAAAAGAACACAGATCATACATTAAAAACACAGAATTTCATAAATCAAAAATCTGCCAACACGCATTTGATAACAATCATAGAATAAACTGGGATGCTTCGAGCATTTTAGCAAAGGAAACTTGTTCTAAAAAACGCAAAATCAAAGAAAGTACGTATTTATTATTAAATAAAGATAATTGTGTAGCATCAATTTCAGTTAATTTAAATAACACTTGGTTGCCTTTGCTTGATACTGAAGTATATTCAGGAAGACTAAAAATTAACTAACTATTCACCTTTTTTGTAAAATAAACAATCATTACACCAGCAACCAGTTATCTATATCACTATGACACTATAACCAAACAAACATGTTTTGACATGTCAAAGTTTTCAGAATATCCCAGAAAAACATAAAAATTTTGAATTTTAAAGCCTAAATAATAGTAAGTTTTTATTTTTATTAGTTTTATTCCATTTGTCTTGACAACGGTGGCAGATTTGCCACCGAAACGTCGATTTTTAATTATCTGTTTTCTTGTTTAATTTTTTTTTGGTTTTTAGTACTTTTAATTTTATTTTGGCGTGTACCCAAATAAATATCATCTATTACGAGAGATTCAGTAATTTTAATAATCATTTGATTTTTATAATAATTTAATGGTTTTTCCGAATATGGTAAAGACAATAAAGGGGCTTCATTTGCTGAATGCACTGTGGAAACATGATTTTCATTTGTTTCTATGTACTTTTTATGACTTCATCTGAATCACCAATTTCATTACACAATGATTGAGTTTCGATATTATCAATTGGATTTCTTGATAAAGCGTCAGCAACGACGTTTTCTTTTCCTTTTATGTAGTCAACTTCGTAGTCAAATTCAGAAAGTAGTAATTTCCATCTTACTAATTTTGAATTGGGTTCTTTAAGATTTTCTAGCCATTTTAAAGGTCTATGGTCAGTTTTGATTTTGAACTGTCTCCCAAACAAGTAGGGCCTAAAGTATTTGACTGCCATATGCAAGCAATTCTTTTTCTGTTACGGAATAATTAATTTCGCTTGGATTTAAAGTACGACTAGCGTAACATACTGGTTTTCCTTCTTGGCTTAATACAGCACCAATGGCATATTTACTGGCGTCTGTTGTAAGAACAAACAATTTTGAGAAGTCTGGACGTATAAGGACTGGATCGTTACACAAAATAGCTTTACACGTTTCAAAAGCTTTGATAAATTCTTCGGTGTGTTCAACCTTCTTTCCTTTCTTTAGACAGAAGGTTAATGGTTTGGTTATTTTTGCTAGGTTGTTAATAAATTTTCTATAAAATCCAATCATACCGAGAAAACTTTTAATCTGCTTATGTGTCTTGGGTATTGGAAAATTTAATATAGCTTCAACTTTTCTAGGACTTGGTTCTGCTCCTTCAAAAGTTATTAAGTGTCCTAAGAATTCGGTTTCCCGTTTTAAAAATTCACTTTTGTCCAATTGAACTTTAAGGTTGTGGTTTTCAAATGCCTTCAATATTTTTTCAGATTTTTAATGTGCTCGTCCAATGTGGTGGAAAATATAATTACGTCATCCATATACACTAGGCATATTTGGTTAATATATTCTTTCAGTACTTCATTAATCATCCTTTGAAAGGTCGCTGGGGCGTTCTTCAACCCAAACGGCATTCTTAAAAATTAAAAATAACCTTGGTCAGTTCAGAAGGCTGTTTTTTCGATACTGTCTTTATGCATGGTTATTTGGTGAAATCCACTAGCCAAATCCAAAGTGGTGAAGTATTGGGCTCTTCCTAATTTGTCTAGTATTTCATCAATATTTGGAATAGGAAACCTATCCTGAATGGTTTTTTGATTTAATTTTCTAAAGTCGATTACAATTCTCCATTTTTGAACTCCGGACGCATCAGGTTTTTTGATACAATCCATATAGGACTAGACCATGGGCTGGTACTATTCTGGATAACTCCTTCTTCCAGAATTTTGTTTATTTGTTCTTTAACTTCCCTTTTATGAACTTCTGGTAATCTATAAGATTTAGTGTAGACTGGTTCTTCGTCAGTTGTCCTAATAATGTGTTGTGTTTGAGTGGTCGTTGAAAGAGGTTGGTTGGGATATTGAAAAATAGAGTAAAATTCCTTGCATAATTTAAGTATTTTTAATTTTTCTTCAGAATTGAGGTGATCCAATCTTAGCAAGTTTTCTATTTCCTTTAAGTCAGGATAAAGATAATTATTTTGGTATTTTCCTTGAAATGTGTCAAACCACTTTTAAAGGAAATGCCTTTAAAGGTTTTGTTAAGTTGACATTTGTTTCTTCCCTGCCAATATTATGTTTTTCCACAATTCCTTGTCCATTATTTACATTTGTTACACATTCAGGTATATGACAATGGTCATTTATTTTCATCTCGGGTAAGTAGTATTCACCGTCATCTGGAACATTAATGGGTATAGTTGTCCTTAAAATTTCATTATCACCTAAAGATATATTATGACAATCATAATCGGTGGGTGAACATTGATACACAGGTATTTTATCACTACCTTTTGTAAGACATTCACCTTGTATGTCCGAATTAAATCCCATATTTTGTAAGTTGCGAAAACTAAGTCCATCAAAAAATATATGAAAGTCAAATAATGTAAAAATATTTTTTTCATTTTGTTATCATTCATTAAATGCAGGTATATGCGCTTCATATTTAGTATTTTGTTGGCCACAAGATGTTTTAATAATATTGGGTTTTATAATAATATGTTCCGAAAAATATTTCTCAGCTAAAATAGGATTAATTAAAGAAATATGACTTCCTGAATCTAAAGGTAATTTAAGTGGTTTGCCAAATCCTAAAATTTTAATGTATGGAAGTTTTCTATTATCAGTGCTATTTAATTCTAAGTTTGATTCGTATTAAAGGCTATTGTTTGAAAATTTTGATTATTTTGTTCATCTTGTACATTTGATTCATTTTGTTGTAAAATTACTTGATCTGGAAAAATTTGATTATCAGGGTAGGGCTCATATTCTGATTCTTCAAGATTTTGAAATTTATTCATTAAAGTCTGAGAAGAACATTCTCCTAACTCTTCGTTATTATAATTAGTATCAGGGGGTACTCATAAGAGGGTTGCTGATTATCCATATTATGTAATTCTACAGCAATAAAAGTGAGTCTAGATTGAGCTTGGAAATAATTTAGTTGCCTATGAAAATAATTAGGTTGTCTATGAAAAGATGTATTTGGTTTTTGGGTAGTTTGTTTTGTTACTACCGACATAGGGGTTGGTTTTGATTGTATGGTTTCTTTGGGTTTCCATACATTAGTGGGTTTACCACAAACTTGTTGATTAGTAAAATATTTTTGTGGGGGTATATATATTGGATTTACCATAATAGGCTGACTAGGAAAATTTCCTGTTGGTTGATTTGAAAAAAAAATTGTTGAAAAAGTATGTTGTTGCGGAAATGAATTTTGAACCAAGGGAATTTAAAAATTTGGTTTAGGTAAATTATTTGATAAGTAATTGAGTGTTAAAATTTAAAGTAGATTTCTTTCCCTCGTTAACCATTAAAAGAACATTTTATTCTTCTAATAAATTTTGCATAGCCCTTTCCAGATTTTCGGGTTGCTTTAACCTAATTGCTAATTGTATTTGTGAAGGAAAATATTTTTCAAAAGTTATCAAAATTAATCTTTCTATATTATTTATTTGTGCAAGTTTTTCTAATTGTATTAATACAATATCATTGTTTATGAAAGAAAATAATAAACTTCTAAGGTATTGACATCTTATTCCAAAACTATAAGAACTTTCTTTTTCCTGCGGCTTCATGTTGTGAAGTTCTTGTAATAAACATGAAAATATTCTTTGACCAGAAAAGGAAATTTTAAGTAAATCTTTTACTTGTTGCCAATTAGTTAACTCAACACGGCTTGAAATAATAGTCAATGCTTTACCTTTTAATTTACTAATTATTGCTCAAAAAATTAATTGAGTAAGAGTAATTTTATTATTATATTTATTGGTTACTTCATCACAAGCTGCAATAAAATTATTTAATTCGCATGGTTCATCATTAAAATTTGGAATAATATCAAGAAAAATACGTACTTTTGAATAGTTTACTTCTGCATTAGCATGTGCCATATTGTTTAAGTTTTGATTAGGTTCGTTAGATATATCAATTCTAGCCAAATCTCTTAACAAAGTTTCAATATCAGACTCTATATCAGAATCAGAACTACTTGAATCAGATTTTTGAATATTTTTAACTCTTTTCCTGTATTCACGGTTTTTACGAAATATTTCTTTATATTTTTTAAACAAAAGATCTAAGAGAAAATAACTTGCTCATTACAAAAAGGAAAAAAATAAAAAAGGAATTTTTGAAAGGAATGAGAGAACTAATCAAAAATGGTCTTACTTGTTGCTTGGAGTTGTGTCACAAGTTGTTTCAGCACTTTCTGCAACGGAAGGCACAACGGAAACTTGATAGTTGATGGATGATGTGCTGCACTTGTTGTGGAACTACCTTCACTACACTACTAGTCACTTTTTTCTTTTTCGAATTTTCGAAATTTTTGTTTGATTTTTGTTTTTTGAAGCTAGTCTACGGATATACGTTCGACGTAAACTGCTTGTTACCCCAAATTTGGATATACAGTCCAAAAATAAGGCCCGCGAACGAAAAGGAATATACAGTTCTCTTTTCGAACACTGTCTGTAAATAAAAGTCCCGTCAAAGATTTGAAAATCACCAGTCAGTTAACGCGCTATCCCAAGGGGTGTAGTACATGATTTTTATCACTACCGACTGCACACCAATTACGTTGAGCTTCCAGCAATCCAGGTTCGTAGAAACTCATCCGTTTTGTTTTTTGGGAAACTTGTTAATAAACTGCCAATGAAACTATGCAGGCTTCTTCAGACAAATCTATTAAACAAGTGATACAATGACTGCAACTAACTATGTCTTAATAATATCGTTACTCCTATTTATACTATTTGGGACAGATAATAGGTGAAATAAATTCTACTTCAACAAAAACTCATTTTGATAAATTACGGTATAAAACTATTTAGCGATTCACCCATTGATAAGTTGTTACCATAATGCAGCATGTAAAAATAATAAAAGATAAAGTTCGGAAAAAAGCTAGTTTGCATTTATGAGTAAATTATCATATTAATAGTCTTTGAGAGATAAACACTGAGAATTGTCTATATGCATATTCACCGGTTCTTATCTTCTCAGGTATTACCAGTTGTCGCGTTAGGCTTTACATAACTATAATCCGATACAATCCAAACGATTTCCCAAGCCGAATCAATAGCATTTTTTCGGCATATTTAAAAGTTTATAGCCCCCTTCCACACCGATAAAAAGGTATACATTATATACATTTTTTTCTTCTTATCATTTAAGCTTTGCAACCTAATAGGTCTCTATGACATTCGAGTAAATACCCATTTAACATCGTGGGCTTCCCTACTATTAGGGATAATTTTATTTTAAACAACACATTAAATCAATTTTAAATTTTGGATTTTGAACGCAATTTGTGACGTCATTTGCTCTGATTGGTATTTTCGGATTTATGACGGGCTTTTAATTTTATAGATTTTAATTATATTTTTCCGATTTTTTATAATCCATAATTGTTACTTTATATGATAAATATGAAATAATAGTCATTTTTGAAGGTTGTCATCATGCCTATTGTAGGATATACTCTTAAAATTGTGTTCAGGGCCGTCGAGAGCTGGGACGGGCCCCGGGGTGATAGGTCACGAGGGCTTCAGTAGTATAATATCTCTTAAATAATTTGATACAAAGGTTACAAAAATATGTGTAATAAAATATTATACAATGATTACCTAGTAAGCATTTGGAAAAATTAATATCCATGCCATTGATATCTTTTTTTTTTATTTACATATTATAAAAATCGTAAAAAAATCTTAAATACAGAAGTGTAGCGTTCACTTCTTTTACACTTCGCACAATAAAATTTAAAAAAACACTAGAAAAATATTGAAACATCTTTCTAAAAATGTTATTTTACAAAATGGTTAAGTCCGCGTTTTTATAATTATTTTTGTGGGAGAGTAAAACAATTTAAAATTTATTAAAAAAACTGTCCAGATGTAGGTAATTTAGGCAGCATTTTATATCTATTATAACGTTTAGTTGCCTAAAAAAATGTATTTATAAAAATTGTGTACCATATTCCATAATAATAAAAATGGCTTAAACGCAAACTTAATAAATCTTAAAATTTTACAAATTTAAAATCATGTACAAACTAATATTTTACTGTGAGAATACAAAAACAAAAAATTTTTTTCTCCAACATCAACAATTGTACCGAGTATACTATATTTAAAAAGTCAGTAACCGGAGTTACTTACTGGGTCTAGTGGATAACTTTGTTAAATATTATAAAATTTATTAACATAACGACTGATGACACCATGTAATCTTAAATCTTCATTTACACGGCCAATTTATTAAAGCTACATTATTGTCCCTCGCTCCCTTCTAACTTCTGTACCATTCGGTATATTTTCATAAATGGCAAGCAAGGACAGCTTTTTAAAATCTTAATAACAGCTTTAAATGTCAAGGTGACAGCTGAGTGCCATATTGCGAATAAAAATTAAACGAAAAAGAAGGTCTTGTGGCACATTATTTTAAAGCTCCTAATGAGTTTTTAATAGCCATTGAATAGTCAGTACCTTTAGCTACTAAAAAAGGCGGTACTGTACCTAAATACCTGATTTTGATGGCTATATATCCGAAACTAATAAAGTTAAATGTACTAAATGTGATATTTTGTCAAAACTCTTTTGAATATATTTTCATGGTGACAATAAATAGGGTGTTCCTTTAAAAATATGCATACTTTTGTCCTACCCTGTAAATTATGAACTATACTACCATTAAAAAGATCTTTGAGATACCACTACATTGGGGTAATCTAAATTTATTACCTTTGGAAATATTGCTATCCATATCAGGTACATATTTAGGGAATTTTTAAGGTACCGCCATTTAGTAGTAGGTAAAGGTACTGACTTTATATTCTAAGAATATATGTAAAGTACTCATCAGAAGCTTCAAAACAATGTTCCATAAGACCTTCTTGCAATTTTGCAATATAGTGCCCAGCTGTAACCTCTACATTTAAAGGGGTCATTGACCTATTAAAAAATGCATACATTGGTTATAAATTATTATTCCAAGGTTCATAAAAATATACATGGGGTTTAGAAGTTAGAAGAGGGCGTTAGACTTTAGGACATCACTGAATTATAGGTGTGTATTATTATTGTTTAAATATACTTCCAACACGTTCCATGTTTTGTTCAATATTCAATATGGGCTCAAGAAGATTGACTTTGTAAGAATGACTTAAGGTAGCCTCTTTTAAACCTACCTTCAAAGTCAGGGTAATCCTTACATAACAGTACATACATAAATTGACAAATTTGCTTGACTGCATAATTATTACTTTTCGATTCTTTGACTAGAATACCCACTGCGATCCTTTTTAAATGATATACAAGCCTGTTAGATACCTTAGAACTACCAACTTTTAGGCATGGGACCAGTAATGTCAGGGCTTGGATGATACGTAATTTATTTATTTCATTCTAAAATGTAATAAAAGTAATAACTATAACTAAACAATGGTAAGACTACTTAGTCCAAAAGCTCGTAAGCCGCAGACCTTCGTTATTTTGTAAATGCTAAAAGTTTGTCAGTGCATGCTCCCAACATAAATAAATGCAATGATAGACAATAAAGTGTGACTTACGGTAGCTTTGGCAGGTACCAGGTAGCAAATGTTAATTTAATGAAACTTAACTTTTATCATATAGTAAAACATAAATTTTATGTACATACCTATGTTACTTGAGTAGCTATTAGAGATATTTCCTTAGTCTCCATACAGTTTTGACAGTTCCAACCCTTTGGAAGATAAACATTTTGGGGTGGCCTAATGGTCCGAGAAAATTCAATATTTCTGTTATTTAACAAAATATTATATAAAGTTTTATGTAAGAGTCGTAGAGTTTCCAAATAGGCCTGTCCCAGCAATATTTTGATGTATACAGAATGTATCAAAAAATGTTATCATTGTGAGGTTTGGAGGTTAGTTTATCTTAAATAATTTTGTTTTAGGACACTCTGTATACATCAAAATTTATTTAGGATATGCCGAATTAAATACCGTACAACTTTTATTTAATACTTTTTCTCACATCTTGTTAAATAACAGAAATATTGGACTTCCTCGGAGCATAAGGCCACACCAAAATGTTGGAACTGTCAAAACCGTCTGGTAACCAAGGAATTAACTTAAACTTCAAAATTCTAATAGGTCGCCAAGTAACATATCTAAAAATTAGATTTTACAAAACGACGAAAGTTGAGTTTCAATTAATTAACCTTTCTTACCTGTTAACTGCCAAAGCCACTATTGGTCGAACTTCATAATCTACCATCGCTTCTATCTTTTATGGGAGCATGCACTGTCAAACTTTTGGATTTTACAAAACAACGAAGGTCTGCCGCTCACGGGTTCTTACTTAAGCAGTACTAAAACAGCGGTTTAAAGCAGCATTAATAAATTTATAAAAAAGTTAGATAATTTTTTTTTAATATTTAGCACTATTGTGTGGGGACCAGTCCGTCCCTGGAGCAAGGCACCATTTTACGAAGTTCTTAATAATGTCTGTCATATTAAAAACATATTTTTTATACCAAGTACTATAAATTATTTAAGAAAAGCCGATTTTCAGCGGCGTCTTTTAAGGGCACATATCTCAGTAAGGAAGAGCTTTCGAAAAAAAAATTATTGGAACTTGTCATATCATTTTCATGTGTTTTATAAAAATGCGAGAGATTGTCTTCATATTTCCGGACACCCTGTAAAGTATTTATGACATAGAAAAAAAAGAAATGCACTATACGTAAAAAATAAATTTAAGGGAAAAAACATTAAAAAAAAATCTTTTTTATTTTTTTATTATTACTTATACAGACTGTTCGCGGATGGGGTAAACAAGAGGACAAATGGACAAAAAATTTCATTTAAAAAAAAGTCATTTTCATTAAAAAAATTTTGATTGTAAAAAAATGGTATTCACGAAGGAAAAATGTTAATTTTGTATACAGTTCGCAAAAACTTGAAAAACATGCTTTTAGTGGAAACTACCTTTATTTTTAATTTTAAGCAAAATATCATAAATTTTTTTTTATATAATGATATTTTAAATAACTTTATTAAAGTTACAGGGGTATCAAAAGATAAATGAAACTGATTTTTAAGTTATTAAAAATAAGTTATTTTAAATGTTTATAATAAAATGACATGAAAAACTTTTATAATTTACTTTTAAACACCTGCTTTTCCTAATTCCTACAAAAGAAATTTTTTTAACTGTAAACGCCAGTTTTCGTCAAATTATGGATATCAATAATATTTTGAATTATTGTTTTTATCGATTACAAACATGATTCTAAATAAATTTTACTAATAAAATTTTGCTAAAAATGAAAAATACAGGTAATTTACTCTTAGAGAAAAATCATGTTTTTTAATTTGTTGCGAACCCTGTATCAAAATTAACATTTTTTTCTTTGTGAATCCTATTTTTTTACAAGCATAATTTTTATGAAGAATTATTTTTTTCGAAAAATAAAAGTTTTGATCCATTTGTTCTCTTGTTAACTCCAAATCCGTGGACAGTCTGTATATCAAATTTTGTTAAAGTCGGTTTTACCATACTATTTAGTTCTTATGGCTTAATAGGAGGATTCACAGAAAAATTAAGAAGATTAAAAAAACATATATATATATATATATATATATATATATATATATATATATTATATATATATATATATATATATACTATATCATTACTGACGTTATACAAATCTTGCAAGTTTATTATAACTATGGGCAGTTTTTTTCAATGATTAAAATGCCCACTAGCCACAATAGACTTGCAATAGACGTACAAGACTTGTACAACGTCAGTAGACATAAAAATAATCGTAAGTGCATGTTTTTTATTAATAATTAGGTAATAAGTTTAAGCATACTTAAGAAAATCTAAAAAAAAATATAAAACTTATATAAATTATTTTTTTGTTTGTCCATGGTTAGCAACATAACGCAACCTTTAATAATATTTACCTCAATATTTGCGGCATACATTTCTTTTAATCTATATATAGTCCATTTTGCAAATCTCTTAAATTTTTGGCGTTCTGTGGGTTTCATTATATTAAGATATAAAGTGAATTGCGTAAAAACATTCAAACACCTAGGTCTAGTTGAAGCATTACTAAAAATGTACAGAAAGTTTATACCAATAAAATAAACATACAGGCATTTAAACAGGGTGTTTCTAAACAAATGCGAAACATTTTGGGAGGTGATTTTCCACCAAAAAATCAGAAAAAATTCATATGAATATATGTTCAAAACGTCTTAGTTTTTGAACTACGGGGTGTTAAAAGTTTCTAAAAATATTGTTTTTTTTATAATAACTTTCATACCCATTCAGATATTTAAAAAAATTGGGAGACGAACTTTGTGCACCAGAAGACATTTTTGACATACAAGAAAAGAAATAATTTTTACCAGTGTCGTCCATAAAGGGTTTAAGGTAAATATTTTTTAAGAGAAAAATGGTACGCCACTGCATTTTTTGAAATGAATATCTTATTTTAAATACCCAATTAGTTAAGAACAAATTTGATTTCTTGACTTTTTTGTTTGATGTACAGTTTTCGCGTAAATCAATAAAAACCATTTTTTGGCATGGTCAGTCTGTATTTCTAATATATGAAATTCTATATTTAAAATTAAGCTTCGTCATTTATTCTTTAATTAGATAGGAATTTAACCATGTCGATAAATGGTTTCTATTTAGTTACTCAAAAACCGTACGTCAAACAAAAAAAAGTCCAGATATCAAATTTGTTCTAAACTAAACGAGGATTTAAAAAATATATATTTTTATTTTGAAATAATGCAGCGGCAAAAAAAATTTTGCATTTGTTTAGAAACACCCTGTACATTTTCCACTAAATACGTTATAGCACTCGCAATAACTTTTTTAAAATTATTATATCCAACAAATGGAACCCACACCAAATAAATTATACCAGATGCTAGTGGCCTTTAAAAGAACATTTTGGTAAAGATGGAATATGAGAAAAAGTTATTTTTTTATTTACACCCCCCTTTAAAGCTAATTATTTATTTGTATTTTTTTTCTCGTGAATTTATTTAAATAAATTCTATCGTCAAATTACAAATGCGATACAAAAAAGATTTGCTTTTAAATATTGGTTTGAGGCAGGGAAGGGGATAAATCAAAAAAATTTGTTTTTTTTTTGCAAACAAAATAAAAATTGTCTTTACCAAAGTGTTGATTTTTGGGCCCATCACATCTGGTATACAGCATAATTTAAGTTTAAAGTTTTACTGGCAATGCCTAAAAGATAGACGGTCTAATACCCACAGGTAAAGATTAAATAAATATTTTCAGCATGTAACGAAGTTGACACAAATGCCAAAGTTAAAATTTTCATAACAACTTAAATGTAAAAATAATACATACAGTGACCGCCAAAGTGCTAGACACATATAGGAAAAATTTTTATTTTTGAAATTATTAAAACACTTTTTTGGCAATCACCTCTGCTTATTGAGTAACCAAAAAATCAATAATGACATCCGGCTCAAGAGCGCCCGTTGGGGAGATAATTAATAAACATTAAATTAAAATATTAACAAGTTAGGTTAGTTGGCTTAAAATTTAAAAAAGTTATTTGAAAAAAGTGTTAAGAATTTAATTTTAGACCCATGTGCATAATTTAAAATAAATATTTTTAAAAAATGACAAAAACATATTTCCCGGAAAAAATTAGGTCAATTTACGAATCCTAATTTTTTTAAAATAAGTTTTCTAACTATAAAGTGACGAACTAATTTGATTTATTATGATTTTTGTATTTTCGTTCACATTTAAAACGAGAACATTTCAAAAAACGAGATTTGGCAAGTACTCTAAGTATGTACACCTGTTCTTTTTATTACAATTCAAATGTAGTAAGCCATGACAGAATAGACTATTTTTATTTAATTTTATTAAACATAACCAGTTTTGTAACCCAGGTCCATCTTATATTTTAATTAAAGTTGAGTCATTCACCTATTAATTTAAACTTTTACTGATACACAAATGATATTGCATATTTAATACGAAATTTATTTTCACCATAAGTAGGCTTTAAAATAAATAAAAAACACATTCATGAACTAATCTATCTTCTTTAGATTTTTACATTACAATATAGCTCTTAGAAAAAGCAGGTGTACACACTTAGAGTACTTGCCAAATCACTTTTTTTTAATTTTCTTGTTTTAAATGTAAAAGAAAATACAAAAATCATAATAAATCAGATTAGTTTGTCACTTTAGAGTAAAAAATTTATTAAAAAGGAAAAACTTAAGATTCGTAAATTGACCTAACTTTTTTTAGAAAAAATTGTCTTTTTAATTTTTTTAATATTTATTTTAAATTTTGCACATCGGTCTAAAATTAAAATATAAACACACCTTTTTTAAATAACTTTTTAGATATCAAGTAAACTAACCTCACTTTTTGATATCTAAATTAAATTTTTAATAATTATCTTCCCAACGGACGCCCCTGAGCTAGATGTCATTATTGAGGTGATTGGCAAAAATGAACAGTTGAAGGTATCTACCTCCAACTGTTTTTAAGTTATATCTAAAACTATTGTTACAAAACTACGACTGATATATTATTCGTCGTTCACCGAAATTTGACCGATTTTTCACGGTTCAGTAACGGCTGCCAGATATTTGGTATGTCGATACAAGGCTAAATACGTTCTTGTTGTTTAAAATCGCAGCAGCTTCTGTAAATTTCCTTTTTTTTTCAGTGTTCTTCTTTATGAATAATTTTGGTTTCCGATCACTGTATGTGGTGATGTTTTGACCAAGCATGTTCGTCCACCCCCGATCTAGACGTTGGTTTTTTGTTCTCTTATTTTAATGTCTGATGTTCTTTTTGTTTTCCCAACGGCGTAGCTACTATGTGGCTAGGTGGGACAGTGTCCAAGGGCCCTAAATAGTTAAAAAAGTAGGAAGTTAAAAAACAAAAAGTAATGAGGACCTTTTTCCCCTCAAATTTTTAGGGGCCCCACTTTACTTTTTGTCCCGGGGCCCTTGCTGCCCTAGCTATGCCACTGATAGCTCACCACATTCACCGGGAATCTGGAAGATTCAGTTGTTATTTGTTGTGTTGTTTTCCAGTCTCGTCTTTGTCAGAATGCTCCCCAAGGTGGTCTGGTATTTAAATTTAATTCTGTTTTGATGTTGTACTTGTTGGCAATTCTGCGAATTTTCTCTGAATATCCTTTCATATACGGAATATTTATGAATGTTTGATCTTGTTAAGTCTTGTTCATGTCGCTGTTTTTCGTCTGGTTTTTATATTTGTCTATTGGTTTGCCCCAATGCCCCCCTTCTATACTTTTAACGGATCAATTTAAAAAAGTAAAATTTTGGGATATGAAATTGATGCATAAATACTATATTTTATGGTGAAATTGACAGGTGAAAATTTTAAGATGGCGCGACTGAGCGCTATCTTGGAAAAAAAAGGTAAATAGTAAGAGGGGTCTTGTGGCACACCATTTTTACAACAACTTTATCTATATAATACAAAATGACGGTACTGAAAAGATTATATACAAATGCCTGATTTGTATAGACCTTTTCGTAACTAATAAAGTAAGATGAACCTGATGTGATGTTTTTTAAAAACTCTTTAACAAAATCTTTTTATTGGTAATACTTGTGATAATATACAGGAGTAGAAATAAAGTATATATTTTGTTTTATAAAGCACCCTGTATATTATATTACCATTATAAAGATCTTTAAATGAGCTTTAAGAAAATACCACACTGGGTATATCTAACTTTAATAGTTTTGGAAATATGGCAATGAAAATCAAGTATTAAGGTAATTTTTAAAGTACTGCCATTTTGTATTAGGTGAAGCCATTGACTTCATATTATAGGGTTAACAAGTACTTGTCAGTAGCTTTAAAATGACTTATCACAAGATCCCCCTTTCCATTTATTTTTTTCACAAAATAGTGCCCAGCCGCCATCTTAAAATTTTCATTTGTCAATTTTATTCTAAAATATAGTATTTGTGCTTCAATTTGATATCCCAAAGTTTTACTTTTTTAAATTAATCTGTTTAAAAAATAAAAGGGGAGGGGGGACATTAATGAAAACTAGTTTTATTGACAGTGACTTTTCTTTTTATCTCATCCAATACTTTAAATGTCTTGAATCAAAAAAGCATTTTTATAATATTTTATGAATTGAAGACATTAACTTATAAAAATAATAAATTATTTAAGTTTTTCTTCTTAAAAATATTTTTTTATGTTAAGCGTGGTATTAATATTATATTAAATGAAAATAACAAAACCTAACAATTAATAAGTAGAAAACAATTCAGGAACCAAATTTACTACAATACTAGATAGTGCTTTAATAGTCCAATTAAATAGAGGCTGAAATCACAATTTCGGGGGAGTGAATGAGTTTTTGACATAAGTTACTTTAAAGTGTCTACAAACAAAAAATATTTTTAAAAATTTCAACCCCCGGAAAAGGGTTGAAAAAAATAAATAAAGTGTTTTTGCAAATTACTTTAAAACGGTTTGAGCTACAAAAAAAAACTCTTTACAAAAGTTGTAAAACTAAAAATTATAAATCAAAATGGTCTTTATCATTTTTCTCCAGATGACATTAGGGTTGCTAAAACTTAAGGGATGATAATTTCAATGAAAAAAAATTATAACTGTTTAACAAATTTATGAATTTGCATTTATTTTTGACATAATTATCCTTAAAGTGTCTACAATTGAAGTGTAGGAGAGATTTTGTTTCAACCCTCCGGAGAGGGGTTAAAGAAAAATATTAATGTGTTTTTTGGAAATATATTTTAAAATGGGTAAAGTTAAAAAAAATAAAGTTCTTTACGAAAGTTGTAGAGCTAAAAATTCTACATCGAAATGGTTCTCATTATTTTTTTCTTAGATGACATTAAGGTGGCTGAAACTTAAGGGATGATAATTTTAATTTAAAAAATTAAAAATATTTAACAAATTCATGTATTTGCATTTTTTTGACATAGTTAACTTTAAAGTGTCTATAAATAAAGAATAAAGTGGATTTTTTAACCCCCGGAAAGGTTTTGAAAAAAATTAATTAAATTTTAGATCGAAATGGTTCTCATCATTTTTTCGCAGATGACATTAGGGTTGCTAACACTTAAGCGATGATAATTTTATTTAAAAAATCATAACTATTTTAAATCATGAATTTGCATTTCTTTTGACATAATTAACTTTAGAGTTTCTCAAAAGCAAAGTGTGGAAGATATTTTGTTGTGTTTTTGGAATTATTTTAAAACGGTTGAAGTAAGAGAAAATAGTTCTTTACAAAAGTTGTTGAGCAAAAAATGTTTCATCGAAATGGTTCTCATAATTTTTCTTCAGAATATGTTAGGTAACTATAAAAAAAAAGTAACATAACTATTTAACAAACTCATGTATGTATTTGCAATTTTTTGATATAGTTAACTTTTAACTTTTTAAGTGTCTATAAATAAAGTATAAAAGAGATTTTATTTTAACCCCTCGAAAAGGGGTTGAAAAAAATAAAAAAAGTGTTTTACTTAAAATTACTTTAAAACGGTTGGAGCTAGAGAATAAAGTTTTTAACAAAAGTTTTATAGCTAAAAATTTTACATTAAGGTATTATAATTAAAAAAAAATATATAACTATTTAAAAAATTCATGTATTTTAATTTTTTTATATTTATGTATATATTTAACATAAAAGTTTCTACAAATGAAGTAAAGAAGAAACTTTTGGCATGTACTTGACAGCAATATATTATAAATGGGTAGGTTCAACCCCCAGTTGAGTTTAACTAATCCTAAACTAAGTTTTTTAATAATACAGCAGTACAAAATAGAATAAGAATTTAAATAATATTTGTCTAACAATAAACACTAACAACATAAACACTTTTTAACTTCTTTTGCGGTAGAGCCCTTTTTTTTTGGCTGTTCAAAAATTTCATTGTTTTTGGCCATTTAATAAAAATCTACCATTTTTCTTTTGCCAAAATACCATTTTTTTCTTCAACTTCAACCGTTCTAAAGTTATTTCAAGAAAGCAACTTTTTATTTTTTTAACCCCTTTCCAGGGGGTTGAAACAAAATATCTTTTACACTTCGCTTTTAGACACTCTAAAGTTAATTATGCCAAAAAAAATGCAAATACATGAATTTGTTACATAGTTATAATTTCTTTTAAACAAAATTATCATCCCTTAATGTCATCTGCAAAAAAATGATGAGAACCATTTCGATGTAAATTTTTTAGCTTACAACTTTTGTAAAGAATTTTTTTCTTACTGCAACCGTTTTAAATTTATTCCAAAAAACCCCTAACCCATTTTTTTTAACCACTTTTCGGGGGTTAAAACAGAATCACCTTTATTTTTCTTTTATAGACACCTTAGAATTAACTATGTCAAAAAAAAATGCAAATACATGAATTTGTTGTTAAATAGTTATAATTTTTTTAATTAAAATTATCAACCCTTAAGTTTAAGCCAACCTAATGTCATCTGGAGAAAAAATGATAAGGGCCATTTGGACGTAGAATTTTAAGCTCTACAGCTTTTGTTAAAAACTTTTTTTTT
The DNA here is from genome assembly GCA_014170235.1 of Listronotus bonariensis. Taxonomy (NCBI): domain Eukaryota; kingdom Metazoa; phylum Arthropoda; class Insecta; order Coleoptera; family Curculionidae; genus Listronotus; species Listronotus bonariensis. Next base: position 17,288 of record JACEGR010000188.1, on the reverse strand, counting down.
AACTTTCACCATTTTAAAATTATTCCAAAAAACACATTAATTTTTTTAACCTCTCTCCGGGGGTTGAAACAAAATCTCTTCTACACTTTTTTTGTAGACACTCTAAGGTTAATTATGTCAAAAATAAATGCAAATTCATGAATTGGGTAAACAGTTATATTTTTTTATTGAAATTATAATCCCTTAAGTTTTACCAACCCTAATGTCATCTGGGGAAAAATGATAGAGACGATTTTGATTTATTAATTTTAGTGTTACAACTTTGGTTAAGACTTTTTTTTGTAGCTCCAACCGTTTTAAAGTAATTGCAAGAAAACACTTTATTTATTTTTTTAACCGTTTTCCGAGGGGTTGAATTTTTTTTTTTTGTTTCTAGACACTTTAAAGTAACCTATGTCAAAAATTAATTCACTCCCCCAAATTGTGATTTCAGGGTCTATTTAATTGGACTATTAAATTAAACTAAGTAAAAAAATAGAAACATTACTATTTAAAGATTATTGAAAAATCCATTTTTAATGCGTATATGCAGGCTATTTTTTTAAACCAAATTTGCTGCCTGCGGATACAAGCCTATAAGTTATAAACATAATTACGAGCATCTAAAAGTAAAAATATTCATTGGAAAGGCTATTAAAAAAAGGAATTTTCAATAATTTTATTTACTTTTTAACCAACTAGGAAAACATAAATATTTAAAAATTATTATGTTTAAAAGTATGTAATTTAAAGTACATCTTGTTATATTTCGTTGAAAAGCTTATAAAAATTCTTTTTAAAAATGTAATAGCTTAGTTTTTATTTAAAAAATGTAATTTTATGTTGGAGCTTAAAAACGGACTACAAACAAATGGGATTACAAATTTCTATTAAGAAGATTATTTATTTATTTAAACTTTTTTCTATTCAGAATATTAAACTGCTACAGAGGTAAGAACATTTTTAAAAAAAAACGATATTTTCGTACAATAGTTTCTTTGGATGCAACAGAAAGTGGTTTATGCTAAGCTCTAAAAACTACAATTCTTTCCCCGGTTAACCATTTTTGTAGCTGCAGCGGTGCCTAAAATCTTTGTACTAAAAATAAAAAACAAAAGCTCACCCTAGGGAATTAGTAGATTTTCAGTCAGATCCTTAAGTAATCTGTGTTTTAAAAATTCCCCTTACCGGACCTGAAACCTGTAGTACTCCAGTACACCTAAATTGCTTATATTATAGGAGAACCCGCAACAAATTAGTTTAAAGTTGGGACTAGTGGGAAAGGCTAGTGTTTGGGGGCCTATTTAACTTACTAAAAATCCCATAAAATCCGCGGTGCCAAAAGACCTCAAATTCGGTTCGCCATCTTGAAAATCCGTACTTTTTTATAAATCACCCTTTATCATGGAAAATATTACAGATATTTAAAAAGTATAGAGTAATACATTAAAGAGCATAAAAAAACACATATAATACATACAATATATAAAAAATGTATGTGTTAAAAAAACTTCTTAATATTGGTATAATCTAAAAAAAATATGTTTTTGCTAATAATGAACTGGTATCCGTTAAATTATCACCGGTAATCAGTAGTGAAGCTAGGCGTAGGCGGTGGCCTACGACCTCGCGCCTGAATGGGCCTCGCGGCAAGGTAAAGGTTTGAAATATGGCATGCGGACATAACATAGAAATGAAAGAGTGCGGATTTTTTTGGCTTGTAATTGTAATCTGTCATGGAAAGGGGTCTCGCATAATTGTATAATGTATGAAAAAGGGGTAAGGACTGCTTTTTATCCTCAATTTTTTCACCATGATCATTTGTCGATTAAGGGGGCCTCGCGGATTCCTCTCCGCCTACGCCTGATTTTGCTCACGCAACGCCACTGCCGGTAACGTAATATTAAAAAAAACATTGGCAAAAACAAAATACCAGTAAATAAACTTTTTTTTTCTAAGACAATAGTAGAATATATACCATTTTTATTTTACGCCATTACTAAAACTAACTTTAAGAAAACAAATTATGATAAAATAACCTTTTTTTTTCAAAGTTTTTTCTTTTTGTTAAAAAGCTATTTTCTTTAATTTTTCTTTGTCAACGGCCTACAGATAGGGTAGTTGGTGGGTGCCCCCTTCTCCCCGTCCTGATGGCTTTGCTACGTTAGATGGGGGCACTTCTTTGATGAAGCAGATGTAGCTGATTATAGAGTCAGGCGTAGCTCCGCAAGTTTGGTTAGGTTTGTGGACTGATATGACGATAGAGCAGGTATTAATGCGATCAATAAAATCAGAAGGGGCTTACTTGAGGAAGTGGTTTGACAAATACAGTATTAGGAAAATGGGATTTGTCAATTCCAGAGTCAATGAAAATTTGACTGCGAGCCAATTCTTGATTGGCTCGCAGTCCATAACCCACTTAATCCCGAGATTATCACATTAATGTCAATAGATACAGTTGGTTCCGATGCCATAAATTGCGATTTGGCAAGAGAAGTTGAAGTAAATGTTTTATCTAAATGTATTGACAAATATTTTCAGGACCTTTGATTAAAAGAAGTGATTAATTTAAGCCTTTGGCATTTGTGTTAAAGACTATAATTTATGACCAAGTATCTAGAAATTCGACTCAACTTTTTAACATCCTTTGTACTACACTTTAAAGAAATGTTTTTAGTACAACCTTGCTTCTTTTTTATTGTCTCTTATGATATGTCCGCCTGCAAATGTTATTCCACAAAATTCAGTTTTTGTTGTTGATGAAGGCTATGTTTTACATAGCGAAATTTTTAACAACCTACGAAAATGTTTTAAGGCAGCACGTAAACTATGTATATTTTATTTTATTATGGAGAAAATTCAGTTGTAGATTTCGATGGTTATGATTTTCAAGGATCTATTAAATTTCATGAGTAAAGCCGTAGATTCGGACGATTGACTGGCATTAAAGAAAATAAAACCTAAAACTGCAGGACTTTAATAAGTCATGAAAAGTTTTTGTCATACATTAATAAGAAAAAAGTATTCATTAAAAATTTAATTCAAAAATTTAAAAGCGCTGGTATCACAACTTTCTAAGCTAAAGCAGATGCAGAAGTTCTCATCGTAAATAGAGCCATCAACAGGTTTAAGACAAATAAATCCATGGTACTTGTAGGGGAAGATACCGACTTTGCTGTATTACTTATAAGCAAGGCACAAACAAAACCAAATTTATTTTCTAAGGCCCGGCAAAGGTGCTAAAGCAGATAACATTTTAGATATATCTAAATTTCCCAGAAAATTTAAAAATGCCAAATAATCCAATACTTTTTGTACATGCTATTTCTGGTTGTGACTCAACATCAAGCGACTAAAGGGAAAATTATTAAATCTGGATATTAGTTTTTGATGGCCTGACATGGAAAACTTGCAGCAAACATTAACCAATTAAAATTTTACAGATATAAATAAATAACAGCCCGTTGAGCGTCCATGCAACAGGTTGATTTATAAAAAAGTACCGATTTTCAAGATGGCGGACCGAATTTGAGGTGATTTAGCCTAGCGGATTTTATGGGATTTTTAGCGGATTTTATGGGATTTTTAGCGGATTGTATGGGATATTTAGTATGTTAAATAGGACCCCAAACACTAGCCTTTCCCACTAGTCCAGCTTTAAGCTAATTTGTTGCGGGTATATTACTAAATTTATATTCTCTCCTGTGGCGCAGTGAATAGAGCTTTAATCTTCAAAGCAAGAAGTCGCCGGTTCGATTCCCGGCGGGGAGACATATTTAGGTAGTACTTATTTAGAAACAACGACCGTGGTGGTACTACCGAGTTATCTGAGAGGTGCTGTGAAATGCAAAACTGCATGTTTCAGTGCTCAGACAACATTGGCGGAACAGGAGAAAATGATGAGTTAAACATCTAATAACCCGACACCCACGGTATTCTGGTATTTAGGCATAGGCCTTTGTGGGATGTCAAAAAGTTTCAGAAAAAAATATTACATCAACGACTTAAAAATATATTGCACGTGATGATGATTCATTATTGTACTTACGTTTTTAAAATTTGGAAAACTATATACAAGTGGAATAAACACAAAAATCAGCTTCAATGTCCCTCCGCATCCACTCGACAGTGATGTTATTTGCGAGGTCCAGCTACTAAAACATTTATGGAAATTGAAAAAACCTGCCAAACTTCACTCCTGCTAAAGAGTATATTAGTGTCCAGGAACTTACCCAAAATTATTGGTTAATAAAAGTATCCTATTATTTGCCTGTCACTGCCAATGTAGAGCTAGAGCAATTACTACAAAGTTAATTTACACCAACTTTCTACTTAAACATAACCAAAATGTAACGCTTTAATTGGAAGTACGAGGGTACACTCAAAATATCCTATCGACAACTACAAAAAGTCAGTTATCAAAGCCATCCAGTGAGAATACCCCACAAGTGTTATCTTCACCTGTCAAAGAAATCTTTGATACCCGATTTGCAGCCTTTTAAACTTAATAAATTTGCATCGATGATCTAAATATTGCTCACCAGAAAGTTTCGCTTTACGTGTTTTTAGATCTCATTTATTCTTGCTCTTTAGAAAAGCATAACATTTTGACATACCCTAACCCCCTGTATAGGTTATTTTTAAATATTTAAAGTGAACAACCAGGAAATATACAGGGTGTAATATAATTGATGGCTTAAAATACAGGGTATGATTTCTTAGCTTATTTTAAAAAAGAAAAGTCCATATAAAATATTTATGTCCTAAAGCTCTTAACTTTTGAGAGAGTTAAAATTTCAAAAAAAAACTATTTTTTTAAATATCCTAACTAATCCTTACACATTTTTTTTAATTTGGCGATATTATTAATGACATTAACGGGGTAATTTATCACTAACTTAATTACATTTAATAAGTCCAGTGGCGTCTTGAGAGGCGACTAAAGGAATATTTCCAACAAAAAAACGTTACGCCACTGACTGTGTCAATGTGTGTAAAACTTTTGTGTGTTCTTTGGATTGGGCAAATAAAAATACCGCTTTTAGGACTCTTAATTTTTTTCTGTATCTTGTTTAGTTTAAGCATATTTAAGACCATAAAAAAGCCTTGTGGCAACTTTTACTTTTAAAAATTAGGTTTTAAAACTTTTAATTAGCAATTATGTAACAAAAATAATAAATACTTATTTAACTAAGGTTTATATCCAGTATAACAGTTTTTAGTAAATAAGTGTTTTCAATTTTTTTTTTTTTTTTTTTTTTTTTTTAATTTTAATACCCTGTATCTCAAAAGTTAGGACATTAAGGATATATATTTATGTTAACTTTTCTTCTTAAAATAAGCTAAGAAATCACACCCTGTATATAAGCTTTAATTTTTATTTTCTTTTCCTAAAACTTGCTGGTATTCACAACATAATGAATTTCTTTCTTTAAAAAACTATTAGATAAAGACAGAATATCCATATATTGTAAAATTTTCCATTTTCGATTTTTGCTTTTAAATGTTTCAAAGTCAACGACTGATTCCAGATACACAAAACGCTTTCGTTTTCTAACAAAAATTAAAGGGTATAATTTCTCTTCTCGACAACAAAACAAAATGTTTAAACCGAAAACAAACCTCCGGGTTGGAGCTAGTCAAATCGTTAACCGAATACGTAAATCTTATTGAGACCGATCTAAGACCAACCGCAAAGCAGTAAACCAAAAACGCTATTAGTCAATATTCTGATCAATAAGATGAACTTATTAACGAACTTCTTGTTACAAAACACATACACTGATTCACCATTTTTAACAACACACTGATTGCTGCCCTAGTGGGCCTTTACCTTTTCTGCAAATGTCAAAAAAGAAAAAGTCACCACCGGATTGGAATGGCCATCACCAATGACGACAATCCACCAGCTTCTCCATTGCCCAAACCAAGGGACCAAATCCATTAAAAAATCAGGAACTTGATGCCAAAAAGAAAACCCAGTACTACATCTCAACCGATCAATAGAAAAAGTGCAAATTGGACTCGAATTTTTTGAAAGTTGACGCAATGGCACCAAATTTTTTTATAATAAAGGAGTTTGTTATATCCGTCTTACAGTACACAGTCTATTGCCTTTGGTCACACGATGTCATTGCAACACCTCTAAGAAGGGTCGGTACACACATAACCGCACCGAGCCCAAGTTCATGGTGATAGAGGAAAGTGAGGCAAATTAATTCGAAAAAATTTAAAAGCACTTTTCAAGACCTCAAAATTATACAAAACATTTTTGTCAAGCTAAGTATATTTCTTTGTTTAAATAAAACAGATTTTTCTACTTACATCTGTTTCTTTTTTTTTCAAATTTTAAGTGTAGTATAGGTAAAAGTCTGGTCAAATTATAGAACGACCGTGTCTCGTACGGTCTGAAACATGCCGAACAAATAAAATCATACGTGGATCCGATAGCGTCGATGTTCTCCGAACCAAGCTTTGAGTTTAGGGGCGTAACCTATTATTTTAGTTCATTACGTATAAAAATTAGGTTATTGGTTAAATATTAGTTGTTGTAAACAAACAGTACAAGAAAAAGTAATTTAATAAATATTAGAAAGTGTAAAATTAATTTTTATTGTTACATCTTGTGAATAATATGTGAGTAAAACTTAAAAATACATGTATATGTGTTAAATTGCGTGTTAATTCCGAGTTTTGTGGTTTTGTTTCGTAGGACCTATTGGATATTTCGTTCAGATGGTCTTTTATAGTTGCAGTGTCTGTCATTTCATGTAATCTATCTACGCGGGTGTATCTATTGGATCGTGTTATAAATCTTAATATTCTATTTTGCATACGCTGCAGTCTGTGTATCTGTGTGTCGGAAACACACGGATCTCCTGACTGGTCTGTGCAGTGGTTGGGTTTAAAAAGGTATTTTATTATATTTTTGCATAATCGCCTGGTGAGGCCCCACAGGGAGTTGTCTTGTGTTGACAATTCCCTGAGGACGTCTGACCAGGCGTTATTTTGTATTCAATTATTCTTTGTCTTATTGTTTCCTGTATTGCTGTATATTGTTCGTAGTCGCGCCTTTTCCTATATCTCTGCCATCTTCGCCTTACGTTGTTTCTTAAAATAATGAGGTTTATAATTTCTTCTGGAAGACGGTCTTCCTTGGGCTTTAAGCATATATTTTTGGCTATCTTGTTTCTGGCTTCTTGTATGTTGTGAGTTAGCTTGTCAACTTCTATTTAAAGTTCTTCGATATAATTAATTTGATTGTTTATTTTCGTGTTCTCCTAAAGCGTTCTTTTAAATATTTGCTAGTTGCTTGCCACCACGGTCGTTATTTTTAAATAATTACTACCTAAAATATGTCTCCCACGCTGGGAATCGAATCGGCGAATAAATAAATAAACATTTTACCATTATATATGCCAAAATGAATTTTTAGATTATCGGACATGCAGAGGCAATCACCAGAAAAAAATTCCCATATGTTGCGAACTCTTTGCCGTTTTACTATATAAGCTTTAATCACTGTTTTGTAGGTTTAAGTATATGCAGAGATTTTTATCAAAAATAAAATTTTGTGAAAAATAAAAAATAAAGAAAAAACCACATGGTTTAACAATTATGCTGTATACAATGTCCTTTTCTAAATAAAGCATATAGTGTTTTATATATTGAAGGTGTAAGAACTTTACCAAAAACCTAATATTTTCTACAACTACGGGTATAAAAACATAGAAATATTTGATATTTACAGATGTCTGGTTATTTGTTTTTACTTTGTTTTGGTGCTTATTATTTAAATAATAAAGTTAAAAGTTTTAAAATAATTAATAAATTTTGGGCTTCTCATTTAATAAAAAATGCTAAAATAGCAAAAATGAAAAAGTAAAAACAGTAACCTAAATGGCCTACGAAAAATAATCGTTATTTACTGCTCTTTTTTATATAACAAAGCTATTAAAATAAATGACTTAAGTCACTCAGACACAATAAAAAATATGTTTTAAGAATCTAAAATATGAGTTGTAATAGCAGAAATCAATTCCAACATATAAAAATACAAAAACACTTACCTTAGTTTATGTAGGTAGATTAAAATCTGAATATCCATAATTCTAAAAAAATTTGTTCGTGTTTAAGAGTTTCAACAGTTTTACACTGAATTGCATCCATTAGGTATCCCATATTGTTACTACTTGAATAACAAAATTCTAAATATGTGTTTTCTACTAAAGTCTGATTATTAAAAAGGTATTTTTCAGAAGAAATAAAATTACAAAAAGTTCTGAATACTTTTCACGTTTTGTGGGATTTTTTTCCATTAAATTTTTTAAATGAATAAAAGCATGTTTAAGTAACCTAATATTTAAATACTGATCAAAAATTTTTTCAGTAACTTGGTCACAAGGATGTCTTTCAAGTAGCTTTTTTATTATTTTGTCATATTCTTCAGCTTTCAACTGACCTGTTGAAGAAGAAAAATGAAAAATTACTAAGTATTTGAAAAAAAATATAAGTTAAATCAAAGATGTTACTTGTACAGGGTGGCCCCTTTGCGTTGACCTGACTAATAGCGCTTTTACACATGCATGATATTAGTGGCACCAGCCATTACTTGCACGCCAGTTCACAAATCACTGCAAGTGTAAACCCCTACTGGCGCACCAGTATATCCATGCATGCATAAATGTCAAAAGTGAGTTGACTTCTAACTTTTCCATGGGCCAGTAGAAACTGGCTAACATAATAAATATTCATTGCAACGTGTAAACATAAACTTGCGGAGTGATTCGCCAGTTATAAGCCAGTTTTCAGAAAACTTCATATTTATGATTTGCCGAGTTGTTAGTTTTAAATAAAAAATGAGCAAAAAGTAAAGTTCTGCAGGAATTAGCATATTTCTCGAGGTATAAACAAAATCTGTGTTTATGGAACGTTTATTCTAATTCACGTACAACGACAGATATTCTCGGAAAAATCCATATGATCGCTTATCAAAAGCGATGGGGATTTCAGGATTTGGTATTTCAGAAGGTAAGGCTAAATTTCATCCACCACAACTTTGGAAAACTGAAACTTGCAAACAAAAATACTATTTCTCTACATGCAACATTTTAACGTGTACTGGTGCGAAAGTTAAACTGGCGTTGGTAATGGCGCCATTAATTCCATGCACCGGTAAACGCGAAATAAAACAGATAGAACAAATCTGATGACACAGTCTTGATTCCGATTTATAAAACAAATTCAGTGCTGAAAGTAAATTATGGCTAACTTGATTCGTTTTGGAGATACAAAGTGTTTTTTGGCCACTCACTTGTGACTCGCTTGTTATTGGAGATAGAAAAAATTGTAAATAGAAAAGTGTTAGGAATGTTTACGCTGAGTTAAATTTTTAGGTTTGGATGGCCACATTTCCGGAACTATTATGAAACGTGGTATTTCGCTAGTGTCCTTTGAACTATCTTTGCAATGGCAATACAATTTGTGGGGTGTTTTATTTTAAAAAATCCATATTTTCAAAACTGTTAAGAACCAGATATACAGTGCTTGTTCGTACATACATGCATACAAAACTTTTGAAATGCTTGGTATTTCAAAAGTTCTGTATGCATGTATGTACGAACAAGCACTGTATATCTGGTTTTTAACAGTTTTGAAAATATGGATTTTTTAAAATAAAACATCCCACAAATTGTATTGCCAATGCAAAGATAGTTTAAAGGACACTAGCGAAATACCATGTTCCATAATAGTTCCGGAAATGTGGCCATCCAAACCTAAAAATTTAACTCAGGGTAAACATTCCTAACACTTTTCTATTTACAATTTTTTCTATATCCAATATCAAGCGAGTCACAAGTGCCTGGCCAAAAAACACTTTGTATCTCCAAAACGAATCAAGTTAGCCATAATTTACTTTCAGCACTGAATTTGTTTTATAAATCGGAATCAAGACTGTGTCATCAGATTTGTTCTATCTGTTTTATTGCGCGTTTACCGGTGCATGGAATTAATGGCGCCATTACCAACGCCAGTTTAACTTTCGCACCAGTACACGTTAAAATGTTGCATGTAGAGAAATAGTATTTTTGTTTGCAAGTTTCAGTTTTCCAAAGTTGTGGTGGATGAAATTTAGACTTACCTTCTGAAATACCAAATCCTGGAATCCCCATCGCTTTTGATAAGCGATAATATGTATTTTTCCGAGAATATCTGTCGTTGTACGTGAATTAGAATAAACGTTCCATAAACACAGGTTTTGTTTATACCTCGAGAAATGTGCTAATTCCTGCAGAACTTTACTTTTTGCTCATTTTTTATTTAAAACTAACAACTCGGCAAATCATAAATATGAAGTTTTCTGAAAACTGGTTTATAACTGGCGAATCACTCCGCAAGTTTATGTTTACACGTAGCAATGAATATTTATTATGTTAGCCAGTTTCTACTGGCCCATGGAAAAGTTAGAAGTCAACTCACTTTTGACATTTATGCATGCATGGATATACTGGTGCGCCAGTAGGGGTTTACACTTGCAGTGATTTGTGAACTGGCGTGCAAGTAATGGCTGGTGCCACTAATATCATGCATGTGTAAAAGCGCTATTAGTCAGGTTAACGCAAAGGGGCCACCCTGTACAAGAAACATCTTTAATTTAACTTATATTTTTTTCAAATACTTAGTAATTTTTCATTTTTCTTTCTTCAACAGGTCAGTTGGAAGCTGAAGAATATGACCAAATAATAAAAAGCTACTTGAGAGACATCCTTGTGACCAAGTTACTGAAAAAATTTTTGATCAGTATTTAAATATTAGGTTACTTAAACATGCTTTTATTCATTTAAAAATTTAATGGAAAAAAATCCCACAAAACGCGAAAAGTATTCAGAACTTTTTGTAATTTTATTTCTTCTGAAAAATACCTTTTTAATAATCAGACTTTAGTAGAAAACACATATTTAGAATTTTGTTATTCAAGTAGTAACAATATGGGATACCTAATGGATGCAATTCAGTGTAAAACTGTTTTTTCTCTTAAACACGAACAAATTTTTTTAGAATTATGGATATTCAGATTTTAATCTACTTACATAAACTAAGGTAAGTGTTTTTGTATTTTTATATGTTGGAATTGTTTTCTGCTATTACAACTCATATTTTAGATTCTTAAAACATATTTTTTATTGTGTCTGAGTGACTTAAGTCATTTATTTTAACAGCTTTGTTATATAAAAAAGAGCAGTAAATAACAATTATTTTTCGTAGGCCATTTAGGTTACTGTTTTTGCTTTTTCATTTTTGCTATTTTAGCATTTTTTATTAAATGAAAAACCCAAAATGTATCAATTATTTTAGAACTTTTAACTTTATTATTTAAATAATAAGCACCAAAACAAAGTAAAAACAAATAACCAGACATCTGTAAATATCAAATATTTCTATGTTTTTATACCCGTAGTCGTAGAAAATATTAGGTTTTTGGTAAAGTTCTTACATCTTCAATATATAAAACACTATATGCTTTATTTAGAAAAGGACATTGTATACAGCATAATTGTTAAACCATGTGGTTTTTTCTTTATTTTTTATTTTTCACAAAATTTTATTTTTGATAAAAATCTCTGCATATACTTAAACCTACAAAACAGTGATTAAAGCTTATATAGTGAAACGGCAAAGAGTTCGCAACATATGTGAATTTTTTTCTGGTGATTGCCTCTGCATGTCCGATAATCTAAAAATTCATTTTGGCATATATGTATAATGGTAAAATGTTTATTTATTTATTCATATAAAAAAATTATATTTATGCAATTTACATTTAAATTTTAAAATAATAAGGGCTACATCAGCTTGCCCCATAAAGAAGCAGCTGCTAAAGCCCAAATATATCCTCCCCGTGGTGCAGTGGACAGAGCTTTGATCTTCGAAGCCAGAGGTCGCCGATTCGATTCCTAGCGTGGGAGACATATTTTAGGTAGTAATTATTTAAAAATAACGACCGTGGTGGCAAGCAACTAAGCAAATATTTAAAGAACGCTTCAGGAGAACACGAAAATAAACAATCAAATAAATTATATCGAAGAACTTTAAATAGAAGTTGACAAGCTAACTCACAACATACAAGAAGCCAGAAACAAGATAGCAGAAAATATATGCCTAAAGCCCAAGGAAGACCGTCTTCCAGAAGAAATTATAAACCTTATTATTTTAAGAAACAACGTAAGGCGAAGATGGCAGAGATATAGGAAAAGGCGCGACTACGAACAATATACAGCAATACAGAAAACAATAAGACAAAGAATAATTGAATACAAAATAACGCCTGGTCAGACGTCCTCAGGGAATTGTCAACACAAGACAACTCCCTGTAGGGCCTCACCAGGCGATTATGCAAAAAATATAATAAAAAACCTTTTTAAACCCAACCACTGCACAGACCAGTCAGGAGATCTGTGTATTTCCGACACATAGATACACAAACTGCAGCGTATGCAAAATAGAATATTAGGATTTATAACCCGATCCAATAGATACACCCGCATAGATAGATTACATGAAATGGCAGACACTGCAACTATAAAAGACCATCTGAACGAAATATCCAATAGGTTCTACGAAACAAAAGCACAAAACTCAGAATTAACACGCAATTTAACACATATACATGTATTTTTAAGTTTTACTCACATATTATTCACAAGATGTAACAATAAAAATTAATTTTACACTTTTTAATATTTATTAAATTACTTTTTCTTGTACTGTTTTTTTACAACAACTAATATTTAACCAATAACCTAATTTTTATACGTAATGAACTAAAATAAAAGGTTACGCCCCTAAACTCAAAGCTTGGTTCGGAGAACATCGACGCTATCGGATCCACGTGTGATTTCATTTGTTGGGCATGTTTCAGACCGTACGAGACACGGTCGTTCTATAATTTGACCAGACTTTTACCTATACTACACTTAAAATTTGAAAAAAAAGAAACAGATGTAAGTAGAAAAATCTGTTTTATTTAAACAAAGAAATATACTTAGCTTGACAAAAATGTTTTGTATAATTTTGAGGTCTTGAAAAGTGCTTTTAAATTTTTTCGAATTAATTTGCCTCACTTTCCTCTATCACCATGAACTTGGGCTCGGTGCGGTTATGTGTGTCCCGACCCTTCTTAGAGGTGTTACAATGACATCGTGTGATCAAAGGCAATAGACTGTGTACTGTAAGACGGATATAACAAACTCCTTTATTATAAAAAAATTTGGTGCCATTGCGTCAACTTTCAATTTGCACTTTTTCTATTGATCGGTTGAGATGTAGTACTGGGTTTTCTTTTTGGCATCAAGTTCCTGATTTTTTAATGGATTTGGTCCCTTGGTTTGGGCAATGGAGAAGCTGGTGGATTGTCGTCATTGGTGATGGCCATTCCAATCCGGCGGTGGCTTTTTCTTTTTTTGACATTTGCAGAAAAGGTAAAGGCCCACTAGGGCAGCAATCAGTGTGTTGTTAAAAATGGTGAATCAGTGTATGTGTTTTGTAACAAGAAGTTCGTTAATAAGTTCATCTTATTGATCAGAATATTGACTAATAGCGTTTTTGGTTTACTGCTTTGCGGTTGGTCTTAGATCGGTCTCAATAAGATTTACGTATTCGGTTAACGATTTGACAAGCTCCAACCCGGAGGTTTGTTTTCGGTTTAAACATTTTGTTTTGTTGTCGAGAAGAGAAATTATACCCTTTAATTTTTGTTAGAAAACGAAAGCGTTTTGTGTATCTGGAATCAGTCGTTGACTTTGAAACATTTAGAAGCATAAATCGAAAATGGAAAATTTTACAATATATGGATATTCTGTCTTTATCTAATAGTTTTTTAAAGAAAGAAATTCATTATGTTGTGAATACCAGCAAATTTTAGGAAAACAAAATAAAAATTAAAGCTTATATACAGGGTGTGATTCCTTAGCTTATTTTAGGAAGAAAAGTTAACATAAACATATATCCTTAATGTCCTAACTTTTGAGATATAGGGTATTAAAATTAAAAAAAAAAATTGAAAACACTTATTTACTAAAAACTGTTATACTGGATATACCCCTTAGTTAAATAATTATTTATTATTTTTGTTACATAATTGCTAATTAAAAATTTTAAAACATAATTTTAAAAAGTAAAAGTTGCCGCAATGCTTATGGTCTTAAATATGCTTAAACTAAACAAGATACAGAAAAAATAAGAGTCTTAAAAGCAGTATTTTTATTTGCCCAATCCAAAGAACGCACAAAAGTTTTACACACATTGACACAGTCAGTGGCGTAACGTTTTTTGTTGGAAATATTCCTTTAGTCGCCTCTCAAGACGCCACTGCACTTATTAAATGTAATTAAGTTAGTGATAAATTACCCTGTTAATGTCATTAATAATATCGCCAAATTAAAAAAAAAAAAATGTGTAAGGATTAGTTAGGATATTTAAAAAAATAGTTTTTTTTTTGAAATTTTAACTCTATCAAAAGTTAAGAGGTTTAGGACATAAATATTTTATATGGACTTTTCTTTTTTAAAATAAGCTAAGAAATCATACCCTGTACTTTAAGCCATCAATTAAATTACACCCTGTATATTTCCTGGTTGTTCACTTTAAATATTTAAAAATTACCTATACAAGGGGTTAGGGTATGTCAAAATGTTATGCTTTTCTAAAGAGCAAAAATAAATGAGATCTAAAAACACGTAAAGCGAAACTTTCTGGTGAGCAATATTTAGATCATCGATGCCAATTTATTAAGTTTAAAAGGCTGCAAATCGGGTATCAAAGATTTCTTTGACATGTGAAGATAACACTTGTGGGGTATTCTCACTGGATGGCTTTGATAACTGACTTTTTTGTAGTTGTCGATAGGATATTTTGAGTGTACCCTCGTACTTCCAATTAAAGCGTTACATTTTGGTTATGTTTAAGTAGAAAGAAAGAAAGAAAGTAAATTAACTTTGTAGTAATTGCTCTAGCTCTACATTGGCAGTGACAGGCAAATGATAGGATACTGTTATTAACCAATAATTTTGGGTAAGTTCCTGGACACTAATATACTCTTTAGCAGGAGTAAAGTTTGGCAGGTTTTTCCAATTTCCATAAATGTTTTAGTAGCTGGACCTCGCAAATAACATCACTGTCGAGTGGATACGGAGGGACATTGGAGCTGATTTTTGTGTTTATTCCACTTGTATATAGTTGTCCAAATTTTAAAAACATAAGTACAATAATGAATCATCATCACGTGCAATATATTTTTAAGTCGTTGATGGTTTAACTCATCATTTTCTTCTGTTCCGCCACGTTGTCTGAGCACTGAAACCTGCAGTTTTGCATTTCACAGCACCTCTCAGATAACGCCGTAGTACCACCACGGTCGTTGTTTCTAAATAAGTACTACCTAAATATATCTCCCCGCCGGGAATCCAACCGGCGGCGACTTCTGGCTTTGAAGATCAAAGCTCTTCACTGCGCCACAGGAGAGAATATAAATTTTGCGGTATACCCGCAACAAATTAACTTAAAGCTGGACTAGTGGGAAAGGCTAGTGTTTGGGGTCCTATTTAACATACTAAATATCCCATAAAATCCGCTAAAAATCCCATAAAATCCGCTAGGCTAAATCACCTCAAATTCAGTCCGCCATCTTGAAAATCGGTACTTTTTATAAATCAACCTGTTGCATGGACGCTCGACGGGCTGTTATTTATTTATATTTATAAAATTTTAATTGGTTAATGTTTGCTGCAAGTTTTCCATGTCAGGCCATCAAAAACTAATATCCAGATTTAATAATTTTCCCTTTAGTCGCTTGATGTTGAGTCACAACCAGAAAGAGCATGTACAAAAAGTATTGGATTATTTGGCATTTTTAAATTTTCTTGAAATTTAGATATATCTAAAATGTTATCTGCTTTAGCACCTTTGCCGGGCCTTAGAAAATAAATTTGGTTTTGTTTGTGCCTTGCTTATAAGTAATACAGCAAAGTCGGTATCTTCCCCTACAAGTACCATGGATTTATTTGTCTTAAACCTGTTGATGGCTCTATTTACGATGAGAACTTCTGCATCTGCTTTAGCTTGGAAAGTTGTGATACCAGCGCTTTTAAATTTTTGAAATAAATTTTTAATGAACACTTTTTTCTTATTAATGTATGACAAAAACTTTTCATGACTTATTAAAGTCCTGCAGTTTAAGGTTTTATTTTCTTTAATGCCAGTCAATCGTCCGAATCTACGGCTTTACTCATGAAATTTAATAGATCCTTGAAAATTATAACCATCGAAATCTACAACTGAATTTTCTCCATAATAAAATAAAATATAGTTTACGTGCTGCCTTAAAACATTTTCGTAGGTTGTTAAAAATTTCGCTATGTAAAACACAGCCTTCATCAACAACAAAAACTGAATTTTGTGCAATAACATTTGCAGGCGGACATATCATAAGAGACAATAAAAAAGAAGCAAGGTTGTACTAAAAACATTTCTTTAAAGTGTAGTACAAAGGATGTTAAAAAGTTGAGTCGAATTTCTAGATACTTGGTCATAAATTATAGTCTTTAACACAAATGCCAAAGGCTTAAATTAATCACTTCTTTTAATCAAAGGTCCTGAAAATATTTGTCAATACATTTAGATAAAACATTTACTTCAACTTCTCTTGCCAAATCGCAATTTATGGTATCGGAACCAACTGTATCTATTGACATTAATGTGATAATCTCGGGATTAAGTGGGTTATGGACTGCGAGCCAATCCAGAATTGGCTCGCAGTCAAACTTTCATTGACTCTGGAATTGACAAATCCCATTTTCCTAATACTGAATTTGTCAAATCACTTCCTCAAGTAAGCCCCTTCTGATTTTATTGATCGCATTAATACCTGCTCTATCGTCATATCAGTCCACAAACCTAACCAAACTTGCGGAGCTACGCCTGACTCTATAATCAGCTACATCTGCTTCATCAAAGAAGTGCCCCCATCTAACGTAGCAAAGTCATCAGAACGGGGAGAAGGGGGCACCCACCAACTACCCTACCTGTAGGCCGTTGACAAAGAAAAATTAAAGAAAATAGCTTTTTAACAAAAAGAAAAACTTTGAAAAAAAAAGGTTATTTACTGGTATTTTGTTTTTGCCAATGTTTTTTTTTAATCATTACGTTACCGGCAGTGGCGTTGCGTGAGCAAAATCAGGCGTAGGCGGAGAGGAATCCGCGAGGCCCCTTAATCGACAAATGATCATGGTGAAAAAATTGAGGATAAAAGCAGT